>PYAF01000560.1:124729-136581 GCA_007407185.1 Glycine tomentella
AAAAAAAAAATTGTTTACCAAATAACCAAATGAGTTTTTTAGCTAATAAAAAAAGATAAAAACTAATGTCTCACTAAACATAATCATATTATGTAAAGAGTTTAATTTTTATACCCTATCACTGTTAAAAAAGGAAGTAATCAATCAATTAAAAATCATTATAAATATGAATTTTAAGTAAATTACAATAAAAAGTCAACAATTTTAGCATATCTGATTTTTTAAAAGTATCATATATGTCATCATTTGATTATGACAATGTAAAATTTTATTAAACTATCACTACATAGATTATATTACCGTAAAAAAATAGTATTTTGATTGATTATCGTAAATTTTTTATCATATATTGTAAATAAACAAAAAACAAACTTGCTAGTACGTAGAAGGTTTGCAATTTGTTTTTGTTTGATAAAAGTATGTTTGCAATTTTAGTGCTTCCAGTTTTTTTGTTTTTTTTTTGTGATTGACAAGTAAAAAGGCTAAAAGCCTTAAGGAATACTCCTTTTTTTTTCTTTTAATAAAAGACATTTAAGGTATTTTATTTATAAAGAAAGAGGAAATACAATGAGATACTTGATAACAAACATGATTATTAACGTAACTCTCTTGCTAAATTATGAGCCACATTATTAACTTTTCATCTTACAAGACTCACCACTAGAGATGGAAATAGGCCATGTCAGACTTTAATAGGTCTGAGCCTGACCCGCATCACTATCATTAAGTCTAAATCTGGCTTGTTACATGTTAAAAATAAGTTATTAAGGCCTGACTGAGTCTGGCCTGTATAAAGGTCTGACCTGGCCTGAAAGTCTGTATACAAAGTCTAATTAAATAAAAATAAATAATTAAAAATAAAAATAACATAATAAATATGTTTCTCTCATAAATTATAAATTTTCAAATTCTTATAAGTTATAGATATGTTTCTCTTAATCATTTTATGAAATTTTCAAGGTAATTTTTTGAAGTGGTTGATCATCCACCTTCATAATAAAGAAAAATATTTTTAAAAAAATAAATATATTATTTTAAGTTTTAATGTGTGTGTATATATATATATATATATACACACACACATGGACGGACGCAGGTTATAGATTGGGGGAAGTGCCCCCCTTAAATTCTCAAGAATATGTTTAAAAAATTTTGGGTAATTTTTTTATAATAATAAAATAAAGTAAAATAAAAAAATAGCTTAGACATTTGTACAAGGAAAAATTGAAAAGTATGAAAAAAGAATAATAAAAAAATGAAAAATAAGAGAGGAGGGAGTGTGGGTCTGTATGTTTGTAATTTTTAATTTTTTATGAATACAGTGACCACACTCTTGTTATTTTTAAGCACCGGCCACACGTTAATTTTGTCATTTTTTCCCCTTATGAATTGTACCATCTTTCACACTCTTGTTACAATGGTTTGTTCCTTTAATTTTCTTTTAAAAAAAATTTCGGGGACAGTGCACCCCCTTAATTTTTTTTCTGGATCCGCCCCTATATATATATATATATATATATATATATATATATATATATATAGGCCAGTCTGATAGGTCTAACAGGCTTTTTTTTAAAGCTTGAGCCTGACCTTCTTATTTAAACTGACTTTTCAAAAAGCCTTACCTTGGCCTTTATAGTAAACAAGCCAGGTCAGGCCAAAGACCCCTGATAGGCAGGCGGCCTAACCCACTTCCACCCCTACTCACAACTGAATTTGAATAAAAAGGAAAAGATCGCTCCACACTTATTTATTAAATATTGAAAATCAGAAAATCCTTTTGTAGAATTGTGAATTGCATCCACCACAATTTTAGCATTCATTCCTATATCGACATTACTGAAATTATGATCTTTTAACCAAGATAGCACATGCAACAAACTCCACGCTTCTGCTTCAGCAGGCTCTGGAGAACCCATGAAACAAGTTGTCTTTGCTTGAATGAAGTGCCCCCATTCGTTTCTGATGCAGAGCCCCATGCTATATAAATTATGATATTTGAACAACACGACATCTATGTTGCTGATTCTGGGTTGCAGATAAAGGAATGGACCGTGCTTGCTTCCATTCTGATAATTGTTGATATGTAAGAGAGACTGCCATAGCTAGAAAAATCTCTACATCATTCCAAACTTAATCTCCTACGCCAAATAGTCCATAAGATAATGGCCCATTTGCTCCAATCTTGAGTATTATCAAGCAAATCAATAAGATTGAAAATGAGATGCTGGATACCTTCTGAGTTCCGGACATGATGCTGGATTTTGGGCCAAAAACCTGAGGCAAGCCACACCTAGAGAGCATGATCACAACCAAAGAAAATATGCCAGTTATTTTCAAGGTTATCGTGGCAGAAGGGACAATTTTGAGGGCAAAGAACTCCTTTTGATCCCATCCTTACTCTTGATGGCAAAACATCTCTTTGAATCCGCCAGAGATGTTTAACTTTTGGAGGGATTTGTAATGACCAAAGCTTTTTCCAATTACCTTGAACTCGAGAGGAACCATCATGTAATATGGAGTTCATGATATGGTGGGTAAGAGGAACGAACCAAATAAACATCATCCCTTAAAAATTTCCACATTCGGGCACCATCATCATTGGTGTTAAGAAGAGGAACATTCTGAATTTGTTGTATATCTCCATTGTTCGGATTTTGCTGTATTATGTCCAAGCGCCATGTGTTGTTTTGCATGATGAATGAGTTAATGGACCTTCATTTGTTCAAGGCAGTGGTGTGTGAGTGATAAAATAAGTTGTTTGTCTTTTGATTTCAGCCATGGTTGGTTCCATATGTTGATTTTGTCACCTCTTCCAAATCTTTATCTAATGTCATCCCTTATCACAACATGTGAAGCAAAGATGCTACCCCAAACAAAATTTGGATTATGTCCAAGTTTGACATCCAAGAAATCTACATTAGGAAAGTATTTAGCTTTGAATACTCTAGAAACCACATCTTGGTTAGAGATAAATCTCCAACCTTGTATTCTAGCATAGATAAGTTAAAAGCATGAAAATTTTTGAAACCTATACCACCAAAATCCTTTTTTTATTGTTGATCTATCCCAATTCATCCAATTGATAACTTGTGAATTATTTTTTGAACTCCACCAAAAAGAATTCATCATTTTTTGGAGATTAACTTCTAGAGCTAAGGGTAAAAGAAAAACACTCGTTAAGAGAGGATTGCTTGAGCACAAGATTCAATAAGAATTTCTTTACCCACCTTTGAGAGATGCTTGTCACTCCAATGATTGATTCTCCTCCACATTCTTTCCTTGATGAAGCCAAAAACTTCTTTTTTTCTTCTTCTTTCCAATGATAGAGGGTAACCCAAGGTATTTTCCAGTTCCATTGCTTTTTCAAACACTCCCAAGGATGAAGACACATGTCTTCTAAGAGCTGGTGGTGTTTAAACTAGAAAAATCTTAGATTTCTGGAAGTTGATGGTTTGACCAAAATTGTCCCCATATAAATCTAGAATAGATTTCAAAACAAAATATTCTTTTTCATCAACCCTGCAAAATAGAAAACAGTCGTCGTCAAATAAAAGGTGTGAGAGGACAGAAGCTCCTCTACACATCTTGATACCATGCAACTCACCACTCATCTCACTTTTTTTAATAGAGAAGAAAGACCTTCAATACAAATTATGAAAAGATATAGTGAAAGGGGGTCACCCTGTCTTAACCTTCTCCATGGAGAAATAGGCCCTTTAGAATTCCCATTAACCCTGATTGAGTATTGGACAATTTCAAGGCACATCTTAATCCAATTGACCCTTTTTTTTATGAAAACAGATTTTTGTCATGATTGCCAATAGGTAATTCCAGTCTACTTTGTCAAAAGCTTTGCTTATGTCAATTTTCAAAGTCATCTCACAAGCTTTGACTTTCGTTTTACATCTCATATGGTGGATTAGTTTAGAGGCAATGAAGATGTTGCCAGTGATGGAACGATTCTCAATGAAAGCAGCTTGTTCTTCTGAAATACATTTTTTGAGAGTAAAAGCTTGATTTTGTTTGCTAGGGTTTTCAATATGATTTTGTAAAGGACATTGCACAGGGAAATTGGACTATAGTCTTTCATGGATTCAGGGTTGGTGTTTTTGGGAATGAGGACAATGGTGGTTTTGTTTACTTAGGTGGGAACCATCCGTTTTCAAGCCAGGATATAACTGTAGTAAAAATCTAATGACCACAAAGATGCCAAAATATTTTTTTTAAAAAAAAACAACATTTAAACCATCTGGCTAGGAGATTTGTGAGAATGCATTTGAAAAAGAACAACTTTTAATTCATTCATAGAAAAAAGAGTTAACGGGGAGAGATTGTCCTCATAAGAGATACCAGTACAAATATAATCAACATCCAAAACATTTGGAGAAGATTTAGCCTTGAATAAATCACAAAAATAATTGCAATTCGGCCAATATGTTGTTGCTCATGAAAAATCGTACCAAAATCATCCTCCATAGACATGATTGCATTTTGCTTCTTTCTTGCATTGGCTATTGAGTGAAAGAATGTGGAGTTGATGTCCCCTCCCTTGATCCAAAATGTATCAGATCCTTGCTTCCAATATGCCTCCTCATATGCAATGAGATTTGACAAATTTCCATTGATTTCTTTGTATCTTTCAGTAGGGCCTCATCATGGAGTTCCGTGAGAATTTCGAGTTGTTTCCTACAATCATCAATGTGAGCACAAAATTTCAGTCTAATCTTCTTTACCTAAGAATTCATATCATTAGTGCATGAATTGATTTTACCCATAATGTCAGGAGAACAAGAAATAATCCTTCCATCTTCCACAATTTTCTCTAATTCAGGTTGAAGCAACCATGAATTTTCGAATTTGAAAAAATTGTGAAAATGCCTTCTATCTCCAACATTAAGTTTTAAAAGAATAGGGAATGATGTGATTTTGCAGCAACTATGTTCGAGAGTTTGAAGTTAGGGAACATGTCAATCCATTCCAATGTAGCAAGAGCTTTGTCTAACTTTTCCTCAATGCAATCAGGTTTTCCTTTTCTATGAGCCCGTGTTTTTGTAACCTTCCATAGGGAGGTCATGGAGATTATAGTCTACAACAACATCTTTGAAACCTTGGACAAGCCAGTTGGGACGATCAATATTTCCAATTTTTTCATCATTAGAGAGGAGGTCATTGAAATCCCCAAAAATGCACCATGGGGAGATAAAGGATGCAGCAATGGATCGAAGAAGGTTCCAAGAGTCCTTTTTTTGTCACTTTCTGGGAAGCCGTAGTGTTGGATACCAAGCAATCACACAACAATCGAGATAAGAGAAAGAGAGAAAAGCGGAAGAAGAAAACAACACACAGAGTTTACCCTGGTTCACCCAATATGGGCTACGTCCAGCTATTCACTATATTTTCTCACACACTGGTACAATTGCACTTAGATTACAAGGAAATATATAGGCTTAGAAACCCTAAGCACCATAGCTATTCATGGGCCCAAGTCCAAACTACAAATAATAAAACACAAGGCCAACAACAGTACTAGGCCTCGAAAAAAGTTCTGAGGGCACTGCCCCCTACCCCACCGTCAAGGTGACTCCCCCGGGCCCCCGCCCGCTCACTGGGCGTGCATATCTTTTGAAGGCACAGTATGAGCCATACCCAACACGTAGTAACCTGTTAGATGCCAAACAAGTTTTCCAAGGGAGAGAATTTCAGCATGAATGAAATTTATGAGATTATAGGTGAAGTGGTGTTTCCATAAGAGCGCTATTCCTCCACTGCTACCATTGGCATCGACAGAGAAACAAGAATCAAAGCCAATTTGAACTTTTATCTCTTGAATTCTTTGAGAGTATACTAGAGTTTCACATGGTAAGATTACATTTGGATGGTAAGCATGAATGGCATCCTTAAGGGTTGGAATTGCACTCAGGTTGCCCAAGCCCCAACAATTCCTGCTGATACAACTCATTGTCCCCAGCAGGCCTCTTTGTCAGCGCCCACTAATAAAAAAGCTTGGACATTTAAAGGTGAAGGGTAGGGTTTTGTGTATGAATGTGGTTTGGTGTTTGGTTTTTGTTAGGAGAAGGAACGTTGGAAAGGGTGGGTTTGCTTGGTTGTGATTCGTGGTAGGGTTAGGGTTAGGGTTTGTATTTTTTGGTAAGGGAACCTGTATGTGGCTTTTTAGGTTTATCGTGGGATTGGGCTAAGAGAGAAAGATTAGTGTTTGCGTTTGGGATAAGCTGAGAGGTGGGTATAGTATTTGTTGAGGTTGGTGGACGCTCATTATTTCCCAAACGACATGTTTCCTCTTCCACAATAATTTCAGGAACTGTTTCCATTTCAACATTCATGTCATCATTGACTCCCAGTGATTGCTGCAATAATTGGCTCGAAATCAATTTGGGATTTTAAAAGTGGAGGAAGACTCAAAATGCTTGATTCAAATAATGAAAGTATGGCTACACAAAATAAAAGAAGAAGCAATTTTCATAATATAAAAGATAAAAAAACAAAAAAAAAATATTACCTTCTACAATTGCACTACACTAAAAATGACAGTTTTTGTTATGCTTGTGTGCTTGAGTAAAAGGAGAGCAATGACATGGTGATGCTTGTGTGTAGATGCGAGCTGAGTATGAGACTTTTATGATGAGCACAAAGTACATGCCATGGCCATATAAACACCGAAATTGAAACTTTGTTGATGATGCTCTTGAAAGAAAAGTGTTTGAGGACTCCTTTGTTATGGGGCAATTGGTGCAATACATGCTATGACTATACAACTAAGGTTGGATGCTACAAAGTTAGATTGAAAATAATCCATTTTATTTTATTTAATTATAAATAAATGGTAATTAAAATATAGTTCAAATGTTATTTTCTTTTCCTATTTTAATCATGACTAAAAATATATTTTCACAACTATCTTCACCTATTTCCTTTTATATATACAAAGAAAATTATGTAACGTGTAATGTGCTATAAAAATCATGAATTTGTATTCAGTGACAATTAACATAGTCTAATGTGCCACAAAAAAATATATAACATATAATGATGACAATTAACATAATGAAATGTGTTTCTCATGAATTAAGATACTCCTTATGAATTTATTTTTCTTCCAAAATTACCCCACCCATCTATTTTTATATTTTAAAATACCCCACTCTTCTCCTTTAATATATATAATGATGAGGTGTACATACCCTTTTCCACTTTCTTTATGTATAAATTTCGGATAATTTGTTAAATATTTATTTCTTTTATTGTTAAAATATCATTATTCTAAAACTTTGTCAGTGTATGCTGACTAAAAAAGTTCCCCGAAAACTTTAAGGTTATTTTTGTAATTTTAAATAAAAATTACAGAGCATGAGTACTAATTAATTTTGGATGTAAAATGTAACGCCTCTCTTTGCTCTCTCGTGCTTGATTGATTTTAGATGAAATCTCGTGTCCACTTTGTATTAGAATTATCTTAGTTATAAATTTCACGGAAAATTTCTTTCTTCTTGCTTTGATTTGACAATTCATTCGTAACATAAACGATTTTTTTTCCTCACCATGGTTTATACAAAAACAGTCCATCGATACAATCTAGAATATAATACAGTCCAAGGTACAGTTCAACATAATATACAACTGATTAAACGTCTAGTCCAAATTACATGTCATAATTAAAATACACTTTATTAAAACATCTTCATCGTCTTCTCTTCAAAATCATTCACAGCTTTGCTTACTGTTCCTCTGCTCGCCCAATAAATTGGGGTCATCACAGGTGTCAACCACAGACACAAAATATGATAAGTTTATGACAAACACAGTTTGAATAAAACATTCATAAAGAATATATACGCAGATGGTTATCATAATATTTATAAAATAACAAACACGGATAATTCACCCACAGATTAATTTACGTCATCTAGCAGCATACGAATTAAGTCATATTATCTATTTAACACACAATGTACTCATCAGATAATGCATATAATGCATGCTCATCTTCTTTATATGATGCATGGCTGAGATCTCAGGTTTTCAACATCTCATTATCAGTGGCCACAGTCAAGATAGCTTAACACCTCGTGAGTTGGATTGGCCAGTCGAGATAGGTCAGTGTTGCAAAAGGACTCACACCTACAACATGTGATCATCATGGCTAGGTGATCTCCCCACTGTGGCTATCCCCCAGCTCATCACCTTAGAACGTCCGAATCTCAACTCTAGCTATCTGACAAACAACTTCGCGGCTTAACCCCCGCAGGGCAAAAACTTCACGGCTTAACCCCCGCAGGGCATATGCATATGAAATGCATGAATGATCCACTTTTATTATTTAATTATTCTTCTTCTCATACATCTCAAAGCTCAACATCTTTCAAAACTCATGGCATATGCTTTTTAAACAACACGTAAAGCTTCTTTCAAACATCACAGAAAGCTTTACTCCACAGTCTAAGCATACAGCCATAGCTCAACAAAACTCTTGGAATCCATAAATAATCACAACGTATTTAACAACACAAGGATTCCAATACTTCATCCATCTTTGTTTATGGAAACACTCAACAACACATGAAATATTACATAACTTTTGCTAAAGCAACCAACCATGTAAATATAATTCAAATTCAACAACAAGGATTCAAGCCAAACATTCTTAGACATATTTTATTCATTGTAACAAATTATCAAACACATGGTGTGCAAGCTTGAATTCATAGGATTCTTTAAAGAAAACTTTACTTAATCTTAATCTTTATATTGTCCAACACAACATAATTTCAACATAACTCTAATATCATAACAAACATACTCAAGGTATTTGTTTTAACAAGCTATCTCACTTTACTTACTCAAAATAAAACATCTAAATTTTAGAAACCGTTTACGTACTACCATTGTAAGCAAATACATATAAATTCCAGTCAACATAAGTTTAGTATCAATCAAATATATATAAACTCAAGAAATCATAATATACTTTCAATCAATCATATACTAGTAATAAAATATTCTATTAGACACTATATTTTTAAACAATTATTTTCTAGGAAATAATCATAAAACATATAATTGTAAATCCTTTTAGCTTTAATTAATTAGTGTTAGATTCAAGTTATCTATTCAACAAGTACTTATAACACTAAAATCAAGTTACTTAATCAATAACTCTTCATATAACAATCTTTGGTTCTTTGAGGTAATTTATCAAACACCTAGTCTACAAAGCTTAATGAAATCAAGCAAAGATTAATATCAAACTAAGTTCATCATAAACTCCCCCATACCTTGCTTTCCTTGTTTTCCTTAAGCTTTTGGACAACTTTCCTTCTTTGTAATTGAATAGCCTTGCTCCTAAGATTGTTAGTGCTTCACGTGAACTTCCAAGGTGTAAGCCTTTGTTTTGCTTTTAGTGAAATATAAAATGGAAGTGTTTTTGGGTGGAGTTTGCACGTAGCCTTGCCTCCAACCAGCCCATGTTTCGGTCCCATCTCCTTTTATAAGCTTGTTGGTTTTGATTTTTAGCTACAAAATATCTTAACTAGCTTTCCATATGCTTAATTTTCATTGGCTAGCCATTCTTTTCTTTACAAGTAGCCATTATCTTGAAATTTCTACAACCTCCTTGCCCTTGGCTTGTTTTGCTCGTGCATTACCACTAAATAAGGCATTCCATTTTGTTTTAACCGTATGATGCCTAGCTTTTGTAATAAGTTTTGCTTCCAAAATATCCTAAGCATTAATTACTAACTTTTTACTTGTTTTCTTATCATTGGCTAGTGAATATTGTCCATCCAAGTGTCCAATTTCCATTCTTCTTCATTCTTCTCCTTGGTTCTTCATTTTCACGTGGATTTGCTAGGCTTCTAGGAAATTTTCACCAATTTTCTTCCTTTTACATGTAGTAGCCAACATTTAAAGATTTCTTGAAAACCCGTTTCTGTAAAATAATAATTCCGGGTTCGTTAACCGTTGGATCTTCTTGAAATTTTAAAGGTATACTTCTATCTCATATATCTAACTTTTGACCGTTGGGATCTTTGAAATAATGCTTAGAACTTCCCAAGTATTCTTCCTAAGGAATTCTTTCAAGATAAAAATCTACTTAAATTAATTTTTTTCACCATACAAGTGGACCAATGGCAAGTTTCCAAGCCTCTTAAACATCCATGTGTTCATTCTTGAGGTTTCTTAAAGTTTTTCTCCATTGATCTTGTATCATAAGGTTAAGGCTTAATTTAGAAATCCAAATTAATCCAATTTTTCCTTTATTACCTCTAATAGCTAAAAGCTAAATTCTAATTTCTTATTGGTCCATCTTGCCTTGAATTATTAAAATTACTAAATTAACTTATTTAGGAAACCTATTCTTCCCATAATTAAAAGAAAATCCTATAGATTATGTTCACACTTTTCTTATAATTTTATGATACCTGAGGTAGTCTAGATTAAGCTCTTTTCAACCTTTCTTCCAGAAGTCCTAGAAATCACAATTTAGGGTTTCTTGTCACCAATTATGTGATAATTGATTCTCCTGAAGCATTTTATCCAATACTCAGGTTCCCACAAATTTCTGAAGTTATCTTGGTCATTTTTTGACATAAGGGTATTTTGGTAATTTCACCACTCTAAAAAAATATTCAGAGGATCTCTGTAATTGTCACCCTAAAGGTATTCTTAGATATTCAAGGGTATTTATAAAATTTCCTTCCTTAGGATATCTTGCTAAAATACCTAGGGGTATTTTGGTCATTTTCAAAGTGTCCAGGGGGTATTTTTGTCATTTTGCCCTAAATTTTTCTACTGCCTCTCATTAACATTTTATTCTAGTAATTGACTGTAATTCCCAAAATTTTGGGGTGTTACATAAAACATGTTTTAAGATTTGACAATGAGATAGATGAAAAGGAGTCTTTGTTACCATGTTTTTAGCAATTTCTTTTATGGTCTTCTACTCTTCTGATTATTATTGTGTCACGTCATAGTGTGTTCATGATATTGTTTTCATCAATTCTTGAAGCGACTTCACTGATGTTTCCATCTGAATTCTGTCCGTGTTGACCATTTTGGTGGACAAATGGGCCGAAAACATATTATCTTTTGAAAGAAAATATTACATAAATAAATTTTGTAATTAAATTATATTATTTAAATAACTTTTTATAGTTTCTAGACGGAGTCTAGCATGCGTCAGATAAACAATTTTCGTATCATGCGAAAGAAATCATAGCCGTTAGATTGGAAATGCGGGATGGGTTAAAAAGGCCAGAACCAGTTGTGCCAGTTTTTACTTTTTTGCTTTTCATTTTGCTCTCTTGCAGCGTAAGTGTTATCCAAAAATTTGCACCCCTGTAGCCATTCATTGTTGCACCTTGTCACCTAAACATTTTTTTATTATGTTGTCCAACGAACAACAACTCAGTGAAGTAGCAAAAATATTAAAGGGTTATTAAAAGATTGGGGGGTTAGAAAAAAAAAAGTTGATGGTTTAAGTTATATAATAATGGTGGGAAAATTATGATAATTGTTGAAAAAGAGGAATAACAAAGAAAAAAATGAAAAAATAAGAAAAATATTTAATTTATTTGAAAAATACCATATATTAATGTTAAGTAATTAATACAATTAATGATGTTGTAATTTTGTAAGGTTGTGATTTTAGAATTTTTTGTTTTTCCATAAAATAATAATAATATAAATTATATTAATTGATTAGGTAAATGTATATTAATGAAAGTTGTGTTATAAGTTTGAGTTTGAGTTGATGTAAATTATTATGAAAAGTGAATAATAAAAATATTAAAGGATTTTTTAATTGATTGGTAGTTTTGTAAGGTTGGTAAAAT
>PYAF01000560.1:143356-166641 GCA_007407185.1 Glycine tomentella
ACAATTTGATGCTCAATATCTTTTTTAAATAAAAAATTGATTTTTCATATAAAAGGTTATAATTTGCTTCGTATTATTAGTCATAATGCAAAGTAATATGTTAAAAAAAATTAATTGATTATTTGTCAAACATATTTATTTTTAAAATTATTTTAATTAATTCTAAAAATTGATAATTAATGCATTATATATATATATATATATATTCAAATAACTATTAATTATTTTATCGATTAAAATGAATTTTCACAATTTATATTTTTTGAAGGGATTTCACAATTTATATTATTAAACACTATTTTCTCATTTTTATACTCATAATAATTTTGAAAAATTCATATCATAAATAGAAAATAATTTTGATTCAATGACTAATTAGGAACTAAGTTTATTTGATTAAAATAATTAATTAATTGCACTTAATTGCCTTACTTACATAAATATTAAATTGTCATTTTATCCTTAATTTGGACCCATTAAAATACTAATAAAATTACAATAAAACAATAAAGAAGAAGAAATCATGATAAAAAAGCCCACCTCAACAATATCAAACCACTATTCTCGTGTATAGAGTTAAACCACCTATGATTTCCTAAAAACATTATTTTTTAGCAAAATATACAATCATTTTTCTTTCTTTTCGTAGAGGCACATTTTCTATGCCCACCACCTGCAATTGAAAACCAAAGGAAAAAACAAAAAGTAAAAAAGAAATAAGGAATAACAAATTCGAAAAAGAGCAACAGAAAAAAAAAACATGATTAAAAAAATATACCTCAACAATGTCAAAACCAATTTCATGTCTCTATCATCAAAACCAATGTCTTTACTCTTATTTTCATGACCAATTGCAGAAAACCCACCAATACATTGGTTTTGGATAAATGAAAATACAACAAAAATTAGACATAAACAGAGAAAAAAAAAAACACAACAAAAAAGGGGAACGAATGCAAGAGTTGCCTTTATCTATCGTTAACAAGAATGAAGCAATGATTCTTTCTGAACGTTTGAGAGAAAGCAAATGAGTCTTTTATATATATATATATATATATATATATATATATATATATATATATATATATATATATATATATATATATATATAAACTTTCGTACGGTTGGGTTGTTTATTTGGAAGAGTTGTGAGTCTGCTCAATAGGTTATGATTTATGAATGAAACATTCAATTCTAATTTTTAGAATTGCCGAATTTAAAATAAGTGGGCAAAAGTCACCATTTTTTTAGAACAAAAGTCACCATTTGAAATGTGAAAATGGTGCATATTTTTAGAAACTCATTTAATGGTAAAACTTTCCCGTTTCAAAACAATATTTTAATGCTAATTGAATTTTTGAAAAACATAATACTAATACTCATAGAAATACTAATACCAATGTTGTCAAACTCGAGGATCAGAACAGGATCGGAAGGGAAATAAAAAATCGTAATTCAAGGATCATAACTCGGATCGTAAGAATTACATGTACATGTAAGATTACATTTATACACATGCATATACATAAAAAATAACATAGACAATAAAAACAACTTATAACTCATAATAAATCATAAACATTAAGATCCAAAACATAACACAACTCAAAATAAGTTCACAAGTCATAACATAAACTCATAAAAGTCATAATAAGTTCATGATTACTTAATACAATCACACTAGTCTAGAAGATCATTCAAATTAAAATTAGGATAGTCATTCTCCATATGATCTTCATCCTCATTAATTGCATCTCCTTCATCTGCATCATCAACAATTGGAGGAACCTCCAAATCATCTATGGGTTCACCACCACCACTAGCAATTTCTCCCGCTTGAACTAAAATGTGTTCATCTACAGCATCCAAATCTGAATTTGCCTCATTGTCCTCCACAATCCATTCATCATCAGAAGAAAGATCATCGATGTCATAAACCTTCCCTTTTCTAACATCCTTCTTCTTGTTCAATCTTGAATTAGCCATGATAAACACCACATCATTCATGGTCTTTTGGTGTAAATGATTTCTCTTCTTGGTGTGAACCTAAATAATTATAAAATCCATTAACAAATAATAGGTACTACGTATAGGATAGGTAAATAATTATAAAATGAATTTCATAAATTCAAGTTCTTACTCTCTCAAAGGCACTCCAGTTACGTTCACAACCGGATGAACTACATGTCAAACTCAATACTCGAATAGCAAATCTTTGCAATTCTGGATGTTCATCACCATATGACTCCCACCATTGTGCAGGAGTTTTTGTTTTAAGTGCACGTTGAGCTATTTGACTACCAAAAAACTTAGGTTTGCTTTTGAAATCCTCAATTTGAGCATCAATCATAAATATCTCATCAATGTCTCCCACCATCCTATCTAAACAGTCATATAGTCCACGCTTCACTTCATAATCAGCTTTAAATTCAGGATTATAGTGCAACATGGGGTTAAGATAGTAGCCTGCAGCATGTAAAGGCCAATGCAATTGCCTATCCCATCTTTCATCAATGATTTCCCAAAGGGGAGTGTAGCTAAGAATGGTAAAAAAAAATTCAAACAAAGTCTATAATAATATAAATTAAGAAATCGAACAAGTGGAAGATAATTAATTAATTACCTCTTAGTAACCCCATTGAAGAGATTTTGTATCTTCTCTTTGGCTCTGTCCATTTCTTCATAAATGAAGCCCATGGCTGGCTTTTCATTTGAGTCCACCATGCGCAACACCTTAATTAGGGGAAAAGCACCCCTTATGCAATTCAAGACATTATTCCAAAATGCCTTATCAGTGATCAAATTTGCCACAAGCACCCCATCCTTAGTCTTTACAAATTGACTAGATTTCCACTCATTTGATGTGAACATCCTAATAAGTGATCCCTTATTCTCATGCAAACATCCCAAAGTCAAATAAGAAGTTTTCAAAACGAGTAGTGGCTTGTCTAATCAAATCAGTTCCCTTAGTAAATGTATGCAATAAGGAAACAAGACCAGTTCTTGAATAGATGTATGTTGTAATTTTTTTACCACTCGCAATTGTCTCTTGATGGAGTGGAATTTTCTTCTCAAAATCTTCCAGCATTAAATCAATGCAGTGAGCTGCGTAATGTGTCCAATATAACTTCTTTCTCTTCTGCATCAACAAATCTTCAGCAGCCTTGTAATTGGCTGCATTGTCAGTTACAATTTGGATGACATACTCTTCTTCTACCTCCTCAACAATATCATCCATTATCTTGAAAATTCTATTAGCTGTCTTACATATGTCAGAAGCATCAATAGACTTCAAAAATACAGTTTCCTTAGGATTATTTACCAAAAAGTTAAGAATAGTCCTCGTCCTCCTATCGGTCCATCCGTCAGTCATTATAGTACATCCCGTTTTCTTCCAATATCTTCTATGTTCCTCCAAATCTTGATTGGTCTTTTCAATTTGCTGCTTCAAATATTTAACCCTCACCTCATGGTAGGATGGTGGCTTAAATCCTGGACCATGTTTTGCAACCAATTCAAACATCTTCTTGAATTCTTCACCCTTTGCTACATTAAAAGGTATAGCATTGTTGTAAAAAAATTTGGCAATTTCTTCACATGCATCCTCTCTCAAGTTCTTCTTGAAAATGTTATTTATAGTAGACTGAGAGCTCATTCCCCTTTTCTTGAAAACATTTGCGACAGTATCAATATCTTCTCTTTTTCTTTTTCCACCCTCATCTGATTCAGTCACACTTTCATATTCTTTGAATTGCGACTTTTTAATCAGATTTTGCTGCAACTGAGAAACAACATCCCACATTAATTTCTTCACGTCATCAGGAACAACCCTACATGCTCCAACATCCTTTGAAGTTCCTACTAAATGATGCTTCATTCGATAAATTTCTCCCGTAAATACCTTCTCATAATATTTACACTTCAGTTTTCTAGCATTCCCATCAATTGAAACACAATGGTTCCATGCAATATCAGTCCTTGATCCAGTACCACTTCCAGTACTCCTTACACTTTCAGCACTGGGACCATCACTAGTATGGTTGTTGCTGCCACTTGCCATTTTTTTTTAACTTCAAAATACCAAACAGAGGCTAAGAGGTGTTATACAGTATAAGTTATACTTATATTTTCTTTTAAAAAAATAATTTTTAATCAACACTAAGTTTACCCACAGTCCCACACTATATTTAAAACAAATTAGAACAAGAAGAGTAGAAGTAGAACACGGTGCACCAAACCAGAAGAAGCCCGCACCGCACCAGACCAGAAGACTCGCATCACACGCAGGGAAAGAGACGGGAATGGTGGCAACGAGAGCGACCAGCAACGAGAGCGCGCGGCGGCGACGAGCGACGCAGAAGAACAAGAATGGCGACGAGCACGGTGCAGAAGACCAGGAACGGCGACGAGCACGGCACGGAAGAGCAAGAACGGCGACGAGCGGCGCAGAAGAGGGAAGACCTTACAGGAGAGCTGAAGTGAATTCCCGCGAGCCCTAATTGACATAACTAAGGTATGATTTTCACTGGGTCAGTTAAACCCGACCCGCAAGGATTTTTTTTTCCTTCTTCATCTGGGATCGACACGGATCGCCGATCCGTCCAAAATGCGATAAGCACGTGATCCATGAACGATCCCCTACATTTATGATCCTCTGGCTGAGTTCACTCGTGGATGCTTCTAAAGATCGCAAGATCGTACGAGTTTCCGAGGAAACTCGTGATCTTGACAACCTTGACTAATACTATTAGAATTACATAATCATTCAAATAAATTAAATATTTATCGTAATTTTAAATTAAAAAATTTCATTTCAAAACAATATGTTTTTTGTCGAGTTGTTTGGACAAAACCCCAAGACAAAACTAGATATTACTCAAATTTGAGTTTAGTACATCAGCATCCCCCTTGAACTAATGGCTAGAAAACCAGACACACTACTATAAGAACATACATAAGATTGTAGAGACAACTCATGTTTTGCAAATGAATCTGCTAATTTATTCGCTTCTCTGTGAATATGTTTCAACACGTAGAGCTGGAATATTTCTTGCATTTTCCAAATCTCAGCTACAAGCTCTATAAAGCACTCCCCATCACCACTCCTATCATCTAGCAGTTTTAAAGCATCAAAAGAATTTGTTTCCACCATTACTGATGTTATCCCTTCGTCACAAGCAGTGTTGTTAGTATTGCACGATACACGATTCGTATTGTGCGATTCAATCTGATACATGCCGAAAACGATACGAATCGGACCATTGAATCGTTCTGAAGTTGAATCGCAACATTGAATTGTGAAATCGTACGATTCGAAACTGAATCGTGAACCACTCTCAACTTTCCGATTCAAATTTTAAAAAAAGAAAACCAACAGTCGCGGAGTTGCGGAGTTGGAAGATGAAAAACGTAATCCAAAGAGTCGCGGAGTTGGAAGATAAAACCGAAAAGAGAAGAAACAAAAGAAATCGAGAAGAAGCACAAAAAAGTTGCAGAGAAGAAGCAACTTACAAAAAGAGAAGTTGCAGAGAACTGAGAGAAGAAGCATCGACGCACAGAGAGAGAAGTTGCAGAGAAGAAGCTACACGCAGGAGAGACCCAGAAGCAACCCAGAAGCGATGAGCAGTTCGAAGCCTCTAGAGTTGAAGAGAGAGAAGCTTTGAAGAAGAAGGAGACCAAGTACGGTTAAGCTATATTTTAAATTAAAATATTATAAAAGTTTAAGCTTGCAGTGTACTTCCGCAGTTCCATGTTCTGTCTTTCTGCTGGCATATGGATTTCTATAAATAAAGTACTCTCCGTATCCTGTTTCCCACTTCCCTTTGATCATTTCTTATTATAATTTATTCTATTTATCATGGGCTAATTAATGGATTTCTATAAATAAAGTTATTCCTGTATTAAGCTTTATGAGTAGCAGTGTACATCTTTCCCACTTTATCAAAAGCTTTTTAAAATTTTTAATGTTTAAACTTTAAACTATATTCAGTATATTCACTATCTATATTATATTATCATTCCCAGTCCCGCTTTCCCGCTATATTCAGTTTAAGCTATTATTTTTATTTTATATTAAATTAAAGTGTAAACTGCAAAGTTATATGCTTATTATATATTTAATTATTTTTTTGGTATTTGAATTTTTTTAATTTAGATTTATATAGTATTTTATATTTTTAAGTTATTTTCAATTTATTTCTGAATCTTACAATTCGATATGATTCACGATTCACGATAAAAAAATAGTCAAACGATTCATGATATGAATTGCGATTCAACAACCTTCGTCACAAGCCATATAAAATAAGTCATAGCTCTGCTTCTAAAATCAAACAGTGCCCTAACCTTCTAGAGTAAGCCGGAACAAAACTACCATTATTACCTTTTATGACACCACCACATGAAGCTACTCCTACTATTGGAAGATAAGCTCCATCACTATTAAGTTTCACACACACCCCTGTAGGATTATTCCATATTCTAGACTCATCCGTCTTCAAATTTGGACGAATCGAATTCAATACATTTTGCATATTTTGGACACTCCCGATATCTCTCAATAACGCCCAGGCTTTGAACAAAATTTCATCTGTGTTGTGCCAAGTATCTCGAAAGATGATCTCATTTCGTTTCTTCTCCACCAAAATGCAGTCAAGAATAACTCCAAATGCAATACTCCATTTGGTGTTTTCTAACATTTTATTGCTTTGAATATTGGTTTTCATCTAACTACTCATATCTTGTTGGTAGAACAAAATATTAGCAATAAATTTGAAATGGCTCCAAATCTGCTTCACCCAAGTACAGTCTCTAAAATCATGTTCCAGAGATTCAGTTTTATCATGGCATAACGGGAAAGTGTCTTCATCAGTCATATGGCATCATTTCCTTAACATATTTGTGGGGAGAACTTGTTGGCCTATTTTCCAGAGAAGATATTTAATGTGTTCTGGTCCATGCCAATGCCAAATACTTTTGCAAAGCTGGTCATCTTCCAAATTGTGCTTACATGACAATTCACTATAAACATCATGGATAGTAAGTTGTTTGTCATCCGAATGAATCCACTCCAGATAATCTGGTCAACATATTAGAGCTACATGAAGATTTAATTTGATTGATACAGTGAACAATCTCCTCAGGAAGTTCAGTAGATATGCGCTCGTAGTCCCAATTACCATTAGCATTCACAAAGAAACACACCGGGATATTCGCCCCCTCATTGGTTTGAATATAGCAATGTTTGCTAAGCTTTCCATATCCCAGGACCCAATTGTCCTCCCAGAATTGGATTTTATGACCATTACCCAACTTCCAAATCAGGTTCAACTGTAAATTTTCCCACCCTTCAACAATTCCTCTCTCCAGAGATTTGTCCCTGGTCTTCGTTGATCAATAACATGAATCACATCATTGCCACACTTATACTTTGCACGCATGACTTGAACCCCAAGGTCATTTGGTCGCATACAAAATTTCCATCCCACCTTCATTATACTCGCCTGGTTCATAATACTAGCTTTTCTAAGCCCATGTCCACAGTTTCTCTTTGGAGTACATAAAAGAATTCCATTTACGCCATTGGACTTCGTTAGAGTTTGTAGTATGGCCCCAAACAAAGTTTCTACAACTTCTACCAATCTCTTCACACACCGACGAAGGGAGCATCGTTGTTTGCATAACATAGGAAAAGTTTAGATAACTGCCTTAGTCAAAGTTACTCTCCCCGCCATAGATAATTGAGAAGCCTTCCAATTACTCAATCTTTGGGTAACTTTCTCAAGAATAAATTGGTAGCTTTGCATTGAAAGTCTATCATGATGAAGAGGAACCCCAAGTATTTTCCAAGGTCTGTCATCCTCTAAGAGGCAAGTTTTGTCCCTATTTCATCTATAATATTCCAATGAACATTATTTGAAAATAAAATTTTGGTCTTTTCAACACTAAGCCTTTGGCCTAAGCTGTTACAGAACACATCAAGGACCTTTTTGATCACATCTGCTTGATCCATAGTAGCTTCTACAAATAAAAGAAGATCATCTGCAAAGGCTAGGTGGGACAATTTAGGGCCACCTCTCGACAACTGAATAGGCTTCCATATTTTATGTTCCACCACAACATTAATCATATGGAAAAGTCTTTCAATGCATAACACAGAGGTATGGAGAAATAGGGTCCCCTTGTCAAACTCCTATGGATAGTTTAAACTTTTCAAGCGCCTCTCCATTCCAAAGAACCTGAAAAAGAGGGAGAAGAAATACACATCTTACCATGTTAATAAAATGATCTGGGAAGCCAATGTCCCTCAAAGTATCAACCAGAAACTCCCACTTTAATATGTCAGGCTTTTTCCAAATCCACTTTTATTGCCATCCAACCTCCCTAGCCTTTTCTATTTTTCATGGAGTGGATTACTTCTTGTGCAATTATGATGTTATCCCCACTCTGTCTGTTAGGGATGAAACTACACTGACATGGATCAATAAGCTCCTCCATCACCCTTTGAAGCCTAACATAGAGTATTTTGGTAACTGTTTTATAAGAAACATTACACAAACTATTAGGCTGAAATTGCTTCATATTCACCACCACCTCAACCTTTAGAATCAGAGCAATGAGGGTATCATCCAAAATGCTCCTAATAAGACTACAAAATGATTCCCCCACAACATCCCATTGACTTTTGTAAAAGACAGCTTGAAATCCATCTATTCCTAGAGCTTTATAATTTCTCATAGAGAACATTTCTTTATCTCCTCATCTGTCACTTTTCCTCTGAAAACTTCCATCTTGTGCTTATCAATCTTTGGAAAAAGCACCTCTAACACAGTAGAGAGTATAGCCAATATCATCATTAAAAAGATTAGTAAAATAATCAGTAACTAACCTTTCTAAGATCTCAACATCTGCCACCCGCTCACCATTAGGCTTCTGAATGGCTTCGTAAGTGTTCCTCCTTCTATTTAACTTAGTCACTCCATGGAAATATCTGGTGTTGTGGTCACCAAAGGCTAACCATTTGGATCTAGACCTTTGAAGCCACAAAATTTCCTCCTACCTCAACACATCCTGATACTCATGCCAAGTATCCTTTGTTTCTCCATTAGCCACTGATCATCATTATTTTGCATTTCCCAAGAAAGTTTATCCAAACTCCTTAGAAGCTTCATTTTACAGACAAAGATATTACCAAAAACATCTTTATTCCATTTATGGAAAGGTTCATGAAGAGTATGGATACAGTCTCTCCATTCAACATTATCTTCCCATACATCTTTAATTAAAGTTTTGAATTCCTTATGCATCATCCATGAAGCCACAAAACGAAATGACCTTTTTCTTTTTTTTCCCACCTTTTTTATAGGACATGTTGATGAGAATTGCCTTATGATCAGATTTGGAAAAAGGCAAATGTAGAACAAGCATATTTTGAAACCTGATTCTCCAGTCCAGGTTGATCAAAAAACGATCAAGCCTTTCCAAGAAGCCATCTATCTGCCACGTATATGCAGGTCCCTGAAACCTTGCATCAATATGATCTGTCTCTAGCATCATCTCATGAAAATCTCTTGCGCCCTTCCATGATGGGTTGTTAGAACCCCCACTTCGATTATGAGTTTGGAGCACGATATTGAAATATCCAAGAATAGTCCAAGCACCTGTGACATTTTCAGTAATAGAACCCAAATTCTCCCAGAGAGACTTACGGTGTTGAAAATCAGGAGTTCCATATACCATAGTAATATACCAACTGTTTTTCCTTTTTCACCCAAAATTCATGGGACAAATTGGTGGTCATTATGAAGGACTTCTACCTTCCACACCTCAGACGTCCATAAACACCAAAAAATTCCTCCAGATTGGGCACAACCATCTTGAATAAAATGGCTACCAAACCCCAGTCTTGGAATAGTTTGTTCTGCTTTTTCCTTCGATGCATGGGTCTCTAACAAGAAAAGCAAGGAGGAATCATATTCCTTACAACTTACAAGTATCTCAAAAAATGAGGCCTCCAAAACCACGAGAAACAGTCCCACGACAATTCCATGCTAGCACATTCATTAAAAACAATTATGGAATTGTGGCCTTCACAAGGCCACCATCATTGTCAATATTGTCCTTCACCATCTCGGGTTCCATCATATTCTGCTGATTGTGTTTACCATCCTGAGTCATCTCCAGTTGTTTACACTGTTTAACAAACTCAATCGCGTCCACATCCATGTGCACCTCGCTCATGGGGCTTACCTTCGATTTTCCATTCATCTCCTGGGATTTTATGAGATGCAAGCTTCCCTCATGCACATTAGTATCTTTTTTATTCTCTTGTGGAACATTCACAGTCAACTATCCCACTAAGTCCTTTCCAGCTTGTTCTTTATGCTTTATCACAAGTTGGCTTTGTGTTTTTAAAGGTTGCTTTATCCCCTATACGAAGGTCCCCTCCTTTAGCTACCTATGGATTTTTTCCTCCATTCAAGTTACGCACATGTGGTTGAATAGTAGGCACCCATTTTGGGTCATCTTTGGCCACGTTGGATGGATGCTTCGATGTTCCCATATCCCTCTTAGGATAATCTTTCCCAAATCCCTTCCTGTTATTTGCATGATGTCCCCCATGTTTTTTTGCCTTTTCATATTCAGCCCCATTATCTTCTCCTTTACTATCTTTGTAAGAAGATATCGTTATAGAGCTCAATTGGAAGACGCTGAATTCTGATGGAAACTCTTATCTTCTTGGTTTCTTCCGCATGCATTAGGAAGAAAGGCCGCCATCGTAGGACAATCAAATGGTGATCGATTCGCCACCATCCATGGTCCCTCAAATAAAGCATAATTGTAATCCTCTTGATTACTAAAGACCAATTGATAGAATCCTTTGTATCGTTCCATTTCGTGTCCAGCTTCGTTGTAGTTTCGCTTCCAGGGTTCGAAAACTCACTTGCTTATTCAGCACGTTCACCAGCAAAGCGTTAAGCCATGGTGATGCCCATCTCAGTAATTCTACATCAGACAACAGGATTACTGTCCCATCCATCTGCTTGTCCTTCAAATTTGTATCCTCTTTTGTTACTTCTTCCATAACTCCATTAATCAGCTCGTCCTCCATTTGATTTCCAACCCCTATATCGCTCATTATGGGTTTCATGAATTTATCTGCATATATAATCCAGACTTTTCACTCACACTAGCCTCGTCATTCTCTTTGACCTTCTTTGTGCTGCGACCGAGAAGGTCCTCCTCTTGAATTGTAACATCAATTTCATTTTATAAACCCTAACAGAGCTCGCATTGTTTTATTTTTCATATAAGTTCTTTGACTTTGTTAGCATGTTCATTTAATGTTATTTTAGATACTTAACGTAATTTAACTTTTATATTTAGTTATTTTTGAAATTTATTATGAAAAGGTAATAATTGCATTCATTAAATTATTTCTCTACATAAATTAAATTAATCCAAAAGTCCATCAGAAATTATTAATATAAAAGATTATTGTTTTTTATTCTTCATTAATTAATATAAAATTCCGTTAACTATTTAGATTAACTGAATTAATTATTAATATATATATATATTTAATTACAGAATTCTAATAAATATTTGAATTAATTAGTATAAGTAAATATTCAAATTATATTAATCATATATAACAATAACATATTATTTAAATTTTAAATAAAAATATTTCATAATTACATTAGCACTAAATAAATGACCCTTAATCAACATTGAATCAATTGACCTGATATGCTTTAAAATCTAGTTTAGAATGTCCTCTTCATCCACATTTTATTTTTTCTCTGTAATATTCTAAACTTGTACATTTGGAAAGGAAAAAAAAATCTTAGTATATCAAATTTAAAGCAATAAAGAAACAAAATTGAAATGAATAGAAAGTTTATAGCAAGTCAATTGAGATGTTGAGCATCATCGTTGCCTTCATCCTTCCTGTCATTATTTTGATCATCCTTTCATCTCTATACACTATTAAGCAAAAATAAATAAATAAACAAATGAAAGGGGGACGATAATTTTTTTAGAAATATCTTGAATAACTAAATTTGGCAATACATTTTCTCACCTTTACAAAGAGACATATATGGAGTCATGGAAAAGATAGACAACCAAAGGAATTAACACAATCGGAGTGACGAATCAAAACACGTAAAAAAAAAGAAATTGTGAATAACTAAATGTAATCTCTTTCAAATATGTATCTCTTTTTCATTCTTTATTTACTTGGTCTCCTTTTATAATAAAAATTTAACTGTGCATATTTCAAATATTTCAAATGTATACAATGAAATAGTTATTTTTCAATCATCTGAAATCAATTACGAAAAATCAATTTCTACTGATTCCGTTAATTTTAAAATTTCAAGATTATATTATTTTTAAATTTTAAAAACTTATAATTCATAATGATTCAGACTTATTAAGAATCATTTGAAATCCGTCATGAAAATTCATTAAAAATAAAGTGCTGAAATTTGGCTATAATTCAACTAACAATTAACAAATTAATAAAGGAAACACTGTCAATTTCATTTCCGTTATTTACGAATTGATGGATTAAAGGATTTATTTTGATTCAAACTTTGTCCATTTGGTTTTAATAAATGGATTCATTTTAATTCATTTTACGTGATCAAATGATTCATTTTAATTCAGACGTATTCCATTTGGTTTGATTTACATTTAATAAAAATTATAATAATTCATCTAAAAAAATTATAATAGTTGTAAATAATCATCTTAATTATATATTTTTATTGATTAACGATCTCAGAAATGTCAGATTCAACATTAGTTGTGAAGTAAAAGAGCTCCCAAGGATATTTTGTCCTATAGAAAAAAATGGAACATATTAAATATAAAGAATTGAATTAAAATTGATAAAAAAAGAAGACAAAATTAATCAAAAAATAAAAAATCAAATTTATTTCTTGATAAATTAAGTTAAATTGATATCAAAATTATATGCGGATTGAGCAAAACAATGATATTTTGTTAAAGAAGAATAAAATTAAATTGATAACAAAAAAAAATGTTGTGCTAATTATTTGTCTCGCAACTCACAACAAATGTATTTAAACCATCAACAAAATGTCCAAACAAAGGGACTTTGAATTCATATTGTGGGATATAGAAAGAAAAAGAAAGTTACAATCTAAATATTGTAAAAATATTAGAAACAATACATATCGGTCAGAACTCCCATTTTCTATATAAAAAAAGTTATAATTTTGGGATGGTTTATTCTTCATTATTGAGTTCCAAGACTGTAAGTTTGAAATTTTCATCATCTTTCATGTGTTTTTTTTCAGTTCCGACACATGTAAGAACTCCCATTACACCTAAAAGAGATCAAATTGAACACATTAATATTATTGTATGTCAATAAATCATGCACTTTTGGTAATCAAAATGAAAAATTAACATATAGTTTGGTTCAAAAATCTCTTACCAACCAAAAGTTACGATAAAAAATCTCAAAAAGATTTCAGTAAGTGGGTGCTCGCTAATAATGATCTACGGAATAAATACTTTAGGTTGTTTTGCAATGGTTACATTCTTTTCAAAATTTAGTTTAACTGGATGTCTTGTGGTACGATATTCCCTATCATTTATACGCACATCAAAATTTGACAGCAGGTAAATCAGTCCCTCTTCTAGCTTGAACCAAAAGATATAGATAAGTTGCTTCCAAATTGTGGCACCAATTTTATCCCCCTTGCATGACAAAAGAAAAAAGATTAAAATTTTCGTTATAAGAAGTGTTATCAAATCTAATATAAAAAAAATACACACCTTGTTGTCAATTAAGACTAATTGTAAAGAGAATATACTCTTTGCATTTGGAGAAAAATGACAATGGATCACCCTAACCAGTATAAGTAAATTATTTTTTGGGAGTAATCTCTGACACTAAATCATATTTAGGAGCCATTTTGATATAAAAAAATGAAGAAATGATAAGTTTTGACTGATAGCATTTCAAAATTCACAATAATTTATATAGCATTTCAAATGAGTTTTTTTTTTCTTACAGATTAAACAAAATCAACGAATTAAATATACTAATTATAACCTTTAAAAAATATTACGTATTACCTAATTTACGTATATGTTACAATAGACAACTTACATAATATATTTAACTCTTAATTTGGATAGATTATAATTTTCCATAAATTGAAACAATATATATGTAATGGATTGATATGTGATTAGTGTAATTAATTTTTTTTCCTTGTACAGTAAAACAAATCAATGAATTAAATATAGTAATTATAATTATCATGAATAAAAAGAAAATCAATAAATTAAATATAGTAATTAGATTTTTTTAAAATATTATGTATTACCCAATTTACTTATATGTTGTAGTAGGCAGTTTGACAAAATATATTTAAGTCTTAATTTTGATAGGTTATAATTATGTCAAGGAAAAATGATTTTGGTAGGTTGTAATTTTCTGTAAATTGGAACAATATACATTTGATTGATTGAAATTAGTGTAATCAATTTTCATAAATTAATGTATTAATTAATATATGTGATTTGTAACCAAACTAAGTTTTTACAAAACACCACACATGTATTATATGAATCTCAAGAGCTATTGTTTGATTGACCATGGGTACTAAACTAAAAAAGTTATTCACAAATTTTATTAGATTAGATTAGATGCACAAGTTAAATACTACACTTACTTTATTAATTTTTTTGTGATTTTACATATTTAAAATATCTATTTAATAAATATTGTTACATTGTCCACTTTATTAAATAAAAGTAAATATATTTAACATAAGTGGTCAGTTAAAACAAATCAAGTAAAAACTATTAGTATATATTTATTCTCATTTTTACAGTTAAATTAAAAATAAAAAAAACCACTCAAATACTCCGATAAAAAAACTAAGACTAATTAATAATACCAGTATCAGTACGTATAACATTGTCTCTAGATTTAATTTAATGCCTGTAAGTATTAGTTGAATAGTTGGCAATTTCTTAAGTTGTCAAATTTGCATTATCTGTTACCCAATCCAAGGTGGACCCCACAGCGAGCTCGCCCTGCAAGTTCTCCGTCTCGCACCCAAACCCAACAATGAACCTCGATGGCGTTCTCTCTCTCTCCACCACCTTCTCTCCCTCACCACTTCACGCGCCGCTCCCTCCTCCTGCTCTCCACCACCACAACCACCCTCTCTCTCCCATCTGCACCCCCTCCCACTCCCGTTCCCACCCCCACCACTCCCACAGTCACTGACCGCGTCTTCATGGACTTCAGCCTCTGCCCCAACAACTTCCTCCCCGACCGCGCCAATTCCCTCTCCCCTCTCTGCTCCGACACCACTCTCTTGGGCCGCGTCGTATTGGGCCTCTACGGCAACCTCGTCCCCCTCACCGTCTCCAATTTCAAGTCCATGTGTCTTGGCCTGAATTCCACCTCATCCTCGTACAAGAACACGCTCGTCCACAAGGTGTTCCCCGGCCAGTACTTCCTCGCCGGTCGCCAGGGCCGCCCCGACAAGGGCGAGGTCCGCCCGCCGCACGACCTGCCGCACAACACCGACACGGTCGCCGCCAAGGCGTTCGCCCTCACGCACTCCCGTCCCGGCGTCCTTTCGCTCTCGCTCTCCGAAAACGACGACGATGACGAGATTAAGCTCGATCCTGGGTACAGGAATGTGGAGTTCTTAATCACCACTGGCCCCGGGCCTTGCCCCCAGCTCGATAACAAGAACATTGTCTTCGGAACGGTGCTTGAAGGTAATGAATGCTAATGATAATGTTAGTTTGTTTTTCTTGTATGGTTAAATCAGGTTTTTTTGTCCTCTAATTTATTATGTAAGTTCAATTTGGTAGATGAATTCAATTTGGTTTTCCTTCTAAATTATAAGAAACTGCCACTAAGTGATTTGAAACTGACACAGAATGCATATTTTTCAAAAAAATGAATCCGTTTTAAAAATTAGATAATCAAATTGAACAAAAAAAAAAAATTAGAGGACCATATTGAATCGATGGTAAAACTTAGAAAACCAAATCGAATGAAAAAATAGAGGACCAAATTTAACCTAAATTAGAGGACAAAAAACTAATTTAACCTTCTTTTATCTCATAGGAATAGAACGCAAGTACTAGGAATTTACAATAACTCACGCAGGCACATTGGTCAACTAATTGAGCTAGACCACGTTAGTCATAATGTTAGTTTGTTTAATGAAGATTCTGAAATTTGAAAATTAGGACAATTTCTTAAAGATTGAAATTAAATTTTAGATTGCATCTTCATTTTAATTCTCTAAAGTACTTCAATCACTATAGTCTTTCAAAATTTTAGTCAAGGATTAGTCCTTAAAGAACTAGGGAGGTGACTCATGTTTTTCACTTTTTCTCGTTGTTATATGTTTTGTGTACATAGAGGCATTGATTTGAGCTCAATGCTATCAAGTGTAGATGTTCTCAGAAGTGCTACTAACATACACATTCTTACTCTCTTCTCAATTTATTGAAAACTACAAAATAACAAGTGAAGTGCATTAGAAAAGGATTGAGACCCACACAATTTTGTGATTTTTAAGAAAATTTAACCAATAATAAAAAAAAAAGTGTGTTAGAGAGTCTGTTATTAGCATTTGTCATATTTTAATGTCTATGGTCCATCTTATTTAAGTGTTCAAAATGTCAATGGAAGCATCTACGACAATGCCTGTGCAAAAATTAGTTCAATAGCTTTGTTGGAGAAGGGTGAAATATCAAGTTTGAGATATATCATTCATGTTGGCATCTTATTTTGATTATGTAAAAAGTGGTAGAACATGGACACACTTCAATAATACCAAGGCAACGCGCCAATGGTAGGTTGAGATTGCCACTAGAGGCTTGGCTAGAAAATTAGTACATAGGTCTAAATAGCTGAATTCAGTTTTTCTCTAGGCACAATAACTCATCTTGCCCCTAGCCTTGCCCCCAGCTTGATAATAAGAACATTGTCTTTGGTACTGTGCTCGAAGGTAATGCTATTGAGCATGTTAAAAAAAAAAACAAAAGTTAGTTTGTATAATGAAGATTCTGAGAAAATTGAAAATAGGACAGTTTCTCGTTGAAGATCCAGGTGGACTAATTATATAACCAAATTAAAGTATATAAGACAGTTATGATTTTACAAGCAGATTTTGTAAGGTTGAGTTAGACCTGAACTCAAAATTGTAAGATTTCTTGAATCTTCAATCATTCAAAATTTTTAATCAACTGTTAGTTAGTCATTAAAAGAACTAGGGAGGCGACTCATGTTTTTCCTGTTATTTTATCTTGCCTGTATAGAGGCATTGATTCAAGATCAATGCTATCAAGTCTATATTTGTTTATGTTCATTGTCACAGGTTCAGCTTATTAATTAAACACGTTTGAAATATCATTGGAAGCACCTAGACAACACCTATGCAAATATTAGTTCCGTGCCTTTGTAGGAGAATGGGAAAAAATTAAGTTTGATATTCTGTGTATGTGATTATTATAATGTTTGCATTTTCTTTCAGTTAAGGAAAAAATAGTAGAACAGGATACACCCGAATACTACTAGGCAGGGTGCCATTGACATGTTAGGGTTGTTAATAGTGACTTCGAGAATTTTGACACAGGCCTAAAATTTAAGCAGTTTTATCTTGAAGAGGGTTGCCTTTCAAGCAGAATTATGGTTGCATTGTGGGGGAATTGAACCTGCATTCATGGGAAAGATGAGAGTTAACTTGGGATCTTTTACTGCTTGTGTCAACCTACATGGACACATTCACATTTGCTATCACCTAGTAAAGATGAGGCGGTTGTCGGGACGTTGAACTATTTGATATGTTTGGGGGCTAAATTGTACGAATGTTAATTTATCTTTAATTACCAAGGAAGTGCTTATCTCCTAGTTGAATCTAATTGCAGGATTGGATGTCATCACAGCTATAGCTTCCATTCCCACATACCAACCATCTGAGCGAATTCGCCAGTTTAATGACTTGGCTCAATTTTTTGGAGATGAAAGGGCTCAGAATGCACGTAACATATGGAACAGGCCTCTTAAGAGTGTTTATATTAGTGATTGTGGGGAGCTGAAAGTGACAAAGCCTTCCCTCACGCCTTCTTTGCCATAATTTATTTCCATGTATGTATATATTATCCTAGAGGATTTCACGTTACTGGTCTATGTAAAATCATACTCACATATTCTTTGAAAATAAATGATGATGAATAAAACCAAAGCGAGCAACATGAATGACTTTTGAAGTTGAAAATTAAAAGGTTTTATTTTAGTTCAGTCATTTCAAAGCTGTGAAGGACACAGTACATACATGCAGTGAAGTTAAACATTGATATGGTATGCCAGAGTTTCTTGTAAGTTAGTAATACAACATTATTATTGTGCAAATATCCGTTTCTATCTGCTTCAAATAATTTCAAAGATTTTACATATTTCAAGGTGGGCTTTTCTTCTTTTGAAGATAATCTCACGACAGGTTACTTTGGCTTCAAGCACAGACATAGTTTCAAGGGGAAAGAAAAGAAAAATGACGTCTGGGATGTTACTTTTGTGTATCTCCTATGGCTTCCAACTCTTTTGCAGGAAATTCCTCTAATCATTATGGTTTTTTGACGAGCCTCCTTTTTTTTTTTTTATCTCATTTCCCATTGATTTTTGCCTCAGTGAAGGTTAAAAGATTTTGAAACCTTTGTGGAGAGGGAGCAAGAACTCCATGACTGTCTCTTGGTGAAGGCTATCATACTCTGCTGGGGGAAAGCACAAAAGCACAAAAGCAACCATGCTTTAACTCGTGTAGCTCACGGCTGCAATTTTTTTTGGTATGGTCTCCTCTTATCTCCACGTTATGCATCGATATGCTTCCATCGAAGACACCAAAGCATTATTTGAGCTTGTCCAAATGATCATTCTCTTGCTGTTTTGTTATTTTGTGCTCTCTTACAAATGTTTGCCCATGAGTTAAGATGCTTGACGAAATGAGGAACACTGTGAGTTGATGTTTGAATGCTATTCAACAATTTGTCTGGTTAGTCCAAGGAATTTGGGCTGTGTAGGGAAGTATATATTAGGCAAAGACCGAGTATGTCAAACAATTTTGCCATGGTAGCCATTGTGGTTAACATATCCTTCTAGAAGGACTGTTACTCTTGTTGAAAACTTGTCCGGCATGCATTTCTGTCAGACATGGTTTTGTTTGTTCAGAGTGGCCGTTGCCCTGTAAATGCAAAAAATGGAATAGCAAATATATTTGAACGCACACCCATAGTTATTGGTTTCTTGATTTATGTTGAGTTAGGTAGTAGGATGGTACAACATTAGTCAAATTTAACACAAATTAACCCAATCAGTTTAGTTCAGTTGATAACACATGTTGAGTTTGTGAAAAGTTCATGAATTCGATTCTCATAAAATATGAGAGATGATAAACTTAAGTGTGAATAAGTCTTACATTTAGAATTAGTCTTATAGATGACTATACTTACATATAATGGTTACCGAAATTGTTTTTAGCACAAATTATGGAGGTAAAGATAAAAGGCATTTCAGTTGTACACAAGTGTATAGGGTAAAATACATTTTTAATATTTTAGTTTTCGGTTAATACTAGTTTTAGTTCTGATATGTGTTTAGCTCAGCCTTTTTCTCTTTTGATCTTATCTTCTTAAAAAGAGAAGTTAAGCTAAATATTTTTCATAAGGAACTAAAGAAACATTCCCTCCAAACTAAAATATAAGTAAAAAAATTAATTTTCACCATACAAAATTAATTAACATCATTTAATTTTGATAGTCTTAATAAAAAAAGTTAGTTATTTTCTAAAGTATCCTTTACATTAATTGCATAGGACAAAAAAAGAGAATGTTGTTGGAAATTAAACCAATGTTATCATATTCAGACCGGTTATCGACTCGGTTGGGATACTAGGTCAGAGATCGACCCACTAAATCACAATGAGTCGCAAGTTGATCCGTATAACCTGAACTATATTAAAAAATCTAAATAATTTCATAACATGTGAATTTATATACTTAAGATTTAAAGTTTAATAAAATTCAACATATTTAGAAATATAGTTATGAACTCATTTAAAATTTGAAGCATGCAACATATTTTTTAAGAATTTAATATAAACAAAATTAGAGTTTAAAATATATATCATTGTTGTACAATGACAAACATAATCTAATACACATACGAATTAGTCAAAGGAAAATTAAAAATAACAACAACTTTATCATCTCAAATTTTAAAATGCGGTTATGCTTGGTAAAAAAAAAAAAAAAGAATCTATAAACAACACAAGTGTAAGATATAAATTGAATTTTCTAATGAGTGATGTTGTACAATTGCAAAAAAAATGGAAAATGCATGACTTGTTGAGTCACTGGGTCACACCGAGTCGAACTGATTCACACCGGGTCGTATACGTAATTGATCCAACATGTGGCTCAGATCGATTGGGTATCGGGTTCTCAAGCCAACGGGTTGATCCAGTCTATGTAAACTGAGTCCAATAACTATGAATAAAACTCTAATCAAATAAAGGATATTTTAGAGATAATATCATTAAATAGGAGATAATTAGTTAAGAATTACTTGTAATTAATCTAACATATTAACTTTTTTTTTGCTTATATTTCAGTAGGGATGGATTACATAATTTATTTTTTCATAGAGCAAAGCATGGTAAAAGGAGTTATTAAGTTAGTAGAGGAAACTTTTTCATAGCTTTTAAGAAGCTTATTCACACATTTATAAAATATTTTTTTGCAACTTAATTTGAGTGCTTCATTGGCTTTTTCATTATTTATAGATTTTAATTTATTTTGAATCATGTTTATTTATTATGAGATCTTAATTTAATTTTTTAAATTTCATTACATGAAATAAAATAATACTAACAATAAATATTTTATTTTATACAACTAATTTTTTCAACGAATAAATACTTTTAAATGTGTAAATTATATAATAATTAAAATATGTAACAAATAAATATTTTCAACATATAAATGAACTTTTAGATTTATAATAAAAATTTGTATTATGATAATGTTATTTTTAGTTTTTGATAATTTCTTTTTAAAAAAATATTGAAATCCAAGTATGAACTAAGGATCTTGAAAAAGATAAGAAATTATGTTAGAATGTGCAATCCTCTCATATATATGTGTTTAAATATGCTTTAAAAAAATATTTAAATCTATTTGTGCTTTCATTATCCTACTTTCTGCACTCTTCCTCACATATGGTAAAAGCTCAATTATATTTTATTTTCTTCTCTTATAAGTACTTGTTTTAGAAGTTCGTTTAAACAGGGGGGATAATTGTTGATTGAAAAATCATTAAGATTGTAACAAAATACATGTACATGATTAACAAAAAATATACCAATCATTGGTTTTACTATGCATTATCACTTCTAAAGTGTACCAACTCACTTGAGAGAAGCCAAGTACAAAGCTTTTAAGCTACTTCATAATTTTAATCCTGTCCAGTTGGACCATTCTCCAAATTTTTGTAACTAATTACTGTTTCATCAAACAGAGAAACATATGGTATTGGTAATGAAAATGGATCAAACATATAGCAGAATATAATTTACAAATATGAAGCCTTAATAATTCTGAGACAGAAGAGGACAAGGGCTTACAGCTTCTTGATTTTGAGAAAGTAAATATCTCTAGGGGAATACAATCTGTTTCAATAATGAATCACATTAGTTGGCAACAGTACATTGAACCTTGGACAGATGCCTTTACTTAAAATATAAATATGAAGTGAGAATAGATTATATTAGTGCTTTGATTTAATTGATGATACTTTACCTATGTCTCGATCGTTTCAGCCATTTATTGACTTAAAAACTCCAGAGGAATCAAAAAAGGAGACAGCACGACCCTCTAAACGTGTAAAAAGTTGCGTTAGGTATGATACCGCATAATTTCACTGTCATTGTAAATTTCAATTCCATTCCAATATGAGCATGTAAATGTGTATAGATTGTTGAACATCAGCCCAAGTTCATTAAGGGCGGGTGCAGATTCAGTGAGACCTTCATGCTCTGATTTGCTTCCAAACATCCTAGAATAGACTGTTTTTCATGCAAGATCTTCATTGCACATGCTATAGTTCACCAATTGTCTCAGTTCTATCAATGTTTTTGAAAAAATGACGAGTAAATCTATGACAGGTTCCTTCCTGATTGTGGTGTCATGTGCATCATTTTGTTATATTGGAAAGCCTTGGGGTTCATTAGTTTTTGTCCATTTCAGGTTTTCACTCAATGCAGCCTCTGAGTGCTTCCGCTCTCTCGTTTCACAGATTTCAACCCATTTTTCTCATCTCCCATGTCCACAATGATGAACTCATTGACTCCTTCCACGCCTTTTTACAACGCTGCTTCACTCTCTAACAAAATCACCAGCTTCACTCCCAATTGGTTCTCACCTCCGTGCATCGTTTACCCTTCTTGGCAGCCAGGCTCATAGCCGTTTACGCCCGCTTTGCCTTTCTCTCTCACGCTCGCAAAGTCTTTGATGCAATCCCTCTTGAGTCACTCCACCATCTTCTTTTGTGGAACTCCATTATCAGAGCCAATGTCTCTCATGGATACCATCAACACGCACTCGAGCTTTATGTTGAAATGCGAAAGCTTGGATTTTTGCCCGATGGCTTCACTCTTCCATTGGTAATACGGTCTTTCTCGTCTCTGGGTAGCTCTTATCTCTGCAGGATTGTCCATTGTCACACTTTGCAAATGGGGTTTCGGAATCACCTTTATGTCGTGAATGAGCTCGTAGGTATGTATGGGAAGCTTGGGCGAATGGAGCATGCACGCCAACTGTTTGACGGAATGTTTGTGAGAAGTATTGTCTCGTGGAATACTATGGTTTCAGGTTATGCCTTAAATCGTGATTCTCTTGGCGCTTCTAGGATTTTAAGAGGATGGAGTTGGAAGGTTTTCAGCCGAACTCTGTGACGTGGACCTCACTCTTGTCAAGCCATGCTAGATGTGGACTTTATGTTGAAAATCTTGAGTTATTTAAGGTGATGAGGACAAGGGGAATTGAAATTGGTGCCGAAGCACTGGCTGTGGGGTTATCTGTGTGTGCTGATATGGCTGAAGTTGACTGGGGCAAAGAAATCCATGGGTATGTTGTTAAAGGTGGATATGAAGATTATTTGTTTGTGAAAAATGCACTAATAGGGACTTATGGGAAGCACCAACATATGG
>PYAF01000560.1:181355-204437 GCA_007407185.1 Glycine tomentella
TTTTTTAAATTTTAAAACACCAAACCAAGACGGTTTAACTACAACCGTCGTCGTATTAAGCTATCGAAGACGGTTTCAACATGAACCGTCTTTGAAATGTTCCATTTAATTACGGAAATGCCACCGCGCCGCATTCTAAGACGGTTTCGTGACAACCGACGTGGATACGGCGTCGTAAAATGTGGTTTTTGTAGTAGTGATTTCCGGGATAAACTGTAAACTTTAAGAAAAGGTATAAAAATTTGAACTGATTACACAAATTAGAATGAATCCCAATACGGTGATTCAGATAGAGCAATGAGTTACTCTATTTTGTCAATGAAATGCACATAGATTTTTGGACCATAATTTAAGTAGTCAACAACGTGCTTTTTTATGTTAAGAAGAAAGATTTATATGATCAATCTAGAATCTCTATTAAGTTTCAGCTTAAACTCCATTTAGTATTATCAAATGAACTTGTTTTATGGTTTACTTGCAAGCTGGTATTTTATTATACTTATTTGTATGCTAGGCCAAGTACAGATTATCCCAAGAAAGAAAAAAAAAAAAAAGGAAGCACGTCATAATTAGGAAGAAGCTGTATGCCAGAATTTATTAGACTAAATTTTGAACGTTAGATTAGATTTATACGAATTATCAAGATCAAAATATTAGGTCGTACTAAAACACTTTTTTTATTACAAAATATTGAAGCATTAAAATAAAAAATAAATATAATAGGTTAGTCAAAAGCATAATTAAGTAAAAAAATTATTTCCATAAGATCATTCTGACTCAAAATAGTTGACTAAAATGTGAAAAAAAAAGTAAAAACACACTCATCTCTGAAAAAAAGTAAAATAAAAATGAAAATATTAATCAATATCCAATGAATAATGATTAAAGAATTTTAAGTAAAAATATTTTTATTAAAAATGAAAAAAAATTATATTTTTGATGATTTTTTTTACACTATCATATAATTTACACAATAAATATTTTTTTCTTTTAATTTCTTTAATCAATAGCCTTAATACACAGACGAGTAACACCCAATAAAAATTGCGTTAAGGCATTCAGCAAAAGTGTAGAAACATGAGGGTCTATAGTCTTATAATTCTATAAACACAATAAACTCTACTATGAATGTGCTGTCAACAAGTGGGTCAGGTTACTTAGGGTAGTTATTGAGTTTTGGGCTTTCAAGATGGCCACTTTGGGGAAGGAGTATAATGTGGGCTCTTTCTTAGGCCTTGGTTTCTCAACCTCAATATGTTCCTGCTTTTGGGTTATAAGGCCATGATTTCTCAAGCTTGTTTCTGCTTAGATTCTAGGCTGTTGCTTGCTACATTAAAAAAAAAAATTAATTATATAATTAATCTTTTTTATTATTATCTCCGTTTATTTTTAAGTGTTGTTTAAGATTGTTATGTAGAAACCAAGAAAGATAATAAAATTTCTTGATTCTAACAAAGAAGTCAAGTAATTACCTTTTTTATCTCATTTTCTTCACACTTCACAATCAATACATGTATTAAATAATTAAATATTAAAAAAATAAGGATTTAAATGATAAAAAAATAATCAATGTGATTTTAAACTTTGTAAATGACAAATAAATAAGAAATCCAACACTTAAAAAAACTGAGGGAGTGTAATTAAAAGTTCAATTAGATTTATTAAATATTAAAAAGTCCAATCAAATCATTTAATTGTTTAAATTACTACAATTACATTTTGTTTCATTGAATTTGATTAGGTTGACTATTAATTTAAAATTAAAAATTATAATTAAATTAAAAATTTAAAAATCATCCTCGACAACAACTTCACCACCAACGTTCGAGGGAGACGGTGACAAAGTTGTAGAGGTTGTACAGGTGGGGTTGCACAACATGGGAGGGAGGGGGTGCCAGTGCATTTGGGTTGAAGAGATTCAAGGGTCTTGCGGGAAGATGTAGAGAAGGTGGTGGCTATTGTTCAATCTTGTGAGATGGAGTCAGAATCGAATCAATAATCGGAATTGCACTTTTTCTCCAATGACTTTACCATCCACGTTTTCTATTGGAACCTCTTTCATGTCATGATCGACTCCATTGTCTTTGCCTTAGCCATTGTCGACTACAAGACGTGAAAGTTTTTAAGGTTCATAATAAAGTGCCTACTATAAACTGCCAACTTTTTTTTTAAAATATTTTGTTAAATTCATCTTTTATTTTATTATATTTTTAATTTAAAAATAAATAATAAATACAATGGTGATTAAAAGTCATCCTTATTTGTAAAATTAAATCATCGTAACTTGTAACTTAACATGATCAACTCCAATTAAACGAAAATGGAATAATGTAATTGAAGTTTTTAATAATTGAGAGACTCAATTAAATTTTTAATAATGATTAAGGGATCAATTGTATAATGAAACCTTAAAAAATACTTCATGCACCATTTTAATTTTTGGCCAATTTGGAACGTAAAATTCCACCATTAAAAAACTTTGGCTTCCAAATTGACCAATCTGAAAGGTAAAAAGCATATTACAAAATGATGCCTAGATAAAATAATTTTTGGAGGAGTTTTTCTAGTTTCTAAATTTTTTTAAGTTTTCATATTTAGTCTTTGAATTAAATGTTGATCTGTGTTAGTCCTGAACTTTTGTTTTGTTAATCATTTTTATTATTAAATAATACTGTTAAATGATTAGGCAACACTAATTTTATTATTATTTTGTCGATATATCCTCGATGACAGTTCCTTTTGGATCCTCTTCTTTGATCTAATACAGTATATATCTCTCAACGAACATACATCAGGTTTATATATATGTGGATGTTTAGCCAGAATAAATTTCCTGAACCCAAGAATGTAGCCATCATTAATCTGCCTTTTATGCACTGACTTTTGCTAATTTAATTTGTTTCTTCATGTTTTGCATATTCTTTTCCAGATGAACCGAGATATTAATTATTAGTTCGTCTATCAGGTATGAATCTCTAGCTTGTTTAATTTTTAATTAAATAGATCCAGTGTCGGAATCAAAGCTATTGCTATTTGCTGGGGTCTTTTCCTTGATGGCTATTGCTGACGTACGGTGGTAAATGAAGTTGTAATAAGCTACACCTTGGCGTGGAAAAACAATTATTTAATTTAATATACAAGTTTAATGGATATCCAAACATTAATATATGATTGCAAATATTAGTACGTCATGAATGACATAATAATGAATTAAGGAGGAATTAACTAATAAGTAGAAGTAGTGTTTACATTAACACCACATTCAAAATGACAATGACTTAGATCATGTGGTGGCCCTTATGTGATTTGCTCTCTTAAAATTTCACTGTATCTGTGTCTATGCTAAAGTTGGTAATTTGGTATATACCAGAAGAAATGCTATATATGTGCTTGTTCTCGGTTTAGTCTATTCGTAATTAGATAAATTAATGGTTTCTCTCGAGCTTCACCAAAACCTACAAAACTCTCAATAAAAAAAATGCTATCTACAAGGAAAGTTACCAACAATTTTTCTATAGTAATCACAATGCTTAAATCGGTTTGGAAACTAGTTCATCGTCCATTAATTAATTAATAATAACTTGTCCCAACCAGAACAATTTCAATTTAGCCCCGATAAAATAATCTCTCTCTTCCGGTAGCTGGTCCTTAGTAAAAAATTAATGTCTGTATTTTCACGTAAATAACAGTACTATAGTAAATGGGACCAATTGATCAGAATATATACGAGAACGAGATGTCTCAAAATGTGAACAAATTTCTCTAGTCTTCACTTTCCAGTTTCATATATTTATGCTTACTTTTGAGGGATATATATAGCTAAATTAACTAACTGGTGGGTTTATATCTTTAAAGATGTTCTCGAATTTAAACTAGTGAGCAGGAAAAAAAAACTTAGTGTGGAAAGGTGAAAATCAAATTTTAATAAAGATTAATAATAAGTAAAATTTGTAAATATTTCACATTTATAAAATAGATCATCTATAAAATGGAAATAAAAATTCCTGCTTTACTATATTAAAAAAAATATCCAAATTAGTGGATGTTAATTTCATTAACTGAATAAAATAAAAATACGTCACACACAGACGTGACCTTGATCCCGGTGGCAATGCAACATTTGGGACATGTGGCAATGGTGTCGAGGTGGTTAGGGGTGTCGAGGTGGTTTGAAAATATTAACTGGAGTGTGTATTCAGAGGTGCTGAGGTGTATCAATACCACGAGGGAGCATGACCTGGCAGTGCCTCTGTGCAGAGATGTCATATAGCTATGGATATAGCCGGGTTATATGGATGTCGGGGTGTGTTCCCGATTTTATAGGGTTACAGGTCTATGTATACATGGTGCGTTTAATCCGGTACAGTCGGTAATGGAGGTGATGCCGAGGTAAATTTAACCCGGCAGGATAAAGGTTTCCCGGCCATGCAGAGGTGCAGAAGTGCAGTATTTGATATGACCAGTAAGATCCGGCAGTGCATGTGGGCCGGGGTATATATATAAGGAAGATTCTGGCAGGACAAGAGTGCAGAGGGGTTGCGGTTTGTATGATCAGCGGTGCCGAGGTGTGGGTACGTGAGTTTTATTCAGGAGGCCGAGGTGCATGAGTGAATGGGTTGCCGAGGTGCATGCATGGTGAGTGAGTGGCCGAGGTGCATGTATGGTGAGTGGGTGGCCGAGGTGCATGAGTGAATGGGTTGCCGAGGTGCATGTATGGTGAGTGGGTGGCCGAGATGCATGTATGGTGAGTGGGTGGCCGAGGTGCATGAGTGGGTGACCGAGGTGCATGTATGGTGAGTGGGTGACCGAGGTGTGCATAGTATGTGTGTGACCGGACCTAGGTATGCTTTCAGTTTCATACGGGATGGCCGGTTTTGTATGCTTTGCCGAGATGGTTATGGTGCATGAGTTTTATTCGGAAGGCCGAGGTGCACTTATGGTAAGTGGATAGAGATGCCGGGATCTAAGTGGCCTTCCGGCAGTGCCGAGGTAGTTATGACCGGACTTGCCGAGGTGCTTTCGGAGTTGCCGGGGTATGTGCATAGCACACGAGATGGCTGGTTTTGCCAAGTTGTGTATGCTTTGTACAGGAAGTTCCCCGGAAATGCAGACGAGCCGAAGTGCATAGATGCTAGGGAAGATGCCGAGGTGATAGGAAATCATTACTATAGCAGAAATGCTGAGATAGATAAGTGAGTAGTGCCGAGATGTGGGAAAGGTAACGAAGTAGGACCGAACTCGCATGGTTGCCGGGATAAATATATTAAACTGACCGAACTAAAGCTACGTGAGAAGGTATAGCTTATAGAGCTATTCTTAGTTTGTCGGGAGCGAAATAGTAGCTGGGTCTAAGCCTGTGGATGTTTTCGGGTTGTGTAGCATAACCTTATTATTTTATGAATAATATGGGTGAGTGCTAAGGTAACTATTCGGAAGGCTAGGGTGCTGTAAACCGAGGAAAAACCAAAGCTGGAATAATGTTACTATTATATATATATATATATATATATATATATGGTTCTTAACTAAGTGGCCATTAACTTCTAGCTTATTATTTTTCTTTTAATAGTGGTTCAAATTTACTGCCCCTCACTACACTTCATTCTTTTTATTTCCAACGTTAATATTACAATACCCAATATTTAAATTATCTTATAAAACTTTCCAAACACTAATAATTTAGATTCTAATTTGGTGCTAAATTTGGGTTTAAAATCACCGTATGAACTTTCAAGCATAGTTTTAGTTACGGACTAAGTCTGGCCAAATAAGCTCATAAATTAATCTTAAATAACTTCTATACTAAAGATTGAAGTCTAGTCTACCTTTGATAAAGTTTGATGGATTGCTTAGAGAACGGCCGGAATTGTGTTAAGATAGAAAGATTTTTACGTAAAGTGATAGAGAAAGTTTTATGAAAAGAGGGAGTTGATAGTGTTTGTGTGTAGGTTTTCTGATTTGCAGGGGTATTTGTACTAATTTATTTGGTTGAATTAAAACCGGGTAAGATTTAGTTTAGTTATTATGTAACTAGTTTAAAGTTAATTTCCTAGTTTCCTTATTATGGCGCATTCTATTTAAAGTCTTTGAGGTGTAATTGTTTTGTCTTTTGCTATGAGGAATATTGTTGAAATTCCGCATATTCTTGCTGAACAAACTACTTTTGTCACACTACCTCGTTTAGCTAGTGCGCTAAACAAGGAATTTGTTTTTTCATCATAGAAGTTAAAGTGGATATATTGAACAGAATTTCAGTTTCAGTAGACTTTGCCACACGTCCCACTCACCATACATGCACCTCGGTCACCCACTCATGCACCTCGGCCACCCACTCACCATACATGCACCTCGGCCACTCACTCACCATGCATGCACCTCAGCAACCCATTCACTCATGCACCTCGGCCTCCCGAATAAAACTCACGTACCCACACCTCGGCACCGCTGATCATACAAACCGCAACCCCTCTGCACTCTTGTCCTGCCGGAATCTTCCTTATATATATACCCCGGCCCACATGCACTGCCGAATCTTATTGGTCATATCAAATACTGCACTTCTGCACCTCTGCATGGACGGGAAACCTTTATCTTGCCGGGTTAAACTTACCTCGGCATCACCTCCATTACCGACTGTACCAGATTAAACGCACCATGTATACATAAACCTGTAACCCTATAAAATCGGGAACATACCCCGGCATCCATATAACCCGACTATATCCATAGCTATATGACATCTCGGCACAGAGGCACTGCCAGGTCATGCTCCCTCGTGGTATTGATACACCTCAGCACCTCTGAATACACACTCCAGTTAATATTTTCAAACCACCTCGGCACCCCTAACCACCTCGGCACCATTGCCACATGTCCCAAATGTTGCATTGCCACCGGGATCAAGGTCACGTCTGTGTGTGACATGAAAGCTACTCGAACACGTCCTGGGTGGGCATGATTATGCTTCAGTTACGTCCTGCATGGGCGTGTTTAAACACGTCCAGGGTCGAGGTTGACGTGTTTAAACACGTTTTGGGGCGACGCGTTTGACTGCTATAGATACGTAAATAGGTTTCATGCTGCAGTGTTTCTGTAATTTGTTTTTTAAAGTGTAATTTTTTAATTTTTTTTGCCAACAAGATACATATGTCCCTCTCATTTTGAAGCGTACGTGTCTCCCTTCTTTTTCCAATGAATTGAAAAAAGATTTTTTTGACGATCAATGTTAGTTGGTATCTTGAGAAAGCAACATAGAAAATAAAGAGAAATATATATATATATATATATATATATATATATATATATATATATATATAATAAGTGATTTTGTTTGATAAGAGAGAATCTGAGAGAAAATAAGAATGTCAAAAAAATCAGCACTCATTACAAATATCCTACAACGGCTATTTGAATATGACGCACATTTTTCAAGAGAAGGGAGGTTAAATCCCATATTTTTCATGCCAAAGAATTATATGATCCATCGGTATCTATTTGGTAACAGATTAAAGTTAAAGCAATCAAACGTAAGGAAATTAAACATGACCTACTCATAAGTGGTCTAAATGTAACCAAATATAATGATAGAAGAGGACCCATCCAAATTAGAAGTAACATATTGGTGTGAAGCTTTTATAATTAGTGATGATATTGAGAGGGTTGGTGATTCTTGCAATAAGACGCATAATTTGGATATGTATTTAACGTCTAATTTGTGCTATATATATATATATATATATATATATATATATATATATGATTTCATTTAAATTGTAGGTGAATATGTATTATTCAATCAAGCTACAAATAGAGCGACTCAATTATTTGAAAGTGAGAATGAACAAATATATCTCCTCATTTTAATAAAATCATCGGTATCTATTCTAAAATATTATATTTTGTATATCTTAAAAAAGGTTAATTTACATTATTTTAGTTTTTTAATTTTAAATAAAAATAAGATTACTTTTAAAATATCTTTCATTAGTAATTATTATTATAAATAAAAAAGAATTATTGAAATTAAATAGAATTAAAATTAAATAAAAAATATTTTAAATGAATAACTTCCAAGTATATTGCCGGAATCTGAATCTCCATGACAGAATATATATCAAAGGGCAAGTAGGGGTCTAGCTAGCTAGCTAGCTTGGTGTGCTTACAGTTCATTAGTCTTTTGCTGCATAGAATTAGAAGAAAAGATATGACACAAATATCATTTTATCTAGTTTTGTGGGCTTTCCTGAGTGAGCTTCGAAATTAATAAAGCATCAGATTCAAAATACTAAAATCAAAAGCTAGCACACTGGTACACAAAAGCTAACAGTGTAAAATAATGGATTGTTTTTAACTGCAATAATCGATCTGAGACTGAAAGTGTTTCTGTTGAAGTAAAGAAATCAAATTTCATCATTAACAATCTTTTGTTTTTCATTTTTCTTCTTTATTTCTTCTCCAATCCTCTCAAACACTTCTAAAATCTATAACAGTTTTCATCTATTGAACTATTTATTGCTTTTTAAAATTTTTCTCTTTTCTGTTTTCCTCTACGTACGTATTTCTCAATGCTAAATAGAGCCTATAATTATATGTAGTATATACTTAATATGTAAATCATATGATACACGAGTTTTGTCATGTCAATATCAGAAAGACCAATTATAAAAACAAATTAATTGAAAAGCACTAGCTAGATGTAGAATTGACTAATTGACTTAAATTCACGTGCTTTACAAGTTTGCTTATGCTTCTTTATCTTATTAACTAGAATTCTAATCTAACGTTTGGTGAGGGTATTTATGTCTTTAAAGAATCAATCCAACAAACATAATATATTGAATGATTATATACCAAAATTATAGTATATACTAAAATTATAAAGGAACCATATCTTTTTAAATTTTTTGAAACACTTATTTGCATACAATATTTTTTTGTCGATGAAGCTGAATTGTTGTTATTATCACATATAAGAAATTTTCAAGCTAGATTTAGTTTTCACTCTTGAAACTGCTACATATAGTTTTTCATATGAGAATACAAGTTTCGAAAGGAAAACTCCAACTTGTGTGAAACTTTGGTCTTCACTTTTGTTAACAGTCATAGCTAGACAAACAATAAGAGAAAATTGTCATCTTTGAAATTTAAAAGGATTCATGTGAAGGAATTAAATTGATTCTTGGTATATACACGTACTATACAACCAACATTAGTAGTTGTAATAATAATAATTCCAATTATATTATGCCCTAAGTTTTCAACTATGAGTCTAGTTCCATTGTATAATCCAATAGACATATCTAAATTTTTCATTAACATTACAAGAACATCCTACTTCAAAGTCAATCGATGATGATCAGGAAATTTAGTATATCTTATGTCATTAAAAAATTCAGTTGTCAACCAATCTGTTTAAATACCCATGTCTTACCTTTATCAATTTTTAATTGAATCGAAACAAAAAGAAACCTTTTCATCACCATAAAATAGTGTTAACTCATAATTATTTATTGAATTAACCACATCCAACGTAGGACATAAAATTGCTATATCCTTGAAAATTTTAACATCACCAAAAATTTCCAACAAATCAAGATAAATACAATGAACTATATCATGAATATTGGGATTACAAGCTAGATGTAGCATTGACTAATTAACTTAAAGTCACGTGATTTACAAGTTTGCTTTATGGGAAATGCTACTTTGTCTTATTAATTAATTACGATACAAGGTTTGAATTTTTTATTCCTTGACATTGAAAAACAAATCAACTTCCTTTGATTATGTTGGTTGAAGTGAGAATTGTTGGCGATATTCACTTTTTTATTCTTTTTTTAAAACTCTCTGTATAATTAATTAAATTTATTAGAAATTACCATTTTTGGCAGATTTTGTTTCCCATTTAATAATTTTTTCTCCTTATTTATATTAAATGAGAAGCAAAATCTTCTAAAAATGATGATTTTCAATAAATCTTAATTAATTATAAAAGGAGTCTTTGAGAAAAAAAATGTTTAAAAGAATATCGCTAGCATATCTCTTGTTAAAGTACCAATCTCTCGGCTGTCAACATTAAGAATGAAAGATCACCACGAATAAGTTTTTATTATTTTTATATATACTTCGAGAATTTATATTTTGTTGTGTAGTATATATTAATAAATTAAAGTATTACTTCACTCGTGTGAAATGCACGCAAATATCGATAGCAACGGTTAATTTTATTTTTCACAAATGTAAAAACAAAGAAAATATAATTTACAAAAATTTTGAACCACCGGATTATGACGGCAGGACATTGCAGTAGGCATCCGGGTCATCCAACTTGAAAGAGCTTAATTAAGTTTCTATTATTCCAAAGAGAAGATAGTTCCAAAATCTATTTGGGAGATATATATATTAATTGTGAAACTACTCAAAAGCCATGACAAATGAAATGTACGTGGATCACTTTGTGGGACATGTACTTTCATCTGAAAGTTTCAATATTTTTGTGCATATATATTGAATCCGAATAGTGAAGTGAAATTAAGGAGGCAAGGCATATATATATATATATATATATATATATATATATATATATATATATATATATGGACCTAATTCGATCAGATAAATGATCTATTCTTAAACAAGTTGTTTTTCTGTTTAGCGTGTTTCTCATTTGCTCTCCCTCAAACCAAACGTTGTTGTACTGCAGTCTTGATCCATTAGAACACCTTAACTATACGACATCTATTACATATAGTACCAAACACGTGCTTATATATATATATATATATATATATATGGACCTAATTCGATAAGATAAATGATCTATTCTTAAACAGGTTGTTTTCTGTTTAGTGTGTCTTTCTCGTTTGCTCTCCCTCAAACCAAACGTTGTTGTACCGCAGTCTCGATCCATTACACTACAAAAAAAATTGATATTTCCGACGGCCAAAATTTGTCGGAAATATCAAAAATCCGTCGGAAATATCAAATTTTCGACGGAAGTTTTCGATAGAATAGGCCGTCGGAAATTACCCACGGAATATTTCCGTCGAAAATTACCGACGGAAACAGCCGTCGGAAATTACCGACGGAAATTCCGTCAATAATTTCCGACGGAAATTCCGTCAATAATTTCCGACTACCGTTTTCGACAGCCAATTCCGTCGGAAATTACCGATGACTCATTCCGTCGGTAATTTATTATCAGATATAATAATTTATTTTGTTTTAGGAAGATTTTGTTTTATTATTGATATTATATAATATCATTATAAAATTAAGGCATATTATAAAATGAAAGACTGAATTCATACATTCAAACCTATTGTTTTAACAAAGTATATTAAGTTCAGAATATAAAAAATAAAAGCACAATGTTCAACATCTGATTACTCATAAACTGTTTCCAATTCAATAATCAAACTAGTCATTGTCACAGTGTCCTTGTTGGTCATGAAGTTGTTGCTGCTCATTTGCTGGTTCATCATTGTTTTGTATGTGCCTAGATCTATCATCGACAAATTCACCAGTATCCTTCCGTAAATGTGGTTGTTGAAAAATCTCATCAATGTATGCTGATCGACCAAGCTCCTGAGACTAATTACAAACATTACAACAAAATTATGGTTTTGTAAATTAACTGATGGATAAAAAAATTTAAGATGCATAGTTGTAAAATCATCTTACCAACCGAATGGCATGATCCTACATGCTAATAGAACCACCTGTGTGCATACAACCACCCTTTTCAGATGCTCGATTTTTTTTTGCCTTTTCACACTTGGAACAATACTCGGGTGCATTCCAATGTGATAATAAATCATTCCAGACACGATCTCTAATCCAATATGGCCTTTTATTTTCATTTCGGGCATCGCTGAACATCTCAGAAAGCCTATGAGAGGCTTTTGAGTGAAAAACTTTTTTAATTTCACTCTCTTCCTCTGGTCTCCAAACCAATTTCCTCTAAGGTAACGCAAATTTATCATATTAAATATAAATACATGAAGACCAATCATCCCACAAATAATGTTAACAGTAACCACAAATTAATTTAACATCAACAACAATTATAAATCAATTTAAATGTTCAATGACCTAGAATAGAACACAATTTAAACGATCACAAATCATAAATCATTACGTATGATGTACGCCATTGAAATTAGTAGGAATGCAACATTATATTACCTTAAAACGTTGGAAAAACAGTTCTTGATGGTCTTGTGGAATTGCTCCCCATGTTGGCCATGGGTGATCAAATTGTTGTCTAATGGACAATGTGATAGCCTTCGCCACAACCTTAGATGGATGAAAACTTAACACAACAAAAGCATTTGTCAATGCAAGTGTCAAAACTAATAAAAGGTCATGATATAATTATAATTTATGTATATTGTTAATACTTACGCTCCATTTATCAGTGTAATCGTAGGACGATCATTCACAGAGGGGTCTTCCACCACCAAATTTGTTCGATCTTCATCAGAAGGTATGTTCGCTACACCTGGGGTAGGAGATGCTGTGTCTGGAGGCACTATGGACGGTCCAGCAACATTAATTGGAGTAGAAAATGGTATACCTTCATTCGAAGGTGGACATGGTGTAGGTGAAACATGTAATGATCTTATTGGCATAGATACACTAGATGGGGATGACGTAGACGACGGCAGATTATCTCTAGGTGGTAATAGTCTAAGCACATATCGTTTTTTCTTTCCACGTGTCCGATTGTCAGTATTATCATTGATCGGTGGTCGGGGAGGATCAGCATCACCTGATGACATATCTATATATACAAAAAAATGATAGGGGAATTAAAGTATGTTACCATTAAGTACTTGTACCGAACTCGCAATTTTTCCTTTTACACAAAAAATCAAATACATTAACAAAGTTCCATTCCATTACAAGAAAATAATAAATATTTCATAAGTCTGGAAGATAAATATTTAACATGTCTTTAACTACTTTCTGGCATTCCCTCTCTGCTATTTTAGATCGTACAAATATGCTTTCAATGTTAACTTTTTCATCCATAGACTCTTCACACTCTAAACCATATTCAACTCTTTCAACATCTATAAAATTTTTTATACTCGGAACACAAATTCTGAATATGTCTCTAAATACTTTATCACAATCCCTATGTGTGGTCTCGGTTCTCACAAACATAGGTTGAATATCGTGTTTTTCATCCACCAAATCTTCTAACTCTAAATAGTCTTCAACTGTGTCATTACGCATTGTATCTCCCAAATTCGGAAGATAAATCTTTAACATTTGTCTAATTACTTTCTGGCATTCCCTCTCCGTAGTCTCTGATCTTACAAACATAGGTTCAACTTTGTCTAAATCAAAAGAGTCTTCAACTATCTCAACATCCATAGAGTCATTTACATCTAAAGAGTCTTCAACTATCTCAACATCCATGGAGTCATGAAAATCTAAAGAGTCTTCAACTATCTAAACATGCATATCATCTTCTAAATCTAAAGAGTCTTCAACTCTCTGAACATGCATATCATTTTCTAAATCTAAAGAGTCTTCAACTCTCTCAACATGCATATCTTCTTCTAAATCTACAGAGTCTTCAACTCTCTGAACATGCATATCATTTTCTAAATCTAATGAGTCTTCAACTCTCTCAACATGCATATCTTCTTCTAAATCTACAGAGTCTTCAACTATGTCAACATCCATGGATCCCTCTAAATCTAAAGAGTCTTCCACTCTCTCAGCATCCATAAACTCTGGTCAATGTAATCCAAAAACATTCTATGTCATTATTGATACAGTCTTAAACTATGTCTAAATTCAAAGACTATTCAAGTATGTTACGATAATGGAATATAGTATTTTTTTTTTTTGGCTTTAGTTTCCATAATCATTCATTATAAAATCAGCTATAATACAAATTCAGGGCAAAGTATATAACACCCAAATAGTTCCTAAGACATACATACATGTTTTAATAAAATGCTAATGAAATATAATCATCGTATCAATTCATCATAACATTCAATATTAGCAGTTCAAGCATGTAATCACGACCAAATATAAAATAAACATATGTATACATTAAAAAGTAGTTTACATTAAATTTCCTTACAAATATTTAGCTACGGTGGTTTACAATAATATTGAAGTCAAATAAGGATTAATAATGAAAATCCATTTCTAACCCTATTCAGAATTATAAACCTCAAAATCATCTTCTAATTCGCCTTCATTTTCTTCTTCAATATTATTTGACTGTCCATGCAAAGTATTTGATTCGGAATCATTTATGAAGACATCATCTGGGTCCACTTCTTCAACCCCACCTCTCTGATCTTGCAAGCCAGAAATGCTTTCAACTTCAATGATTTCATTACCATGTGACATTTCCTCTACTTGATAAGTCGCATCATTTGGAATATTATTATATTCTATGTAACCCCTTGGCTTTGTTTTAATTGCAACACACCAATCACGTTTGTCCCTTCTTATTGCTGGATACGACACATAATAGACTTGTCTGACATTATGTGCACTAATGAATGGATCATATCTATTATATCTTCTATCCATTTGAATTTCCACCGTTCCATCTTTTGGATCCACTCTTGTTCCTCTACTAGATGGATCAAACCATTCACAATAAAACAAAACAACTTGCTTACCATAACTTATACTGTTATATTGTAGCTCATATATACGTTTAATGATCCCATAAAAATCATCTGCTCCTCCTTCTGTAACCCCCTTCACATAAACCCCACTATTTATGGTTTTTTTCCCCTCAGCCCATGCTTGAGTTTGGAATTTGTATCCATTGACATAGTATATGTGCGATTGTTTAACGTAACTCATAGGACCATATGACAAATCCTTTAAGTGTTGGCTTGTCACATTTATACCAGAATTTACCACCTACATATAGTATAAGAATCAAAATCTTTTTTCCGAATACAATACAATAATTAACTGATTAATAACATACATACCTGTTCCTGAAACCATCTAGGAAAATTCGCATGTCTATTACGAGTATATCCATTTGGTTCAGTAATTTGTTGGGTTTGCACAAATGAACTGTCCATATGCAAATATACATCAGTTACGTTAGGCTTCCAATGGACAACAAGCATAATTAAATATTTATTTGAACAAAAGTTTGTCAACTTACTCAAGGCATGTCCTAACTTCGACACAGTTAATCAGGACATGAACATGGGCTGAGTTTTTTTCTTCATCAGTTAACCAGTGTATGACCTCCTTCCCAGAAGGCCAACCTTGTTGGTCAAACACTCATAACATTCGTGGACGCGGATCACTTTCAATTGCAATTTGATTCCTAATGTTGCATGACGACAACATAAAGTTATGGAAATAATGGGAACAAAATTGGGTTGTCTCACGATGTAAGTAAGACGCGCAAATCGATCCTTCAACCCTTGCCCTATTTTTCACAGCTCGTTTACAATCACCCATGAATCTACAACATTGTCATAAGATAGCAGTCATCAGTGAACATTACACATTTGACTTTTTAAATGGTAGACAACAATAAATATGTTACCTTTCAAATGGATACATCCATCTATATTGGACTGGTCCCCCAAGTCTAGCTTCGTATGCCAGATGAACAACCAAATGCTCCATCGAATCGAAAAAACCAGGGGGAAATATTCTCTCCAACTTGCACAAGATCAATGGCATGTTTTTTTCCATTCTACGCAGATCATCCTCCAACAAAGTTGAAGAACACAAATCTTTGAAGAAATGACTTATTTCACTAACTGGATTCAAGACATGTGGCGGCAATGAGCTAAAAACAACATGAAGTAAACACTGCATGAAAACATGACAGTCATGGCTTTTCATCCCATGCATGGTGCCCTTGGCAACATTGGCACATCTGGCTAAGTTAGAACAATAACCATCTGGCATTCTTAGTTCTTTTATCCATTGACATACTAACTTTGTTTGGTATGTTGTTAGAGTGTAATTTGCTTTTGGCTTTAACAATTTCCTGTTAGCCCCCAACTTCATCTCCAAGTCTCTCCGCCTACAGTACAAAGCTAGGTCCAACCTAGCTTTCTCATTGTCTTTTGTCTTACCACTCACATTCATGATAGTGTTGAAGATGTTGTCAATTTTTTTTTTCAATGTGCATAACATCAAGATTGTGTCGCAACAAATTATCTTTCCAATATGGAAGATCCTAAAATATGCTTCTTTTAGTCCAATGATACCACTCCCTATATCCAGGTAATGTTGGTGGAGGTACACCAGTGTCAGTGACTTTTGGTAGATCCTTAACCCTCCGCCAAACTTGTCTAGGTGTCAATAGACGTGGTGAGTCATCTGTTTCTGTTTCCCCTTTCTTGAAGGCATTTTTGTTTCTTCTAAATGCATGATCAGGTGGTAAGAATCTACGATGACAGTCAAACCAAGAAGTTTTCCCCCCATTTGCCAACTGGAAAGCCTTTGTGTCTTCCATACAATACGGACATGCCAATCTACCATGAGTCCCCCAACCAGACAGCATGCCATATGCAGGAAAATCATTAATCGTCCACATCAAAGCTGACTTCATCATGAAATTTTGACTTCTTGAAACATCATAAGTCACAACACCATCCCACAATGTTTTCAAATCATCAATCAAAGGTTGTAAATAAACATCAATCCCAACTGTTGGATTACATGGCCCTGGTACCAAACAAGTCAAAAACATATAAGGTTTAGTCATACATAGTTCGGCTGGAAGATTATATGGGGTAACAATGATCGGCCAACACGAATAAGGTGTAGCTGATGCTTGAATATATGGGTTAAATCCATCTGTGCATAAACCAAGTCGAACATTGCGAGGATCACTAGCAAAGTCTCCATGTACCCAATCAAAGTGCTTCCAAGCTTCACCATCAGAGGGATGACGTAATGTCCCCGAACTATTTCTATTGTCATGGTGTCATGTCATCTGGCTAGCAGTTTGCTTTGATGCAAACATTCTCTGCAACCTTGGTATTATAGGCAAGTAGAACATTGCCTTTACTGGAATTGATTTATGATTATTTGATCCCAGACTATTAACACGATATCTGGGCTTGTTACAAAATTTGCATTCAGTTAATGCCCCATCATTTTTATAATATAACATGCAACCATCAACACAACAATCAATCCTCTTAGCCTCCAATCCCAACTTAGATACTAATCTTTTTGCATCATAAAAGCTTTTTGGCAAACGTTCTTTTATAGGTGTCACATCCAAAAGCATTTTTGCAATAAACTCTAAGCATTGATCTGGAACATTCCAATTGGACTTGCAAGCTAAAAGTCTTGCGGATATTGATAATTTTGAGTCTGATGCCCCTTCGTACAATGGGTGATTCGCATCCAACAATAAATTATAAAATCTTTGTGTTTCTTCATTAGGAGGCTCTTCCATGTTATTTGAGTTTGGAACCTCAAATGTCTCTGCCTGTCTGAAAGCATCGCACACCATGTCTTGCATAAACAAAAATTCGTCAAGTTCACCCACTTTTGCTATGGAATTTGATGCATCCATGTGACGATGCTCGTCATTTAAACGAGTATATTATATGTCTTCACCATGATCAGTCCAAACCCAATAATTAGGCCTAAACCCATATTTGTATAAATGAACTTTGACAACTCTATCCTCCAAAATCCTAGTACTATCACATTTAACACAAGGACATCTGATCCCCCCCATCATTGTGGTAACATTGCTGTTGTCTAGCTTTGTTTACAAACTCATCAACCCCCATGACAAAGGACTCTTTCAGACCATTCCTACGACTATAACATCTATCGTACATCCAAAGTCGATTGGAAGGAATATAGTTCATGTTCTGTACATTATGCCAAAAAATAGGAACATTCATAAATGACATAAATGATACATTCATAAATCACATAATGAATATATATATATATATATATATATATATATATATATATATAATCTTGTTGAAGGTAATATTAGGATAAAAGATATTCCCAAATATCATCCTTTTACCCACACTACGTGTTTATACACGACTATAACAAATCATTTATCAACAACAATAATAATTTATATTAACAATTATAAGTAATGAAGGTATTCCATTTTAGCCTTTTTTTTTGTTAAATCCCGTTTTTCATTAAGTAACTATCATATACTTCTCTATATTTTATTTTTCATTTAACTTCTTCTCTCGCTATATAATTAACCATTCGCTCTCATTTTTCTTATTCGATTTCATCCTCTCTCTTCGTTTTATTTCTACTATTTTTAAAAAATGTAGAGAAGTCACTCTCTCCCCTAAAGTAATAATAGTACAAAAAGAAGAAACGTAGACGGCATTTTGGCAATTGAATTTGGTTATTTAAGGGGGGGAAAAGAGTTTAATTACATGATGAAAGAAATAATTAATGCTGCATTACAAGTAAATGGAAGCCATTTAATTAGTAGTAACGGTCTAGCCTAGCTTGTTTTGAAAACGAGAAATGTTGTAAGCCAATTAAGCATAGAACTTACTTTATGATTAGTACACCAGTTGCACACTAATCTTAACACCGTTGAAGAATTGAAGCAAAATATTAAGATCAATACCTCTTGCTGTAATGGTTGAGGTGGAGGATGAGAAGATTCTGATTTTAAAGAAGTTGAAGAAGTATCATCAAGCTCATCAATTAGCCCAAGATATTTCAAAGCCTTGTCTCCAGAGTCCACACAGGTAACTGTTTAACAAATAATCAAACACATAATTAATTAGCCACAAAACCATTAACCAAACTAACAACACAAAATTATTACTTGACAGCCTACCTTGCTTGGTCTTGGGTGTTCCTTTTGTCTATGATTTAATTTCATGCAACAATTGAACATGAATAAGCATGTCTTTGCTCTTTCCCTCTGGGTTCCACCTCAACAACTCACCATTACACCTATTTTGAAACTACAATTACTTCTATTTGTTGCTATTTTGCAAGTAGTTTATAGATTATACCAAACATTCAATTATTTACTGCAGCCCCCAGCCTAGCTTCCTATAATTCCCACCTTGTACCAGTAATACTATCCAGCAAGTCCCACTAAGCATATCATTTACACCTAATAAATGGCAAGATTTTGTAGGGATAGAGGCCCATAAAGGCTTAAGAATGTAGGGAAGTGGTAAGAATCAACTGGTACAAGAACATAGGAGCCAAATACAACAGGAACCAGAACCACCAGCAGTTTCATTATCCACTGTGGGTGTTAAATGTTTTTATTCCACAGCCATTGAAGAAAACACGGAGTAAAATAAAATGTTAACTCTGAAAGGCTTCAAACATACCTTTTTATTATCTATATCAGTGCTTCAAACATAACTTCAGCCACCAGATTCAGAGGGAGAAGGCTCCTACTTAGGCTGAGGATGAAGGGGGTAAGTGACTTAGGGTTTCAGAATAAGTGTGAAAGGGGAAAGTTGCTGAGATAGAATGAGGCCTCTGTCAGCTCTTTTCTCGTTTTTGCCACTTTTATTTTGATTGTAACCATTAATATATATTTTTTGCGCATCTCAGATTTTAAAATTTCGTCCTCAACACGATCCGCGTGGATGCCTGCGCGACTCGCGCCACTTATCCGATCAAAACAAATGGAAAGTACAAACATGGCACGACTGGCACGGAATTGGCGCTAACAGCGCCATCTGGTCGAGCTTCCCATACCAATTTACCTGGCTCGCGCTATCAGCGTGGATACAGCGCGATCAGCGCTACATGGACGAACTTCCCATTTTCTGGTAAATGGATGGCGCTATTCGCGCCGCAACTGACGCCAACAGTGCGACACCTGACGTGATTGGCGCTGGTTTGACGCTAACAGTGCCATCTGGTCGAACTTCCTATATTCAGGTAAATGGTTGGCACTATTCGCGCGGTAACTGACGCCAACAGTGCGACATGGGCGACCCTTTAAGTGAAAATGTCACCACTGGCACGATTCGCGTTGAACGTGGCGCTGTTAGCGTCATTTGGCCGATCTGAAATTACCTGTTTCCATGTCTCCTGCTAATCGCGTGGCTTCAACGCGGTCAGCGCGGTTATTACGCATAGCCAAGACCAAAGGTCATCAACTTAGGCACGCGAATCACGCGAAGTTTGGCGCTAAACGCGCTATCCATAAACATTCTAGTGAGGTACGACGCTATCAGCGCTAGTAACTGCGCTACCCGCGCCACTCTTTCGAACTGAAACCCCTTCATTTATATTTGACGCGGATAGTGACACTGATCGCGTGGTGTCGTCTTTCTGGTTTTTAAAAAGTGGAAACAGCACAGCAAAACGCGCCTGTTACAAGGGAAGTGGTAACTGCTCTGCACATGTTTACTGAAGTTAAAGCAAGACTTCAATTGGGTAACTGCAGTAACAAATGAAATTCCTGAAATTTATTACCAATCATCGTCACCCCCAATTTCACCCTTCCTCTGTTGCATTTCATTCGAGTGGATTCAATCAGAAGTCAATGCCACGCGATAAGGTACGTTGTTATTGCTTAAGTGTATACATTGAATGAATAGTTTCTGAGACATTGGGTTAGGGGTAGGTATGTGCAGAGCATGAATAATTCCTAAGTAGATCATGTTTCTGTACATTTTCCATTGTGATACAAAGAATCCATGAAGGGCACCTTGTTGACAGCTCTTATAGGTTGTAAAAGGGAACAAGTGACAATGGGATCCCATGCACTGGCCCATTTCATTTGTTGCATTTGATACCATAGCATCTGGATTGGTGGATAATGTTTATCCCTGCTTCCTTAGCATTACTAGGTTGGAACGATGGTCTTTGCTCTGAATCCCATACCTCCAAAGTCTATCTTCATTTCTCCAAGGACTCCCAATTGAGCCAATTCATACCTTTCCTTGTTCCTATTTTCAAACCCCACTTTGATTGGTAATATTTAAAATGTTGTACCTATAGTAACAAAAAATTGATATTTCTTTAGCTTATCCTGGTTATAGAAGTGAGGTTATATTGTTGTAGGGGGATGATTTTGAGCTATGATTAGGATAGCTAGGTGTTGCTCTGTAAATGTTTAGAGAGTTTGGGAAAACAATATGGTGCAGAGACAGTGCAGGTTCATATGAAAACAAAATACATATATAGCAGAAAACTTAACACAGGACCAATAAGATTTGAACCATTATGTTTGAATGGTTAGAACTGGTAATTAAGGGTCTTTCCTGCCTTTGTCTTTCTTCATTGGTAGCAAGATCCAGAAGGGTCTTTCCTGCCTTTGTCTTCTAAATGTCCCTTCTGTGAAGCAAATTGTATTGCAGCCATGTCATCCATAGCAGAAGCACCAACATCAGCCTTCTGCTTGTAGAGATAAGTGACTACCGCTGCTTGCCCAGAAAATGCAGCTAAATGTAGCCTATTGTCCAAAGTTGCTAGTCAAAGAAACATGGTGGAAAGGCAATGCTAGAAAGAATTCCCAAAGAAAAACCTAGAGAGTATATTTGATTCCTATTTTCAAAACAAAATTTAGAAAACAGACACCCACACCAAGCTCATGTCTAACCACATACAACACCAGTCCAGGTGACCTACACCTTTGAGTTAGGGCCATGCAACAAAAGAAGAGGATAAAAAAACATCTGCTAACTGTTCTTGTTTTTTGGTTTCTAAAACACTTGTTTTAAAATCTTAATCGATGTAGGATGAGAAATAATTGTTGAATAGCATCAAATTGTTTTAGAAATATAAATTTTAAAACCAAAACAAAATGCATATATCAGCTGAGTGAAACACAGGACCAATAAGATTTGAACCATTATCTTGTGTTGGGTCACTAAACCAGATGATTGAAAACAAAATGCATATATCGGGTCAGTGAAACTGTGATAACCCTAAGTTATGGCATAGTTGGCGCCATACCCCCGCGCTGTTGCGCGGGGATTCACACCAGAAAACCCTGTTGAGGGTGTGGCGCTGATAGCGCCAGGCCTGGCGCTGATGGCGCCAGGGTCTCTAGAAGCTGACGCTCAGGGCGCCAATGCCACGCTGAGGGCGCCAGTGGTTTTCCAGCTCGCGCGGATAGCGCCATGGGTGGCGCGGATGGCGCGGTTAGTGGCCTGGAAAACCAGATTTCACTGGAAATCCACGCGACCAGCGCCAAGTGTGGCACTGATGGCGCCATAGGACAGGGAAGGCATGGCGTGGATGGCGCCATGGTGGCGCGGGTAGCGCCACAGGTTCTGGAAGTTGACGCTGGAGGCGCGGGAGTGGCGCTGGTGGCGCAACCTAAACCGCCATACTGGCGCAGTCAGCGCGGGATCTGGCGCGATCAGCGCCAGAGCGCGGGCAGGCAATATATAAGAGGGCAGTCGCGTTTTGAGAAAAAAAAAACCTCTTCTTCTTCATTCCTCAGCCCCAGCCTCCATTGTTGAGGCACCCAAGTTTCCTAGTACCTTATTTGTCAGTCTAAACACTTCCCTGTGACCTAGAAACGTGTTTGAACCGATTGAAAGCTAAAAACCTTCATCAATTCCTAAGTTTTGAGCAAAATGCCAACCTTCTGAGAAACCTCAGAAAAGTGAGTGTGGGCGAAAACTAGAGGCGCAGAATGGACGGCAGAGCTTGGGGAAGCTGTCCTCCAGCCTTGTAGGTCGCCATTGAGGTAAGAAACCTGAGTTTCTTCGGTTAATTTGGGATTTGGAAAATCTGTGGATTTGGTGAACTTTGTGACTCTGGGAAACTTGTTTAGAATTGCTTAATGATGAAGGAATAGCTTTCAGTTTTTGATTCTGATGACTTTGGATATTGGCTCTGTGAATGCATAAGTGACCGGTGTAGAGTCACTTGGTTATGCATTTTGACATGCATGAGCCATGACTGAGTCTGTGTTGAGCCTGAAAGGCTATTTGAACGGTGCCTGGGTTGAAGGCAAGACCGTTCTAGAGATAGTCTGAATTTTGGGCCGTGGTTTAGAAATGTGATATGTATTGAGTCTGTGGTGACTCAATGGCCTGATAATAGCTTTGATATTGTTGTTTGATTTGAGAAAAAGCCTTGTGTGGGCAGAATTGATTAAAC
>PYAF01000560.1:204537-233720 GCA_007407185.1 Glycine tomentella
ATGGGCGTTGAGGAGCTCCGCCCGTGGCATTGAGGAGCTCTGCCACACTATGACAGGTACTGACGTTGAGGAGCTCCGTCAGTAGGCGTTGAGGAGCTCCGCCAGGCATTGAGGAGCTCTGCCTCCTGTCATAGATCTGCTTGTGATGATGATTATGTGATCTTGAGGCCAGTGGGCCATGTATGAGATGTATATACCTATTTATGTGTTATGAATCTGTGGGCCAGGGTGGGAATGATTTCCCAAGGACCCTGAGCTTACTGAGATATGTTATCTCACCCCTGTGGGGCTTACATGATTTCAGGTGATATTACGGGCAGAGAGGAGCAGTCTCAGGGCAGGAGGCCCAGTTGAGACTAGGCTGCTTGCTGTGGGAGCGGGAAGGCTCTTTTTGGTTTTATTTTTGTTGTATAGTTCTGTACTCCCTCATGGAGGGTTGATATTCTTTTGTACCACCACGGGATGTGTGGTGTGGACTATGGACAGTGATATGTATATGTACAGAACTTTGTGATATATGATACGTACCATTTCCTTTATTATAAGTGTCTTATATCTGTTACCTGCCTGTATAATTATACTGTATGGCTTCTGAAATATGAACTGGATCGGTATGCGATTGTTTTGTCTTTTTACAGTTTTGGTTATTCCATACATAATGAATCAAGAAAAACGATTCGATGCTTCCGCTGAGTACTATTTTATGTTTATTAAGCGCTAAACTGATATTATTAATGATAACGCACCGGAGGCCTACGGGGTGTTACAGAAACACAAGACCAATAACATTTGAACCATTATCTTGTGATGGGTCCTTTAACACTGAATTACCCGTGATCTCTAATTTCATTGATGCAAACTATAGTGAATTAGAACTGAACCATTTAAATAAACTAATTATTAACTTTTAGTTTAATTGGTGTTGTTAAGAGATTGCAAATAATCTGTCAAGATTGGTCAACCCCAACTTAAAAGTCATTAGTGATTGAAATGATGTTCAGTGGAATGAAGTTTAGTGGATCATGATTGAAATGATGTTAAATATATTGTTGATGTGAAATTTTTGCCATGTGATGACTTTGATTCCTTAAATATATGTGTCCTTGTGTTTATTGGAAGTCTGATTCAGAATCTTATAAAAGGTTGATCAAATTGTTTGTACTCTGATATTAATATGTTCTAAGTGGATGTCAAAGCAGCATTGTTGAAGCACTTCAAGTTGTACTCATGTGATTAGAGTATTAGAATATTATGTATGGAGTGTATTAATTGAAATTTTGTTATGTTCAAAGTTTTCCTTTACAATTGCTATATAACCAATCCCTCTTGAATCTATTTAAGCCCTTTAAACCTCATAAAGAGTTAAGTCTTATATCTACAACTGTTGTCGAACCATCCCATCTCAATATCTCTATAACTCATGGTTGTCACTGCAAGTTACCCCTGACTGACATTTGTGAATGGAAATATTTTGAATTTCAGGGCAAACAAGTGGAAAAGAGGAAGAACAAAAGCACAAATCCCTCGACCAGCAAACGGACCCGTGTATCCAGGTATGATGAAGGCCACTTCCGTTCCAAGGAGTGTGAGGACCGATTTGACACGTGGTACCTGCCGAAGAAGATCATCCCCGAGAAGAAGATCTTATGGGAGACTTTGCCTGAGGGGAACCCTATATTGGAGGTCATCATCAGGCGACAGTGGCAGAGGCTAATCAGCTTCGCGGAGCCTAGTTCTAGTGCAATTTTAAAGGAGTTTCTATCAAACGTTGACCCAAGCACAGTCGTCGGTCGGAGGTTAGCTGGGTTAGAGGGAAACAGGTCCCGTTTGATGAAAAGACTATCAAGAGATTTCTCGATACCAGCTACGATCCTTTCGACGGATGCGAGTTTGGTCAGTTGTTTATAAGGATGCAGCCGGACGTGTTGACGAAGATGTACAGAGATGAAATGCCTGAGCTAGCCAACAGGATCAGGCATGGCATCATAGGATTATATATCGCCTGGAAGACGAAGGCCGGTTTAGATTATGTTCCGGAGAAGATGAGGAAACACGATCTAGTGGGTGATGCTGCGTTTTGGCACCAGTTTGTGAACCACACAGTCATTCCTTCCACAAATATGACTGATGTGAACGTAGAACACGCCATCCTTCTGTATGTACTCCGGGGCGAAGGTAACCTTTACATTGCAAACATTTTATCTAATCGGATTCTTCATATGATTCAGGACGCTAGCAGTAAGTCATGGCTAGGTCACTCGTCCTTGATTTGTCACCTGTGTCGACAAGCGGGTGTTGAGATTCCTGCTGAGGAGCCTATGGATGTCCAGATCGCTTCTCTGATGACCCACAAGACTTACCTTGATGCTATGAAGAGCGCTACAGAGGAGCAGGTAATCAGAGCTTCGGAGCTATCACCAGAGGCGCTAGCTGCGCGGAGTCCTCGCGATTTACCTGAGCCTGAGGTTCCTCAGCCACATGTCCCTGCACCACAGTATGCTCCTCCTTCTTCTCCCCCCCAGCGGGCACCCGGACATGAGCTTCTTTATGAGGACTTACCCAGTTACCTATCCCTTCAGGCCTTCATCCGGACGCAACTTCATTACCAGACACGGATGTTAGAGGACCTATGCCACCAGCGGGGCGTCGACACCAGTGGGTACCAACCGCAGTTCCACCTACACCAGCACCTTCCTAGGCAGCAGTTGAGTCACCAGTATCTCCTACTCCTCCAGGACCCTCAGATGGTACAGAGGCAGCCGTACTCATTCCTGAGGCACCTCAGATGGTACAAAGGCAGCCGTACTCATTCCTGAGGCACCTCATGTTGCTGAGGATGAGCATGACATTAGACAGGGCGAGGAGTGAGGAGGGATGACGAACAATTTTATTGTTTGGTTTTTTTGTTTTATGGGTTATCATTTTCCGTAATCCATCCGTACAACAGTTACATACTTCACAGTGGGATTTTTTTTATGGTAGTAATTTTATTTTTAAATTTTGTGTGATTCTGTTATGTTTGGATCAATGTTTCGTGTGTGTTGCGATTTCACAACTGAAACACACGTCATTGAACAAAATTTAAAAAAATTAAGTAAACCAACTTCAAAGTTTGTAATTAAAGTAACAAAAAAAGTAGATATTACATAATTTACATATTAATTTTATATATTTTCATTAATGTTAAAATTACCAATAAATCAACATTTTGTAAATTAATATGACAAAATTTATCTAACAAATAATTCAAACCAAGAAGTATTCACAAATGAGCTTTGCGAGAAAAAATTACATGCAGTAAGCATTGGTCAGGAATAATTTTCTTTTTTAATATCGTTTTAAAATTGGTGTCTCAAGTAGGGAAATATTTAAAATAATTAAATGTTTGTTATATAAAAATATAAATATATTTAAACATTTTTAAATAATCAAAAAGATCTTGAACCCACGTGTTTACTAAGTTAAACCTAATATGTACTATAAAAATAGTTTATACTTTAATGGCATTTATGCAGACCCATTAAAAAAATAAAAAAAATAAAAACTTAACCAAGTTCAAAGTTTGGAAATAAACAACAAAAAACAATTTACATATTACATAATTTCAATATTTATTGATCTTTTTTTTTAATTTGGTTTAACTTAAACAAGCAATTAACATTTTTTAGCTTGTCTCATTTTTTAAAAATACATATTAAGTACAAAACTTTATTGTAGAGGCTATATTAATAAAATATTCCGCAATTTAAAAACAAATCATACTGTTAATAACTTCATTTAAAGTGATTTCATAAAATAATTTGAAATCAGTTTATTATAGTCAAAAGAAAATATTTTTACAATTTTAAATATAATTTTAATATTTTATCTGAACTACTATAAATAACAACACAAGTGAAGTCATATAACACATGATATCATCACGGATTTTGTTTTCAAAATCATGAAGACCAAACATTCCACAAATAACACGAAAAAACAAATCCAAATTATTTGAATTACTTCCAACATTAACTACGAAGGATTCTTAATATGAAGAACAATTGTAAAAATTAGTAAAACCAAATTAATTTAACATTTTCAAATCAATTTTATTATGTTAAATCAATTATTAAATATAATTATTTAGAATAATATGTTGTCACTAATTTTACATCTTATAAGTATAATAGTAAATCTTTTTTAATTTTATAGAATATAATAAAAATATCAAAACAAATTAGTAAAGCAAATATCTTACATGTTTAATGCAAAGTAAATAATTTATAAATGTAAAACAAAATTACAATACAATTTAAATATTTCGGCGGAAAATTCATAAATTTCGCCATTAAAAATTTATAATTATTATAACTAAAATAATACTAAAATACATAAATATACATGAAAATTACAAATTATAGTTAAAAGATAATATTTTAATTAATAGTTGGTGTATCGATGTTATATTTAAGGATATTAAACAAGAAGATAAAGGCCCATCAACCTTAGCAAAGAACTACATATTCATAGTCATTTGTAAAGAGACAAAACTATCAAATGTTGTTTGACCTAAGTAGTTGAGTATTCTCATTTCTAAACCGATGATTGTATTTAAATTCAGTTTTTAAAATAAATTCAAATGTTTGGGTCTTAAATTCAAATGTTTGAACTATTTGACGAATCGGTTCTTTTAAACTAGTTTTAAATAATCGATTTAAAATTGATTGTCAATGAATTTTGATTAACTGAATTAGTTGTAAATAAATTCTTTTTCACCGATTTTGTTTTGAAAATCATAATTTACATCATTCTAAATTAGTCGATTTGACTTTAAATAAATTTGATTAAAGTTCAATTCAAATCCATTTAAGTTTAAATCATTTTTTTACACTCCTACATTGGTTGATGGTACGGTTCATTGAAGTTATGGTTATAGTTCTTTAAAATTATTTATTTATTTATTATTAATATATTTAAAAAAATAAATTTAATAATTATTTAATAACAACACTAGTATCTTACTTAAAGTAATTACACACACTAAAAAAATATAGTTGTTAAATATTTATCCTCTAAATATTAATTATGATGGAATTTTTGTTTATCCTTCCTTTTAGTAATTAGATAATGACTTGCACTATTGTGAATAAAAAATTTTTAAATAAAATTGTTTACAATAATATTATAAATGTTTTTACATCTTACAAGTATAATAATATCTCTTTTATTATTTTATAGAAAATAATAAAAATATCAAAACAAATGAGTAAAGCAAATATCATACATGTTTAATGCAAAGTAAAGAATTTATAAATGTAAAAAAATTAAAATACAATTTAAATAATTCGGCGGAAAATTCATAAATTTTTCACAAAATATTTTCCGTCGGAAATGCTAAAATTACCGACGGAAACATCCGTCGGAAATTTATTTTGGCCTTTCCACAAATATTTCCGTCGGAAAATCTGTCGGAGATTGAATTATTTTCCACGGAATAATTACCGACAAATATTTTCGTCGGAAATCTAAATATTTCAACGGAAACTAATCCGTCGAAAATGTTGAAATTACCGACGGAATATTGTCCGTCGGAAAAATGGTTTTTTTTTTTGTAGTGTTAGAACGCCTTAATTATACGACATCTATGGTGTTAGTACCAAACACGTGCTTATATATATATATATATATATATATATATATATATACCGAATTTAATATTGAAAGAAGATCACCTACCCAAAAATTCCATAGACACCAAATTTGAAGTTTCTGTGTGCATAGAGCTCAAATTCCAACACATTGAAATATACATTATTATTAAATTTGAAAATGATAAAGTTAGGGAATCAAAATGTTAAAGTTAAACATAAATATTAAAAATGAATAATTTTATATAGATTAAAAAAAGTACACAAATAACAATAAAGTTTAGTTTTATCTTATTAGATGCGATTGATCAATTGCATAAATCATACAATATTATTCAACTTGATTAAAATCAAAATTATAGGAATATTATTTACCTTAAAATCTCTCTTGACAACTTTCTTCAATATATATTTAAACATATTTAAATAGATATTATATATATATATATATATATATATATCATTTATGCATTAGTATGTTCATGAATTTATTTAATTTTTAAATTATTATTTAGTTAATGAATGTATTAAATATTTTGAGATAAGTTTATTGAAAATATTGTCAAACACAATGAGCGTTGAAGTTTGAACACATAAATTAGCCGATGGGACTGTCTTATTTTCAACAGTAATTTCATGTCATTAAGATTAATGCAGGTGTACACTAAAAACTCAAAAGAGAAATCTATTAATCATAATAAGGATCTTCTCCAATTTAACCTAGAAATCAGATGTCCAATATGATGTCTGCACGCTAGTTGTAGACCAAAAAACACATTATCATATACAACTATTTTCTACAAATTTCCTTCAAAGTGGAAACACAAGAGCCTGCTAATCCTTTGAAAATAATTATTACATTCTCTTAATTTTGAGGTTTTTCAGCTCACCATAGATAGTTTTGTCAATGGATGACTTTGCTGCTAGAAATTTCTTGACTCCAAGATGTAATGGAATAATACTATAAAAAAATATCATTAATTTATCAACAATTTGGCAGGGAATATTAACCGTAGTTAGCATATATATAGCTTTTTGGTAACACAAAAAATAAACTATGTATTACACTATAACGCAGATATTTCATGTTTACATGATATACGTACTTTAATCTAACAAACAATTTTATTGATTTAAAAATTGATATACTTAATCAGTACCATCAGATATTAGTATGCATGGAAATGAATTTTAGATAGGATTAACTTGTTTTAAGGATTCTTGATGCAAGTTTTGATGATAACATATGGTTTTTATTAGTTTGTTAGAAAATTAAACGGCACGAATCGATTGCCAAGCAACCTACTGAGTCGAATTTATGTACGCGTGCGAGGCATGTAACCCATCGTTATTGAAGAAAATTCTTGGGACAAAAGAATAATTAATAAAATGAAAAGAAATTCTAGAATTTATAAGAGTAATACTTTAGTGGTTGCATATTTAACATAAAGGCTATACGGCCACCTTTCCAACCCTAGTGGCAGTGGATGTGGATGGAGTCCAAAATCTTCTCAACGTACAGAATCCATTTGTTTTAAATAAACTGAAAAATAAAAAGCTTTTTGGTGCCAAAAGTCAGGAAATGAAACTTGCTCCAATCATGTCGTTTTTTGCCATCATCAGCTGTCTCTAATATGTTTAGTTATTGACATAGCAAAGCACTAAAAGGAGCCATATGTTAATTACAGATTAATTGAAAACAAACTTTTGGTACACTAGGTATATATTAAACATACCTTAGAAAGAAAATAAAAAAGGTATATATGAAACATAATATTCGGTAGGAAGCAGGTATTGATGACTTGCCAATTGTGAACAAAAAAGTATATAAAATTTCATAGTTGGTTAATAATTCCGTTGAACAGATTGAACTAATTAATTTGCAGTGATACAAAGAGATATTTTGATTGATGTATATAAAGTAATCAACTACTCTATGTAACGTACGGTATATATCATGAAGGGGTGTAATGGCATAGATTAGTGGTTGGTTAATGTGTTTAATTTCTTTTGAACAGAATATCTTGTACTTGACAACAAATAAAGAGGGACCGCGGGGTGCAACTGCATTAACCCTTGAATTCATAGCTCAAGTAGTGACGCTAATTGGTCCAAGAAGGAAGGAATCTGATGATTTTGTTTGTGTTTGTTCCAGGCCTAGCAGGGTCTTAGCCTTGCCCTTGGGGACTGCAGACTGAGCTCCAGATCAGGAACTACTGCTACAATATTATTATTTGAAGATTTCGTCTGAGGATGAAGCCACAAAGGCACAGCTTCATGTTCAGCACTAGCTGGTTGAGCTTCTTCACGATATTTATCACTATCTTTCTGCTCATCTAATTTAGTATCTTGTAATTGAACAAGTGACAAGCTGACATCATCCTCAATTTCACATTTGGATGACTTGCATTTAGATCTGCTAATTGGATTTGTGCTGCCCTTACCAACCTGCCATAATTAATATCCAATTACATGGCTTTTTTTTTTATTGTCTCTATTTATACGATATTTGTTTCTTTTTCTCTTAATTTATAATATTTCTTATATTAATCATTTTAAATTAAAAATATTTTTCATTAAAAGAAGAAAAACAGTATATTGGTAAACAATTAAGAAAGAAATATTAACGATATTGATGATTTTTAAAAATTTATAAATTTAAGATAAATTTATTATTATTAATTAAATTAATCATTAATTAAATAATTGTGTCTTGTATATAGAAACAAAAAAGTATAAGATTTATCATACATATATATATATATATATATATGGATATGTCATTGATATAAGTTCAGATAATTAGGAAGTTCATCATTATGGATCTATATATATCATGTCAAAAAGACTTGAACGTCTCTTTTTCTTATTCATGGTTGCAAGCCGAATAAAGTACTTTTGAGCATGGCTAGCGACTTGAGTTGGTGTTCTTGTAGTCACAGTTTCTAGAGATACCCCTCCAATCACCTTTTCCCAGCTTCTCAACTCCAATAAGGAATGTTCGGTGCTCTTCTTCTGTCCATGGTACTCCTATATATCATGTATGTAAGCACAAGAATCATAGACTTTTCCCAGCAAAAATTAACGAAATTAAATATATAGTACTTCCATGAGAGAACAAATCCACAACAACCAACAAAATTTAACTAGTGATGAAATGTATTCAAACAAAATAGATAAAAACAATTAAACCTAGCTAATTAATAATTGAGGAATATGTATATATAAAAACAATTAAACCTAGCTAATTAATAATTGAGGAATATGTATATATATGACAAGACAAATTAAAACCAGTTATAAATAATCTTTGTTAGCATGAGAGATTAAACCTGCGACGACCATTTCCTACTTTCCTAATTAATATCTACCATTGTTATCCTTTTGACAAAAAGAGATCTACAAATGTGAGCATACCTTTCTTCCTAATATCTTGTGCTCGAACAATGAGACCGTCTGAATCTGATAAATAGCCAATAGAGGTTCTTGAGGAAGAAAAGGAGGAAGAGGGAGAGGATGAAGAGGGAAAGGAATCCATGCTAAACCTTTTCTTCATGGAAAGAGAATTAGAAGAGGTTGGTGATATTTGAGCTAGTTGAACCCCAAAGAGACGAAACTCCTACAAAATTAGTTGGTCTGAAAGATGCGCATGTCCTGGAATTATGGCCTATGTTTCCACAATGTGAGCACTTTCTGCCCATTCTCCCCTTCAACGGCTGTGAGAGCTAGGGAGCTTAATTGAAAGAAAGAGAGCAGAAATAACAGATATGTGAATTAGTTTTAATTTATAGTTTTATTATTTAAATTTAATTAAAATATTCGATAAATAAAGTGTTGACATTTTAAAAGAATAAATATTTTATTTGCTACACGATTGCAGTTTATATATTTATTAAAAATAATAATTTGATTCTTTGTTATAAGATAAACAATGTTAATTAATTTAAATTACTTTATCAATAATATCATAAATATTCACATTTACAAAATTTAAAAAAAAATATCAAAAGAATCAACCTTGTGGTTTAGGAACATAACCCATGTCCACCTAGAATAGTTGTCCACTATGCAAGCCCATATCTCTTTCCACTGGTGGACACAGTTCTGATTTGAACAAACCAATCAAGATGTAGTAGTTGGAGAGGTCTAGAGGTGGATTTCTTTTTTACTGGTAAAAGACTTTTTAATCCGTTTCCCCTTTTGATAAGCCTCACAAAGTAAATCACCCTTATATGACACACTTGATAGACCTCTTACGAGGTTGTTTTTTGCAGTTTGAAGATTAATATCCAACTTGCATGGCCAAGTTTTCTATGCCATAACCAGTGATTTTCTTTGATAGACATTAAGCATGACACCTTTTGATTTAAGAGTTCCCCCAGTCTTATATTGTAGAGGTTACTTTTTCTCTTGACAGAGAATAAAGGTGACCTATCATCATATAGGACGACACACTCATCCTTGTTGAAAGAGACATCATATCCACTGTCACATAATTGACTAATGCTCAGTAGATTGTGTTTAACACCTACAACAAAAAAAAAACATTATCAATAAAGGGATATGGGTGAATACAGGTATCTTAACTACATCGATTATTTTTCCTTTTTGATCGAAAGTGTTTGTTCCACCATGATAAGGAATCAAGCATTGGAACATAGACTTTTCTCCCATCATGTGTCGCAAGCAACCGCTGCCCAGGTACCATGATAGACATATATTTTCTACTGTCAAGGACATGTGCAACAGGAAAAATCCTTTTCTTAGGTACCTAAATCTTTTTGGGTCCTTTTGTGTTAGTTATGAAAGGATTGGATGACCCCTTCTTAGGAAGATCCCTGCATCTGGATGTCACGAGTCCTATTTTTCCACAAACATAGCATACAATGGTGTCCTCATCGTGAACATATACCTTCCCATCATATCCATTACCAATTTTGTCTGAAGAACCTTTTCAATATCCTAACAGTTTGTTAAGATTATCTATTCCATTGAAAATTTTGGATAATGTAGTCTTTAACTTTCTTATTTCCTCATGAAGTTTAACAACATCTTGAGGTTGACCCTTAAATTCTTGATTCTTTAAAAGCTCATTATTCAAGAAACTCATTGATTTCTTGTGTTCTTCACATTTCACCCAAAGGTTATGTTTAGTCATTTTGAGGTCTTCATAATCTTTGTGTGCTTGTGCACACTCTCTCCAAAGATCATATCTCTTATTTTTTTATTATGAAGTTCATTCAGCTCCTTCAGATCCTTTTGAAGATCATTCAATTTGTGTTTCCAACTCCTGAAATTTCTTAAGAAGGGTAGTTTTTTCGCTGGCATTTGTCTCAATCTCAAGACATAACTTGGACTCTTTTTCTTTAAGAGTTATGTAAGCTTTACATGTTTGAGTGAACTCATCTAGTGAAACATCTACTTGATTCTAAAAGGTTTTCTCAAGTTTTAAATGATCTTTGGATGGATTCTTGAAATCTCTTCATAGGTTTTTGTAAGTTTTTGAGAGAATAAATGAGTTAGATAGAAGCTCATGATAAGCTTTTCTAAGAGATTCAGGGTCATCAAAATTTACTGCATCTTCCTAGTCTGATTCAGACCCCTCAGAAGTTGTCTGTCATTAGGCATATGTTGGCTTCTTCATTGTCTTCATCAGACGAGGTGTCGTCTAGGTCTTCCCATGTGCTCATAAGACCCTTGTTTTCCTTTAGTCTTAAAGAATTTCTTCTTATCTTGACTTTTCTCCAGATCTGGACATTCAGACTTGAAATGTCTAGGCTTTTTGCACTCATAGAAAACTCTAGAGCTTTTGTCTTTTTCCTTCTTGTCTCGAGACATTCTTCTTGAGGAGTTTCTCCACTTGGACCCACTTTTGTTTCTCCACATCTTGCACATTTTGCGAGAGATGAAGGTGAGTTCATATTCATCTGAGTCTTCTTCAGATTCATCGTCAGATAAATCATTGACTTTAAGTGCTTTGGATGAACTTCTCAAGATTTGTTCTTTGGACGATGATGCTTTCTGGTTCTTCTGACTACTGAGAGCCAAAGGCTTTTCTCTCTTGAGTCCTTCGTCCTATTTGAGTTCTTGTTGATCAACCTTGAGGGTACCGATAAGTTCCTCAAGAGACATAGAATCAAGATTCTTTAACACTCTCAACATTGTTACCTACGGTCTCCACTTTCTAGCTAAACTTCTCAAAAAAATTTGAATGAGGTCATAGTTATCATAAGTTATACATGACGATCTTAGTTCACTAAGAATGGTTCGAAAACGTCCGAATATACATTTTATGTCTTTGTTTTCTTCCATGAAGAAGAGTTCATACTTATGGGTGAGGAGACTGAGTTTGTTCCTCTTTAACTGTGATGTTCCTTTGTATGTTACAGCAAAAATGTCCCACATCTATTTGGCACTTTTGAAGTTGTTTCCCTTGGTGCATTATTCTTTTGAAAGAGCATACAAAATCACATTCTGAGCCTTGGAGTTTAGCAAAAATCTGAGTTTTTGTTTCTCCGTTCACTAGCTTCTAGGAATCTCATTCAGTTGGTCATCATATGGAATATAATCTCCATTTTCCACAATGTCCTATAGATCTATATGAATCAATTTGAAATAGGCTATCATACGCTCTTTCCAGTAGTCATACTTTATCCCTATGCACAAAGGTAGTTTGTTGGTGGAGAGTCTTTCTTCAATATCTTTGATATATAAAATCTTTTCCTTAGTATTATAAGATACTTAACCCTTAAGGCCAAACTTTGATACCAACTGAAACAACAAGAAAATAATAAAAGGGGGATTGAATAGTGCGTATGTCAAAGATATAAAATTTTCACGTTATAAAAGATAATATATATAGTAATGTATTAAAAACAGGTCGTCCACTGAGGATAAAACAAATATATAATGAAGATCAGTATGGTCATCCAGTGATAAATAAAATGGAGTTCTTGAAACAATTTTTGAAATAAACACTTGGTGTTAAAAGGTGATAGAAGGTGTTATAAGAATGCTTAATAAACCGTTATGGAGACGTAGATTGTCTTATGATTTTAGCAGAGTTTTGCTTCACTTATTTTCTTGCACTCTTAGTCAGTTTTTGGTTAGTTGCTTCCTTGATGGAGATGACCTTTTATAGACTTCAATGAAGTATTTGTTACAGGATCATCATTGATTTCTTGAAAGGATTATTGTCTCACACTGAAGAATAAGGCGACGTGTGAAGCTTTGAATGAAGAGGATTGATCCATAGTATAGACAACGCCATGTGTTTTTTTTTCCGTAGTGAAAACAACCTTTAAGGCAATATTCCGTGAAATCCTTCTATACTATTCTATTTTGTCATTTTCTTAAATTTCAAACGTTAACAATTCAAAAATAATTTATACTTATTGTTATGCATCAAAATCTAAGGTGGATGAGATGCGTGATTCTCCAAAACTAACATGTTTTCATAAGATAAAAACTAATAATAGTTGAGAAAGTAGTTGGGCCTTATTAAGCCTAGATCAATCATCAGTATTACACTTGGAATTTATTGGGCATTGGTTATTCATCAGTGTTACATATAGGTCTTATTAGGACTTAGGAAATCATTAGTGTTACACTAATTAGGCTTTGCTCAATCATTAGTGTTACACGTAGGTCTTATTGTGGCTTAGTGAATAATCAGTAATACACCTAGGCCTTAGTGGGCCTTGGTCAACCATTAGTGTTACACCTACGTCATATTGGACCTTAGTCAATAATCAATAATACACCTTACCCTTATTGGGCATTGGTCAATCATCAATGTTACACTTGAGCCTTATTGGATCTTGGCCAATCATCAATGTTGCACCTAGGTCTTATTGGGCCTAAGTTAATCGTCAGTACTACACTTAGGCCCTACGTAGCCTTGATCAATCATCAAGATTACACCTAGATCTTATTAAGCATTCGTCAATCACCAGTCTTACACTCTTAGGTTTTATTAAGCCTTTGTCAATCATTAGTGTTATCCTTGGCCCATTGCTCAATCATCAGTATTACACTTGAGTCTTATTGGGTCATAATCAATCATTAATGTTACACTTGGACCTTTTTGGGTCTTGACCAATCATTATTACTACATATAGACCTCATTGGGCCTTGGTCAAACATTAATACTACACCTAGGCCTTATTGAGTCTTAGTCAATTATCAATATTGCATTTGGGTCTTGGACAATCGTAAGTGTTACACTTGGGCCTAGTTGGACCTTATTAGGTCTTAATCAATTAGAAGTGTTACACTTGGGATTTATTAGGTCATAATTAATCATCAATTTACACTTGGATCTTATTGGGTCATAACCAATCATTAGTGTTCCACTACTTAGTAATTAGGCCTTACGCTAGCCATCTATCAGAGTTTTTTTTTCTAGGTTGGATTGGCATGACCTTTTTGTGGCCTAACATAGTCTAACCTACCTTTTTTTTTAAAAAAAAAAATCATGTTAATGTCTCCACACAATTACATCTTTGTGACCTATTAGGATTAATAGATTATTCTTTTTAAGCCCAATGAGCCTAGCCATTATCTAAATACATTTTTAAAAAGCCCAAGCCTAGCCTATTAATTAACTACATATTGTTTTTTTACAAGTCCAAGCCTAATCTTTTTTAATTAAGCATACTAGGTTTTAAAAAGGCCAAGCCATAGGCCCCTGTAAGCGACTTAACTTATTTTCGTCCTTAGGACTACGACTAATATATTTCACGATGAATTCAATGACATGCAGATCCGTAAATGGGAGTAAAAAATACTCTAATATTTTTCATATGAAAATTAATATAAGCTTTATTAAGATGATATTAGCTTTGGAAACAATAAAAATTAAAAAGATAAAGAAGGTAAAAAAATTAGTACATATATTTATAAATTTGTCTTTTCTTCTATCTTTGTAACTTTTTGCTGTTGTCTTTTTTTAAAAAATTAACTTATGGGAGCAAAAATAAATCTTTAATATTCAAATAAAAATATTTAATATATTTAAATTTTCATTTTTAAATATATCTTAAAAATCTTTTTAATCAGTAATAAGGATAAAATAATAATTTTTAATATATATAATTATATTTAATAACATTAATCATTCAAATTTATTTATCTGTTTAACAATTTAATAGGCAATTTTTATTATCTTATGTGTTGAACAACATTTGCTCTTCATCTCCCCTCTCCTTCCCCTCTTCTTTGCTTTTATCTCTTTTTTTTTTTCAACCTTCTCGTATATATCATTCGGTTCATCTACCACCTATTCCAATAAGCTTGGGTTAAAGATGTTGTTGATGTTAATGTGTTTAATAACATTTAATTTTCTTTTTCCTATAGTTACTGACAGATTTTGTTTACAGACGAAAAATATAACTGATAAAAAATCTATCTATAATACTAACTTTTTGGATGGGTATTAGTCATTGGTAAATTTTTGTTGTATCTTTTTTTTATAAAAATTTTGTTGAAAATTCGTTGAAAAATGCTAACTTTTTTTTACAAATATAGATCCGTCGATAATATTCCATCGAAAATCAATGCTTTCCTTGGACACTTGGACACGACCAGTGTATACAAATTTGGTTAGAATGCAACCTCATTAGTTGGTTCCTGGTACTTAATAATGTGTGCATCTATTTGAGGAAGAAACACCTGTGGAGGCCTGAGAAAAGTTGAAGAAGAAAAAGAAGAAGAGCATTCAAGATCACATTCCCTTATATTAACTTTTCATATAAGCACAATGGATTCATCCATGGAAGCCCAACCTCCATAAGTCAAGTGGGAGAAAAAGGTCAACATCTGGATGCCCCCTTCAAGGCTTCTACTTATAAATCCAGTTGATATAATTCTCACACCTATTGAGTACTCCATCATATATGGCATCCTTGTACAAATGTATGCTTTTAATCAAGCAATTGCTTATCCACCTGAACTACACATAGGCAAAGCCATTGACATAAATCATGCCTGATCATTGTTGTTTGCGTTTGCCTATCAAACATGAAGGCAAGAAAAAGGGTTTTAAGTCTATTACAATGAAGAGATGCCCAATTGAAAACAAAAAGTGGAAGTTATCAACCACACCAAAAACTAAAGTTCACTCTTAGTGGGAAAAATCTAGTGAAGAAACTAAACATCTTTGACGCCAGAACCTTCTAAAATCAAATTGTTTGGAATGACACTTTCAAGACTTCGTCTTCTGTTAATGATGGAAGTGATAATGTTGACCACTAGGAGTCCATTCAAGTGTTGCATCTAGTCAAGACGTATCTCTTTGGTGATGCTTGTGTGAATTTTGTAAAGGACTTTGAAGATGATGGGTTCATTACAAGGTTGAAGGATCTTCCCATCATCTTCAACAACACTGTCTATGGCCTTACAAAGATAGTTGACAGGGACTTTAAAGATCATGTGATTCAACTCCATGAAATCCAAAAGCCTCAAAGAGAGAAGGTGTAAGCAATGTACAAAGCTATGTTGGTTGCTAAGGAAGCTGTAAAGGAGACAGGTGTTAGACACATGGGGAGCTTGAAGAGGATCAAGATGAAGACGCTCTTTAACTTAGATAAGTTTTAGCTTCTTACATGACATTCAATTGAAGGCATATATAATTTGTTAGTTGGTCAAGAGTTTCATCCTATGATCCTTTGCATTGCATAAACATCATTCATTGGCATGCATACATTATTTTTTTATCAAGTCACATGTCTTGTGAAAAAGCTTAAGTTTTTCATGTTTGCAGAAAGAAGCCAAGTACACATGATTAAGTTTTGGAAAAACTACTTTTTACACTGACTTAATCGATTACCAGAATTTGGTAATCGATTACTTAAGCCATGTAGAACTAATTAATCGGTTACAAGGTAACAGTAATCGATTACATAGTACAAAACACAGAATAGGTTATTCCTATGTTAATCGATTACCATCTAATTGTAATCGATTACTTGGCGCGTTTTGGAAAATAATACTTTCTGTGTTAATCGATTACATGGTGATTTAATCGATTACTTTGCTCATAAATTTTTTCCAGAAAATTGAAGAAAATTTTAATCGATTGAATTTTTTCTTAATCGATTACATTGGTGGTTTTAATTGATTACATTGACGATTTAATCGACTACATTCAATTACAACAGTTTACTATAAATAGCTGGTAGGTCTTTTGAAACCAAGACAGATCATTACATTACAAATTTTCATAGTTTTCAAAAGCCTTCTGAAGTGAAAAGAAATACTCTGTGTAACAAAGCTCTTGTCCACAAATTCCAATATCCGTGTTTCATTGAAAGGTTTTCTCTTGGACAAGATTGTAAGAAGCTCTTGGAGAGTTTGGTCTGAAACTTATTTTCTTTCTATCTTGATCAAGATTGGTAATCATATGCATTCATATACTGTGGATCATCAGGTTGTTTCTCTCCATTAGTTTTTGTGTGTAATTTGTTTTTACATTTCAGTTTGTAAGTTGCTATTTCAAAAGGGTTCTTTAGGCTTGTCTAGAGTAGGGTTATCTAGAGGACGAGTAGAGAAGGGTTCCCTATGTCTTGATCATTAGAAGTCTAATAGGTTTTAGATTTCAGTTCTTTATCTAGGATTGATAAAGGGTGATATTTTGTAAGCTTATAAAGAATAAATTTTGTTAATAATGGAACTCTAGCCAAGGTTTAGTTAGAAAAAACTGGATGTAGTTTCTCTTGTTGAGGGGTAAACCAATATAACTCTTTGTGTTAATTACTTTCTCTCATTCTCATCTTTCTATCATTGATTGCTAATCTTTTGCATAATCATTTGAATATCAACAGATAAACTTTTTCTGCTATTGCTTTTTGTGAAGGGTGAGCTTTGATTGACTGAAAATTTGTTATTCAAAATGGTGTCCTTGTGATACGATCCTAAATCCACTGCTTGTTTTAAAGATATTTTAAAGACCCTATTTTAACTAATTCACCGCCCACTTGGTTAATTGTGTGTGTTCATATTGTTTTCAAAAGATGTTGTGACACAAGCTGAAGTTATTGCAACAGTTGAAAAAGTTGTGGATGATGGCATTGTTAATGAGGTGCTCATTGATATCACTAAGACTAAAGCACTGAATGAAGAACCACCAAAGTCCACTGCCAACAATGCTGATGAGGTTCTTCACACTAGTAAACCCGATCTTGCATCCAAGCAAGTTAACACCTCAAACGAAGCCACTTAAGTGGAAAATCAACTTCTTTGCTTATATGTATTTTTTGTGTGAAAGGGAATAAAATTGATAAACAAAATCTTATTCTTAATGAAACCAACACAACTTTGTTTTGAATCAATCATTCAATATCTTTTTCCTTCTTCTTTTGTTGTGAGAACGAAGTGGAAGAAAAGTAATGAAACCCGCGATGGCTACTGAATAACCTCTTTTTTTTTTTTACTTTATCAATAATAAAGCCTTTTACCTTTGTATTCGTTCACCAAATCTTGTTTAGTTCCATCCAAGCTAGGTTTTGTGTAAATCTTCGTTTATGCTCCCCCATAGGCCACAACATTGAAATGAATTAACTACTAAACTAAAACCTTTCAAATTTCCACTTTGAAGTCATTCATGTTGCTTTCTTTATGTTTTATTCATCATTATTTATTTTCAAAGAATATGTAAGTATGATTTAACATTTTTACATATGCTATTAACATAAAATCCTCTGGGGTAAGATATACATACATGGAAATAAATTATGTTACATTCAACTCCCTAGAATCAATAATATAAACATTCTTAAGAGACCTATTCCATATGCTACATCCATTTTTAGCCCTTTCATCTCCAAAAAATTCAGCCAGGTCATTAGGCTATGGTTGTGATGACATTCAATCCTGCAATTAATTAATTCATCTAGGAGATAAGCACTTCATTGGAAATAAAGGTAATTTAAGTTTCGTATAATTTTGCCTCCAAATAGATCAAATAGTTCATATTTTCTACAATTATCTGGCCATGTAAGATAAATAGTTTGATACACAATATGGTTGAATACAAGTCGAAACTTAATTATTGGAACCTAGAGGCATAAAACATGACCACTTAATCCATCTTTTTGATTAGTTACTAAGAATACAATCACTAGTGTACACCATAAAACTTTTTGTGTAGCAAAGTTTACTAGATGATAGCAAATGCAAGCATGCTAATAAGGGTTGGCATACTGAAGGATTTAGAGTTAACTCTCATCCTATCTCTAAAAGTGAGTTTAATTTTCCCTAACACAACAAAATTTTGCTTAGCAGACAACCCTCCTCAAGAAAATAAAAAACCCCCCTACCCAAGGATAAGTTGAATAACTACAATGAGATAAACGGTGTGTTTATATAAAGGAGACTCAGTCCAAATTTTATCAAAATTTCAAACCAAGTTTTGCTATTAATTGATAAGTAATGAAAAATTGTTTTAAAACACTATTTTTAAAACAAAAATGTGAAAAGAGAATCAAAGATGCCCTAATTAATTATTTTCCAAACATCAAGTAAATTTATTGCATTGTAGGTGTCATTTGTTGGGTTGGAGTATATCGACATGGGATTAAAAATAATGTACTAATTGGCTGATATGGATTAAAGATAATGTACTAATTTTGAATTAATTTGTAAAAAGTTAAAATTATCTTAATAAGAAAATTTACTTAACAAAGTCTAATTGACTTAAATCTAAAATGTTATTATCCAAATATAAAATTGACATAACTATATTTCCTCACAATGGTTCACGTCCTATTGGAAAGAATTAGTTGATTTTTATACTAAGAATTGAATAAAAATGTTGCATTGGTAGCAAGAAACATATTTCTTGCAAATTTCAATGCTGAGATAATTTTTATATCATTATTTAATTTAACATACATAACTTTATTGTGAACTAAAATATTTTACCATGAAAACCAATTTAATTTTGTATCATGTTATTTTTTATCTCTATATTTCAAAAAAAATCTCGACATTGTGGGGGTAGAATTACTAATAGCATTCAAACATCGACTTATTGGATAACATTTTTAATAGAGTACACAATAGTGAGAGAATGAACACTTGGACAACTCAAATGATGCTTTGGTGTCTTTGATGGAAGTATATTGCAGCTATGAGATACCCAAGTTAAAGCATGGTTGCTTTTATGCTTTCACCCTAATAGAGTATGGTACCCTTCACCAAGAGATAAACATGGAGTTCTTGCTCCTTCTCTGCAAAGGTTCCAAAATATTTGACCTTCACTGAGGGAACAATCCCTTGGAAATGATATAAAAACTAGCCTTATACAAATAGTCATTGATGAATAGAGGAGTTTCCTGTAAATGTTAGAAGCCAAAAAAGACAGACAACATAAACATCCCTAACTTCCTTCTCTTATTTTCCCCTTGAAAGATTGCATATTAATGTGCCATTATTAGTTATTGCTCAAGTACAATGAAATTGAACTAGTACAAAACAATAGGAAATTATTTTGTGAGAAACACATCTTGAAAAATCTAAAATCTTCGAAATTATTTGAGTTAGATAGAAACATACTATTGCACAATAAGAATATTGTATTACTAAAAGAGTAAAAGTGATCGTCCATGCCATACCAATGTTTAACTTCAATGCCTGTATGAATTATGCCCCCATACAAGCCACGACATTGAAATGATTTAACTACTAAACTAAAACCTGTCAAATTTTCACTTTGAAGTCATTCATGTTGCTTGGTTTAGGTTTTATACATCACCATCTATCTTCAAAGAACATGAGTATGATTTTACATTTTTACATACACTAATAACATGGAATCCTCTAGGATAAGATATACATAAATGAAGTTCAGCTCCCCATAACCAATAATATAAACACTCTTAAGTGATCTATTTCATATGCTATGTCCATTCTGAGCCCTTTCATCTCCAAAATATTCAGTCAGGTCATTAGGCTATGGCTATGATGACATTTAATCCCGCAATTAATTAAATTCAACTAGAAGATAAGCACTTCATTGGAAATAAAGATAATTTAAGATTTTAACAATTTAGCCTCTAAACAAATCAAATAGTTCAAAATTCATCTTTTTGATTAGTTACTAAGAATATAATCTGTAGTGTACACCATTAAACTTTTTGTGTAGCAAAGTTTACTAGGTGATAGAAAATGCAAACATGTTAATTAGGGTTGGCATAAGTGAAGGATTTAGAGTTAACTCTCATCTTATCCCTAGATTTGAGTTTAATTTCCCCTAACATCACTAAAATCTTGCTTAGTGGACAACCCTCCTCAAGAAAATAAAAAATCCCCGCTACCCAAGGATAAATTAGTAGCTACGATGAGATAAAGGAGGTGTTTGTATAACAATTATGTTCAGTGTAACTTACTTTCTTCTCAATGAGACAATTCCTTCTACGCTTATAGTATACAAAAGTGGGAATATCCATTTGAAGCAATTCAAACAAAATCCAAACATCCCCAAAACCATTTGTAGCTTAGGCTTGTGTTGTAATTTTCTAGGTAAGTCTATGCTAATTGCCTTAACATGTCTTTGGAGTCTTGCCTAGTAATTTCCCCCATTCTCTTACAAAGTTATGCAACTAATTTTTTCTTTGGCTTTGTCTTGGTGATTCCAACAATATTTCAAACTCTTGTTTAAGTAATAAGATGAATCTTTGACCATGGACATAAAAATATATACTTGATAGCATTGATCTCAAATCAATGCCTCTTTACAGGGAAGGAGATAAAGTAGCTAGGAAAACATGAATCACCTTAGTAGTTCTTTTAAGGGCTGATCGTTGGTTAAAGTTTTGAAAGACTATGTAGGTTCAAGAAATAGTCCTATAACCAATTTTCGATTTGTCTGAACAATCCTAATTTTTAACCCTCTTAAGTCACAACACAAATTAATGGATTCGGGCCCGAGTTTGAAAAAGAAACTGCACACAATGCAGTTACAAAGCTAATCATTTAAATTTATAGAATTCAAGATCTCTGATAACGGAAAATAGTTCATTGACAAAGGAGTTAGGGAGTTCCTTGCAAATCTAGGGATCGAGCATAGTGCATCTTCAGTAGAACACCTCCAATGCAATGGGAAAATAAGGAAAAGATCTAAAAGTTTGTCAGAGATAAGCTGAGGCCAATTCTGTCATTTGGAGGATCATTTTAGGCTTTGAAGTCAGAATTACTACACTTGAATTTTGGGCTGCGAGTTGCATTTTTAGTGGTGTAATTAGCATAATTAATTAGATTAGATGGGCCTAATCATGGCCCATCCTTACCTTTTGACTTAGTCACTATATGCTGGTACAATTAGTTAGTAAAATATTACATTACATTTTAGCACAAACAGATATTACATTACACTTTACAAATTTCCAAAATTAAAACTCTTTCTCTTATTTTTCTCTCAATTGTTCTTCACTTTCATTTTTTTGTTCTTCCATTTTTGTGCACCAATTTCGTGGGGCTTTCATTGATGATGAACATGGGAGGCTAAACAATCAATCAATCCAAGGATCCAGTCCAAGCAAAAGGGAATTTGAGTTCTGGTTTAGTATTTCAAATTTTGTGTGAATGTTCACTTTCTTCTTCAATCATCCATTCAGTTTTCATGATTATGAATGTGTTTAAGATTGAAAATGGATTAGGTTATGAGTTCATTTCCTAATTTTAAATTTTAATCACAGATTAGTTGAATGATACTTCAATTAGGTTGTGATTTAAATTAATTTAGAATTCGACTGAACTGTTTCTAATGAAATTGAATGAACTTTCATAACAGAATCATTATCTGAGAACTATGATAATTAATATTGCTTGGTTGGTGAATTGGATTGATGCTCTTTAATCTGTTTTACATTACCTCTTGTCAATTCGCATTAGTTTATACGTTTTTCTACAATTCTGCAATTATTATTGAACGTATGCAAACTGTTTGACAAAAATCCCCAAATGTTTATTAGTGAATTGAAGTTGGAACCATATTGATCGTGTCTATGAGTCGACCTTGGTTAATCCTGTGCTACAGAATTAGCATAGTTTAATTGTTTTGAAGCGATATGACATCGAGTTATCAGGAATAAAGGATGGATTTCAATTAATTATTTACCTATGAACTAGGTTTTTGTATTTTTGTTTTATGATTGTCATGAAATAAATAACATAAGATAAATTGCAATAAAAATTAAATGACAATAAAATAATTAAGTAAAGATAGAAATACTTGACTTGGATGCTAGCGTCGATCTTGATGAATGAATGTCTAGGTTTAGACTTAGAATTCGCTAGATATACTGTAACTTCACAATTCTCTACCCATCTCTCTTGCTCATTTTAAATTCACTAATATATTGTACCCCAACTCCCTCATGGTCGTAGATTCTAAACTACTTGTCTGATACCTAATCCCTTGGACATACCAACACAAGCAGCCAACATTAATGATTGAGAATTAGTGAGACTTAACCAAGATTATTATATCCCTAAAGATAGTTACAATTAAGTACTTGATTCATGTTCAGGTTTCAACAAGGCTCGCCAAAGCGCAAGTCAATTCCTGAATTCATTTATAAGATGGTCAATCAAATAAAAGCATTAAGTATGAAACAAATAAAGAACTTAAGATGAAGTATTGAATCGATATAATTAAAGTGAAACAAGGTTCATCCTTTCCTCTCCTAGGTGGAAGAAATTTCACTCGTAAAAATAATACAATGAAACCTAAAGTGTTTAATGGATTAATGGACGCGTCTAGTAGGTGAAAGTCTAAAATATAATTTTAAGAACTGCTTGAGACTTCTACACCGTTACAATGAATGCTTAACCTCTCATTTATAGAACTGTAGCAAGGTTTAATGAAGGAGATAATCACAAGAAATTACAAACAAATAATATCTCTAATTAATTCAAGTAACTATCTTCTTCAGCTGATTTATCCTTGAAAAATATCATAATTTTGAATTTCTAGCTTTTATCTTCAATTTTCGCAATTTCTTCTTCTAGAACTTTCTGGTGAATTTGCTGAAAAACTATCAAAAATTCATTAAGAGTGTGTTTGGATAGAATTTTAACTGAGGAAAGTAATTTATCAGAGAATTTAAAATTCTTTAATCTAAAGTTCATTGTTTGGAAGTTTTTATATGAAGAATTTAAATTTTTGGAATTTTAAAACAGAATTTTAAACAACTAAAAATGTGAAATTTTAATTTCCTACTAAAACATGAGAAATTGACATTCTCTTTTGCCCTGACGTCCCCAGCGTCGCTGCAAGGACCTGACGCTTCTATTGCCAGAGTGGGACACCAACTTGGCAGTGCCGCTTTCTTTGCCCCCATCAACGATTGTTGCAATGGCGGTGCAGCAGGTGATCTCGTCCTCAGAGCTGTAGAGGCTGAACCACATCAGGAGCAGGAGTAGCGAGACAATGTACAAGGTGGTCCACTGTACCAGCAAGCACGTGTACGCGTTGAAGGTGATATACGGTTACCACGAGGAGTCGGTGCGATGATAGATCCACTAAGAAATCTAGATCCTCTGTGACATAGACGATTCGAATGTGGTGAAGTGCCACGAGATGTATGATCAGAACAACGAAATTTAGATGCTGCTGAAGTTCATGGATAGAGGGTCGATGGCTTCTGAGCCACCGTGATGGTGAGAGGGATTGTCGTTATAACTTCCCATATTGAATGAACCTCTGGTGAAAACATCCTACCCCTACCGGAGCACTTATAACCCTCTCCAGAATGTTATGAAAAAGGGAGAAGGGTCAAAAGGGCGTACATGGGAAAAAAAGAGGAGGATATCGTAGAAAAAAAGATGACTGGAGGAAATAGTGTTTGGATGGAGAAGAAGGCATAGAAGCAAAAGTGGGAGAAAAAAAGTTTCCTCACCTTTGTGTAGTCTTCTGGAAGCTTTTAATGGCCGAAAGGATGCATCCATTTATGCCATTAGATCTTTCCTTAAAGTCACAAATCAATATTGGGAAAAGATGTGACATTTGGCTATCCTAACGAAGATTCAAAAATCAAAGGACATAATCATTTCCTTTTTTAAAAATATGCAAAAATATTTAATGTGTTTGAACCAACATAATAGTTGACAAGATGTCGCTTCGGATACTCCAACATTTAGACTCAACATTGATTGAATACAATTCCCTTTATGACTCGGTGAAAAACTTTGACTCAACTACAACCAAACCAATGAATAATACTCAAACTTGGGTGGTAGATGGCAAAGTTAGAGCAGAGGACTTAAGATTATTTTTCACAAAGCTCCTACAACCAGCTTCAGAGATTGGGGGACATATGTACTACTTGGACTCGGTAAGCTTCTATACTCAGTAGTCGCCCAAGTAATCTACCAGAAAGATAAAGATAACCCCTAAAACCAGAAATGATCTATTAGAGAAAAGAATATAAGATCATATCTTTCCCTATTTATATTATCTTATAAGAGAAATTGAGATCTTATTATCCAATTTCACCTCTATAAAAGGGAATCATCAAGGTTTAGGTAAATCAACTCTAATCCAGCCTATTTTCTGATACATGTATACCTCTACGCCTCTAACTTGAACGTCAGAGGGTCATTGCAGGTACACCTCACCATCATTCATGGAGGGGCTCATGGAGGAACATCCTCGTGAGAAGGTTATGCCAAATCCGATAAGAACACATCCCATGTAACATCTTTGTTAGATTCAATACTCGCTTGTCGTGAAAGTGGCATCTTCTTTCAATTTTCAATATGCAATCCTTTGAGTTTCTAAATAATGCTTCAAAAACAATGTCATGGCTAAGAAGCAGCGACCAAATTTCTGACATTTTCAGTGCTCTGTTCCCCCATACATACATAATTAATGTTGGCTCATTTTCATTTTGTTTTCTAAGAATTAGCTACAACATCCTTGAGTATCATACAATGCATTGCTTAAAGTTTACTCATTTCATATTAAATATTGAAATTCACCAAATCTAATCAATATTTTATAAAGAGTTAACTATGTTTTTGGTCCCTAAACTTTTTCGAATTTTCAGTTTTAATCTCTAAACAAAAAATTGATCTGTCTTAGCCCTTCATGTTTTGGTCCGTCAATGATTTTGGTCTTTATCGTTAAATATTGAAATTAAGTGATGACGCGGTGTTATATTTTTATGGTGGTAATGTATGCTGGTGGTTACAGACCGCCAGAAAATGCTTGGCAAAAAACATAGAGGAACCCTCATTCTCCTTCACGCGCACCTTAATGGTACCCAAATTAGTGCAGGATTTGTTCTCACCTGTGATGCTTACCCCATCTAAGACGTTGAGAGTGAGTTCAACATGCACTCCAAGGCCACCATAGGCGTCGAGTTCCAAACTCGTCGTCAACTATTGTGGCGTTGTCACCTCCGTCTACTAACAGGGTATTGTCAGCGCTTTCATGGTTTACAGCATCTCCCACAGCACTGGCTCAACAAACTTAAAAGTAATTCTCCCTCATTCTCCTTCACTAACCCTTGTTCTTCTGTTTGATTTTCAAATTCCTATATGCGTACCTTAGATTCTTTTTCTACCTTAGATCTGACCATCATTTTACCTTCCTCTGTTTCGTTTCCTGCAAAGAAAGAACATGGTTTTTCAACCCTAACTCCAACATTTGATGTCGACGATGATGCGACTGGAGGGTCTGAGGTCGACGGTGGAGTCTTCCATGGTGAGGCCTTCAGATGCTCTGTGATGGCGAGGATGACATGCATGTCAACCAAGACCTGAAATTGAGCGTGACCCAGAACAAGATTTGAGGAATTGAAGGGTGGAAGTGGAGCGCAAAGACGCAGGGGTGGTGGGAGGCAAGGTCGATGGAGAAGGGGCGATGATCGGTTGAATTTATGCCTTTTTGTTTGATTTACAAATTATTTGAATTCGTACTTCTGTCATTTTGAATTTGTTTGTATGTCGAATGTGTACATTTTGGTGATATGGGGGTATAACAATTATCATTGCAAAATATAACAGCATGTCTTCACTTAACGCCAAATATGGACGGATGAAAATTATTGACGAACCAAAACATGAGGAATTAAGGTCAACTAATTTTTTTTAGGATAAATAGTCATTTTCGTTCCTGAATGTGTAGAACGCTGACAAATTCGTCCTTGAAAGATGAAAATTCAAATTTTTATCCCTGAAAGTACAAAAAGTGCGACAAATTCATCCATCCGTTAATTTCATCCATTACCGTTAATGAAAGAGCCTACATGACATATTCAAGGACGAAATTGTCAGCGCTCTACACATTCAGGAACGAATTTGTCAGCGTTGCAACCCAAAATATAATTTAATTTTCATCTTTTCCTTTTTTTTAATCGTTGCAAGTATAACATTACAATAAACACTTTAAAAAAGCAAACATAAGTTAGAATAAACATAATAATAAGCATAATGTTGATTAATAAGTTGCTCTGAAATTTCTATTATGACAACATTAGGTAGTAACAAAATCAAGTTAAGTCTCTTTTTTTGTAAGAATTAACTTAATGGTCATACATTTTAATTTGTTCGAGTCTCATATTTTGGGTAAGGTATTATCTCATATTTTTCTTTGAAATTTCTAATATGGCAATACCTTACCCAAACTCAAACAAAAATGCATAGTCATTAAGTTAATCTTTACAAAAAAATGAAATTCAACTTAATTTTGTCATTACTTAATATTGTTACATTAGAAATTTCAGAACAACAAATTATTAATTAATATTATGTCTATCATTATGTTTGTTATAACTTATCTTGCTTTCCTAATTTTTAAGTGTTTATTATAATTATATGCTTGTAATGATTAAAAAAAAGATAAAGATTAAATTATATTTTGGATAGAACGCTGACAAATTCGTTCCTAAATGTGTCATGTAGGATCTTTTAATTAATGGTAGCGGACATAAGTTAATGGATAAATGAATTTGTCGCATTTTTTTCATTTTAAGTAACACAATTTAAATTTTCATATTTTTGGAACATTGTTAATGTTCTATATATTAAGGAACGAAAATGATTACCTATCAAATTTTTAAAGAAACAAAAAAAAAAAAAAAAGAAGTGCAGGCACAACTAAACATAACGAACCCTTTTATAAATGTTTGACTACTAGACATAACCGATTTGAGTAATCTCCTTTGTCTTTGTTAATGTACGTAATACATCTTAGTTCATTAATATCTCACCGGTATTTACGAATATTATAACATTATTTTGGTGCAATCATGCATCAATCCATTTGGAAGTGCATGCCATGATTCCTGACCGTCCCACGTGGGTCAGGTACTGTAACAGACGAAGATTTTTAAATTATAAAAGGACAGCAATCTAAAAAAAATACTACCTTTAATTTTATATATTAAATTATTTTAATTAATTTATATTTTTAAAAATTAATTAATTTAATTACATTACATTAAAATTAATAATTATTTATATTATTATTTTAAAATTATTTTTTATTTTTCTCTTTACTTAATACCTTCTCACCAATGAAAAATTAATATCTGTAGAGAAAATAGTATCATTAATTAAAAACATTATAGGATAAAATAATCGTATAGAGGGACGAAAGTAGTTTGTTATTCTTTTTTCCAAAAGAGCATCCATAAGTTCTGAAAGTGTAATTAATTAGCTGTGACTCCTTGTGTTGCCACTTGCCAGCTCCCACCTTCTCATTTATTCGCAACAAAGTTGGATGCATTTAAGTAAGCCGCTTACCACAACACATCACATGGAGGCAACAAGACTCAACCCCATCTAGCAAGATAATCTAAGCAACACAGATAATAAATAATTGGGTTGATTTAAACACGATATAAAAAATTTATAACATTCATATTCATTATTTAATGAACTAAATTATACTCTTTTAATAATTTAGTTGATTAAGTACGTTTTTTAGGAATTTCATTCTTATTTGTGTGTAAAAAGAAAATATTAAGAAAGACAATTTAATAATCTTTACACTTTTTGAGTAAGACTATTAGTCTATTAGTTGCAAGATACATATACAAGACAAAAATAATTTCTTTATTCAAATAAGCACAATCTCTTAAAAACCAAAAAAGAAACCACCGAGCAAGATCCCTCCTTGAATCACGATTTGCATTAATGCAGTTTTTGGTCGGCGATCAAAATTCAAACCAAATTAAGGGGGAAAAAAAACTACACATTCACTCGCCCAAATTCTGAACTGCAACATCAAGATTCAATATATTCATGAACCCCAAGTATCCAAAGAACTGAAATAGAGAGATATACCCTAAGGCAAAAGAACCCAAATAATACATTTTTAATAAAAAATTACGCATTTGGGGCATTTTTGAAACATATTACAAATCTGGGGCAGTTGAACACGTCCAGCCTGGACTGGAGTGGTCACGCCCAGATTAGGCATGACTGGTCACGCCTAATCTGGGCGTGACCACTCCAGCCCATGCTGGACGTGTTCATCTGCCTTAAATAGCCTTCCGCGCTTCAGTTCCATCACTTGTGCTGATTCAGTTTATTTGTAAAAGCTCC
>PYAF01000560.1:243502-254250 GCA_007407185.1 Glycine tomentella
TTTCATTCTAGACTACATCTTTATCTTATTTTTGATTGGTCTATACTTCTTCTGACCATCAAAATTACTAAACCATTTTATTAAATAGGTCTATTCATCCTATAATTAAGAGAAAATTCTATAGATTTTATGTACCATTTTTCCATATTTTTCTGATGCTTGAGTTTTCTTGAATACAACTTCAAAGTTGTCATCTTCCGAAATTTGTAGAAATTTTATTCTAGATTTTTGTGTCACAAAATATGTCGATACTTAGTCAGTTAAGTGTATTTTATAATTTCATCAAGTTTCTACAAAATTTCTAAAGTTATTTGAGCATTTTTAGCCTAGGGGCATTTTGGTAATTATGCCATTCAACCTAGGGGTATTTTGGTTATTTTCAAAAATGTCTAAGGGCATTTTTGAAATTTTCATCTTAAGGATTTTCTAGTAATTTCTACATCATGGAAAGAGCGATATAGTTATTTTTCTCTAAACATGTATCCAATTATCATCACATTTTTATAATTTTGGGGATGTTACAGTTTCTCTAGGGGTTGTGCTGAGTAGTGTTCTCAGTGGGTTTGTCTCTATGAATCTAATAGTGTTTTAGATTTCTGTACTTTATGTAGAGTTGATAAAGGGAGACTTTGTAATTACTTGTAAGAAAAGAAAATTGAAATAGTGAAACTCCATTCTAGTGTTGAGTAGAAGATAACTGGATGTAGCTTCATATTGTTTGAAGTGAATCAGTATAAATCTTTTGTGTTTTGATTCTTATCTCTATCTTGATCATATTCTGTCAATCTTGATTGTTTGGTTGTGTTTATCAATTAACATTTTGAGCTATTGGACACCTTGAGCTGTGCATTTGATTGAATAAGGTTTCTTGGTTTCAAAGTGATAAAGATCCTAAGGGAAACTCTGATTTTGTTTAAGAAATTTTTAACTTACCAAGCCTAACCAATTCACTCCCCCTCTTGGTTAAGTGTGAAGTGTTCCTATATTCTACAGGAGGGAGTTGCATGTGCATGACAAGGTGACCTCGACCAGTTACTACATCATTTTCCTAAGTGAGAGTGTCATGTGGGCACGCTTAGGCTATTTCCTAAAGAGTGGTACCACATTACATTTGAGAGTTGAGTCATGTGCATGCATCATTCTAAGCATAATTGATCTGAATTGTGAAAAAGTTAATGTCTAGTTTGTTAAATGTATGTTAAACTGATGGATATATTGAGATTGATTGTGATGGTTTGTTATCATTTTCTTTCTAATCATGGTCATTTTATATTTGTTGATCTTTACAATAAACTCACCCTTGCAATTTTGTATTGTGTGGTTGGTACCTGTGATGATCACGAACCTTCGTTCGTGGGAGCAGATGAGTAGCAGTAAGTGATGTTGGAGGAAGATCCTTTTGTTGGAGTCTCCAAACTGACATGATAACATTGGAACTTATTTTGGGAGAGAGTTGTTTTGTTATCAACTCTTTCTTAGTTGGTTCCTTGTTTCTTTTTTATCGGGCATGTAATTCCAGGCTTAGATACATGTATAAACTGAATTATGTTCTAAAATGTGAATGATATATAATGGTTTAATATATATATATATATATATATATATTTACGTATTTGTGTATTGTTTGGTGAGTGTATTATCGCGAAAAATTTACCCTTATTTTCATAATCAAAATTAATGGAGTTTTCATTTAAAATTGAAATTACATGTTTAGAGTTGTGATAAGCAACGAGGCGGGTCGTTACCGCTTAACTGAACAATTGTACTTCTGCAAGGTAAAATTAGTGTCCAAACATGAGTTCTGACAACAAAATGCATTAAAATAGAACAATAATTGACACTAAATATCACTCAAAATATGGTTTATCACTTCCTCTTTTTGAGCTCTTCATAATTGTCTTCCCCATTCTTCTGCTCTTCCTCATAATGGTGTTTTGAGTCAACATGATAGAAACCATAGTCTAATGGTTCTTCCGAAGGGTCTTCCTCTGATACATCCTCCTCATGCAGAGGGGATTCTTCTTTTCTCAACCTCATTCTAAGCATCCTCAAAATGATCTTTAGTAGCTTTTTCTGAGTTCTGAGCCTCCTCAGGACTTGCTTTTTCAGTATTCTTCTCAATCTACTAAGAAATCTCCCTTTTCTAAGGCAGATGCTTCAACAGTTGGGGAAGAAACAATTTTCTTATCCAAAGCTTCCTCTAAGGTCTCTATCATCGCATCTGACTTGGACAAAGGGCTCCTACCAGCCCTAAACTCTAGCATCTTCACACTCTTGATCAGTTTAGTAAGGAGAGGTGAGGATCTTTTCTTCTTCTTTTTATTTTCCTTTTTATCTTTCTTTTTCTTTTTCTTTTTCTCCTTGTTTTAAGCATCCTCCTCATTAAAACAAGTGCAAATAGTCTCCATCCTAGGTTAAGGGTTAAACCTTAAGGCAACAACTTTCTTGGCACCCCAAGAAAAGATTTCAGCATATTTGGGTTCTCCATTAGTAGACACTCCAAAGTGTTTGAAAATTAGGGTCATTTTCATTCCATAGTGAACATTGGAAGTGGACTTGATACGCTTCATGTGTATCTTCTTTTCTTGTCATCAAAGTACCTTTTTTCTTTAACTGAGGACACTCAGCCTTCATGTGTCCAGGCTTTCTACATTCAAAGCAGATGATTTCATTGCTCTCCTTCTTATAATTTTTCTTCAATTGTGTGTCCTTTCTTTTGGAGGAATGTTGGAACTTTGCTTTCTTCTCATTATCTGTTTGAACTTTCTGGACATAAGAGCCACTTCATCATTTATGGATCATTCAGAGTTGTCTAATTCATCAGACTAGTCATTTGTACTTTGAGAGCTTTAGATAAGCTCTTTTCTCTTCTCTTCTGGAGCTAGTTTCTTCATACTTAAGGGAAGGGAAATCCTTCTTTTGTATATGATCTATGTTTTGAAGGTGGACTTCATGGACTTAAAGAATACCTAACAACTCATCCCATGCAACGTTATTTAAATCTCTAGCCTCTTGGAGGCCCATGGTCTTGTGTTCTCATACCTTGGGGAAGTGTCCAACACTTCTAGGTTTATCTAGGCTTTGGAATATGTCTGACCGGTGGAGGTGGAATAAAATGTAGAAAAAGAAAATAAAAGAAGAATCTTTTTTTTTACCACGATCGTGCTCCACACTGACGCTAACTACCTGGGCCATGGTCATTTTACCAAGGTTATACTCGATTCTGATGATAAATGCATGGGCCATGGTCAAATGACCATAGTCGTGGTCAATTTTGATGCTAAAATGCACGGGTCATGGTAAAATGGTTGTGGCCCTCGTACTAACACACAGTTTGACTTAACAAATGGAAGAAAATTATGTGAAAAAGCATAAATAAATGGATACAAGTCATGTGTTGCCGCCCAGATAACACTTGTTTAATGTCACGAGTGTGACAGATGAAAAAGGGAAGAGAATTAAGCTTACTACAGTCAAGGTGATATCCACTGCGACTGTTATCTAAATCCTAGCGCTGAAGCTTGAGATGTTGTGAAATGATGAGGGTCATCATGATTGACCATGGCCTTCTTGGTTGACCACAACTATGGTCAATGTACCACAACTATTATCAAGTGAAAATAATATCAGATATTCATGAAATTATGCATTTTCCAACATTTCCACTTGATTGAGTGATTGTACTTTTGTAAGTTAAAAACTAATGTCTAAACGTGAGTTCTGCCAAGAAAATACATGAAATAGCACGAAAATTCACATAAAGTATCACTCATATTTTGATTTATCAATAACCATAAACATGAAAATAGTGAAGACAACTAAATGACTGCTCCTATAGAGCTTAACCTTTGCCAAATGTAACACAACACACTTGAATTAGTCACCATAATCACATGATCAGCCTCCAAACAGTGGACTAATTTGAAATAGTTTGCACTTGCATATGTCCCACTCTTTGAATCTTATTTTACAAGTGTTTTCCTTTCGATAGATTGAAAAGTCTTCGCATAGATGGTTGACGTTGACATATTTTTTCCTTTGTTATCTTAAGTTTTAAACAATGAAACTACAACATGATTTTACACAAGACCTAGACACAAATGTAAAATTCATTAAATGAAGAGATTGATTGAAAGTCGTTGTGAAGCATATGTAGTCACTGTGTCAACTTATACTATTGCAGACTTGCAAACTTGCAATAAACTTTTATTATGGCGACCTTCATGAGTTCCACGTCTCATGAACCAAAATTACAAAAAATTCTATAATTAAACCCCTGAATATTAAGACAAGTTCATGGATCTTCAAAAATATAAAATAAAATAAAAATTTGGCATCCGGATATGGATTTAGTTTGAAAGCATTTTGATGCTTTGTATTAAAATTTGGAAAATCACATGAAAGAAAGAAAATACAATAAGTTCACTACATTGATGGAGTAATACATACATAAAGTATATTATACATGTTACTTGAGGGATATTCATATGAATAGATAATTGGGGTAAAAATTATTAAAAAGTTATGCACCCTATGGATAAATACTAGAGTATAGTACACCTCACAACATTCACATCAGTTTCTGAAATAGTTGTGGCATTTGATCTCACCTTTCATTATTGAAGTGTCAACGCATGAAATTTGAGAAGAAGTTGGTTACCTTTGTAGCTTTGGAATTTTGAAATACAAAGAAAAATGGCAGAAAGTGAAATTGTAACTTCATAAGCAAATTTATCAGGTAAGAGCAGAAGTTGGTAACATATGCAATGTAGTAGATAGAATTCTCAATTTTATTATATTAACAAGTTTGAAAAGGAAAACTAATAATTTTGAAATAAATACAAAATAAAATAAAGGATGAAAGAGTATTATTATAAATGGAAATTCAATTAAAATTTGACACAAACAATGTATGTGGAGAATTAAGTCATTTTCCATTAATCTTACCAGAAAGAAAGGTTGTTCTAACTTTTCTTAGCTCTCAAGTGGCATCCACCGCATTCATTCTTCTTTTTTGGGTGATTTCACTAAACAAGCAAGTCCAATATTAAAGAGTGAAACTAAACATTTTTCAACACTTGGAGTAAGTTTTTTATTATTGTCTTCGTTTATTATTGTTTCTTCATGTTTCAGTGAAAGTGATGGATCCAAATTCTATAAAATATTATTGGGAAATGAATTTTCCACAAAGATGTGAAAATTTGGACCATCTTCAAAGATTTCATTTGTGGGACTTCTTCCCGTAAGCATTTCCAAGACAAGAGTCCTGAAAGGTTGAAACTATACATGTCGCCATTTATAGACACCTCAAAATCCACTTCATACTCTAAAATATATAGAAAAATTGTCCATACTTTGCAGTTAGTAAATATCAAGTTTTCATCAAAAGAGGAAAAATCAAAAATAATTTTTCAAGAGTTCAGAACATACCTAGAGGAATGTAGCCAACAACCCTTTTTATTCCAATTGAACTTGTTTGCTTAGAAGTCGTACCATTAATAGTTGAAAGAAGTCTTGCAATGCCAAAATCACTCCAGAGCAATCATATCATCATCAAGAAGTACATTGTTCGGCTTTACATCACAATGAATTAATTGACAGCTCACATTCATGATGAAGATAATGCATTGCAGAAGCAACACCAATCATGATATTTAATCTTTGATCAAGGTTTAGTTTTCTTGTCTTTCCAAGAGTTAGTGTCTTTGGATGTAGCCATTGTTCTAGGCTTCCATTTTTCATTTACTCAAATATTAGAGCTTTAAATTCTAGGCCTTTGTAATCTGTGTTGGAACAAGACGCTAAAATCTGAACCATATTTTGATGTTTAATACTTTTAAGTGCATTGCATTCAGCAATGAAACTCTTTTGTACTCCATTTTTTTTAAGGTTTAAGACCTTTATAGACAGAGCTAAAATTTCTAGAGTCTATCAAGTTTGTTGTTGAGAAACCATCAGTTCCATTGTGCAACCTTTGGTATGAAATGTTAGCAGCCGGTTAATTTTTGGTGAATCCAAAGATGGTTTCTTATTCCTTTTTCTCATCCAATAGATAGTTATAATAATTGACAATATGAAAAGAAAAGTAACCACACTAAATATCATTACTATCAACCAAAACTTGTGGTGTTTTGCAAGTTTCTTACCTTTGACAGGGTATGGTGGCAGATGCAGTTCGAAAATACCTCGACAAAGACTAATATTTCCAGTCATCACAAACCCACTTGCATTTTGAAAGACACCTTAAGTTGGCACCTCTCCATCCAACATGTTAAAGGATACATTTAAATATTCTAAGAAAGAAATGTTTTGTAGAACATCAGGAATTGATCCAAAAAGTGGTTTTGTGATAGGTCTAAACGTTGAAGACCTTTGAGTGACACCAAAGACAATGGTATGATTCCTTACAAAGTATTTCCTTTCAAATAAAGGGACTCCAACATTGTGCATTCTCCTAGGTTTCCAAGAATGTAACCAAACAGATGATTCATAGACACATCTAGCAAATTGATATTATTTAAGTTGCCCACTTCTTTCGGTATACTACTCCTCAACGAGTTGTCAAACAAATCCAATAAGTTTGTCAAAGAGGAAAGATTAAAAACCTCTAATGGTATGGTTCTTGTAAGGTTGTTTTGTGAAAGGTTTTAAGTGTTGTAACTTTTGGAAATTTCCTTTGCTTGGAGAAATATTTCCTTCTAACACATTTTCACCCATTTCCAAATGAAATAATTGACTAAGATTGCCTATGAAGGCTATTATCTCTCCTGACAGCTTGTTTACACTTACGTCTAACACTTGTATTTTCTGAAACTTTTGAAAAGCAGTTAGGATAATCCCACCAATGTGGTTATCTTCCATGTTAAGAAAGATAAGCCAATTAAATTTACTATAGTTTATGGAATTTCCTGATATTTGATTACCTCCAAAATTTAGTTGACTAAGTTGGGTGGATAAATTGCCTAGAGAATTTGGCAAATGACCTTGAAAATTATTGTCAGCTATAGATAACATTTGCAGCCTACTACAATTTTTCAACGATATTAAAAACTCCAAATTATTAGCTGAATTGTCAACTAGTTTGTTCCAAGACAATTTTAGGTGAAAAAGATCTTCTAGCTTCCCCAGAAGTGGAACTTGTCCCATGAATGGTTTTCTCCAATCTCAAGTATTGAAAGGATAAACGCATTTGTGATGGAAAGTGGGATTGGACTTGAGATTTGATTGAGTGCAACATAAAATCATTGGAGATTGGGGAGGTCTGGAACATGTTAGGTGGAAGATAGCCATGAAATTGATTTTCTATAATTGAGATTTCAGTAAGAGATGAGATATTATAAATAAAAGAAGGAAATATTCCAATCAAATTGTTGACCGACACATGTATCCTTATCAAGTTGTTTAGCTTACACATTTTTTGTGGAACATCTCACTCTAAGTTATTACTCTCCATTGAGATATGAAGTAGGGTAGAAAGATTCCCTATGAATGGTGGGATTCCTCCATTTAACTTATTGTTCCCAACATCTAAAAGTTAAAGCTTCTTTAGTGAGGCAATTTCAATCAGTATTTTTCCACTCAGATTGTTACCATATAAGTGTAGGAGTTTGAGATGACTGCAACCTGTCAAGTTTGTAGGAATTTCCCCTACCAATGAGTTATTTCTAACAGAGAAGCTTTGCAGTTGTAACAACTATCCTAATTCTTGTGGGATGTTCCCATAGAAGTAGTTGTTGTTGAGGTTGAAGATTCTCATATAAGAGATATCGCCTATGTAGGGAGATATGAAACCCTTCAACTTGTATCCTCCCAAATTTAACTATGGAACTCTTTGATGCATGGGATTGCTTGTGATCCCATGTCAATTACAAAAGTGAGGAGAACTATTCCAAGAGAGCAAGATTCCAAGTGGGTAACTGGATATGGATTCCCAGAATTTAAATAGGGCCATATGATCAGTGTTATTTTCTGATGCAAAGGCAATCATGTTTGGATTGAACCATAGTAAATTCAATGTAAAGAGAGAAAACGGGTGAACGTATGTAGACCAAGATACAAGTGAAATAAGAGAAGAATGCTTCATTTTGATGAGAAATTGGAGGTTTTTAAATGGTTGTATTCCTACTCTTGGATAGCTTTATATAAAATTTGGAAATCGGATGTGATTGACATGTTTTTCCTTATGCCAAGTTTGGTCCTTATTAATGAAATTCATTTGTTTCTAATAAATAAATAAAATAACTAATACACATTAAGGTCAAGTCAGTAACAAATTGGCAATTGCAAATCATTGAAACACGTAAGGGTTGAATATGCGACCTACTTAAGGAGAAACCTATGTTCGAATACAAAGAGATAATTTTGCTAAGCAAAGGATAAAGTTTCTAAGTTCTAATTTTGAGCATCCAATACTTTTGATATACATCATATGTAAGTTAGTTATATCCTTTTGGATGCGTAAGAGCAGTCCAATACTTTTGATATAAATCATATGTAAGTTAGTTATATCCTTTTGGATGTGTAAAAGCAACAGTACATTAGTAATGGTTTTCACAAAATTGTTGGATGTTTGTTTTATAATAGTGCATTGGACGTTGAAAATAGTAGTTAATAAAAACAAGTTTCAATGACCTTTGGACGGTTACTTTGTAAAAAAATAAGGATAGGAATTTTTTCCTATTACTTAATTATTCTCTCCAAACATTAATAAGAAACAAATAAGTGGATAGAGAGAGAATAAAAGGATAATTTTGAAATGATAATACAAATAATTAACAAATTTAATGTAATAACTACTTTTCTTAGGAGACATGAATTAATTGAAAGAGTACTATAATTAGAAATGGAGAGAGTAATATTTGATTATTAAAATCATATAATGAGAATTTATTATTTATTAAATACAATGTGTCTGTTAAATTCCTTTAAAGTGTGTTTGGATAAAGAATTTTAACGGAGGAAAGTAATTTATCAGAGAATTTAAAATTCTTTAATCTAAAATTCATTGTTTGGATTTTTTATATGAAGAATTTAAATTTTTGGAATTTTAAAATAGAATTTTAAACAACTAAAAATGTGGAATTTTAATTTCCTTCTAAAATATGAGAAATTGAAATTCTCTTCTGTCCCTGACGTCCCCAGCGTCGCTGCAAGGACTTGACGCTTCCACTGCCAGAGTGGGACACCAACTTGGCGGTGCCGCTTTCTCTGCCCCCATCGATCACTGTTGCAGCGGCGGCACAGTAGTGATCTCGTTCTCAAAGCTGGAAAGGCTGAACCGCATCGGGAGCGGAAGCAACGGGACAATGTACAAGGTGGTCCACTGCACCAGCGGGCACGTGTACGCATTAAAGGTGATATACAATTACCACGAGGAGTCGGTGCAGCGATAGATCCACCAAGAAATCCAGATCCTCTGTAACGTAGACGATCAGAATGTGGTGAAGTGTCACGAGATGTACGATCAAAACAATGAAATCTAGATGCTGCTGAAGTTCATGGATGGAGGGTCGTTGGAGGGGAAACACATCCCGTAAGAGCAGCAACTGGCAGATCTGTCTCAGCAGATTCTGCGAGGACTTGCGTACCTGCATCGACGGCACATCGTGCTCAGGGACACCAAACTCTTGAATATGCTGATAAACTCGCGGAAACTGGTGAAGATCAATTACTTTGGAGTGGGTCGGATTCTGAAATCAGATGAAATTTTTAAAATGAACAAATTTAATTTCTTTATACAAACACAAAATTTTGAAAATGAAAAAAAATTCAATTAAAGCATTTGAAATTCTTATCTTATGAATGGTTATTACTATAAAATTTTAGTTATTACTATAAAATTTGAGTTTCAATTCCTTTACATCTTATGAATAGTTATTACTATAAAATTTGAGTTTCAATCAATTATTGTGAAGACTTTAAATCTCCTTTACTATTATCTTCCTTTGTTTATAATTTTATATAAAAAAATGTTTCAAATAATTATTATTTTGGTTTTTTTAATATAATATTACTTTTTTTATTTATATTTTTTATGATATTAATAAAAAAATTATAAATAAATTAATGATGATATAAGATTAATTTTTTTAAATTATTATTATTTTTTGTTTATTTATTATTTTTTTGATTTTTGTAAAACAATTAAAGCGATTATTATTTTGGGATGATGGAGTATATAAAATAGATACATATAGAATACGTACTTTAAAAAGAATTGTGTGTAATACTATTAAGTGTCGCTTGACTGTTACCGGTAAAAGTCATTGCAATTTCCAAGTGAACCATTCCAAGAAAAACGTCACTGCTAGTATATTTTTAATTGCTACTGTATTATTTATTATATCTTGATTTTATTAAAATAATACTATATTTATTGTTTATAAATAAAAGATTTGCCCAAGGCATAGTGATAAAGATGTCTAGTTTTATTTCTATAATAAATCACGCGTAGTCTAGTTTGAAGAAGTAAAATATAACGATAAATATATATTTAATTCATAATATGTAAGATAATGATAAATTAATTTTGAAAGATAAAAAATTTAAATTTGATTTTTAAATATGTGAAAAATGTGATAGGTTGGTCCTACCATTAAATTTATAACATCCTTTTTTTTATTAATTTGTAATATTAAATAATCAATTTAAAAATCAATATATATTTTTAAGATCGATTTGATATTAAGTTACAAAGTTTATGAACTAATTTATCATTAAATTATTTATAAAATTAATCTCTCATACTT
>PYAF01000560.1:254350-270512 GCA_007407185.1 Glycine tomentella
TATTGACCAATATTTCGTTAATTATTGGTTTATATTTTCTTCAAAAATATATTTTATTTTATAAATAATTAAATACACATGATTAAAAATAAATAATAAAATCAACAACAATAATTTATATCATTCAAATAACTTCTTTAAATTTTAACCAAATGTGGTGAATTATTTATAAAATTATCAAATTTAAGTTTAATGAGAATTAAAATCTTACCTTTAATATATTTATTTTTAAAATTAAAGATTAAAATTAAATTAAATATTATAAAAATAATGCCTAATATTTTTTTATTAAATATATTATGAATAATTTCGATATTTTATAAAAGATAACATGTATTCTTTTTATCTTTTTCCTTATTAATTTTTTTTGTCTAACCTTGAATTGTGTTCCTTAGAGCCGGTTTTGGGTGATTTTTAGTTTTGAGTATCAAAATTTTTAAAAATAACAATCAAATATTAGTTTTAGTTTAAAAAAAACAATTTTTAAATATGATTAGTTTTAAATAAATTCATTTTGAAAGTTTAAATTGTATTAAAATTAGTTTAAGAGTATTTTGTGTGATAGTGACGACAATGGTGATGGTGGTTATGTCAGCAGTAGCAACGATGATAGAGATATCAATAGTGGTCATAGTGGCAATGGTGGTGGTAACAATGACGATGTGGTGGTAGTGGTGTTGGTGGTGGTATCCAATGATGACAAATCAACCACCTTGTGTTTTTCTACCTTCACAAATATGTCTCGAGAAACCTCAAGAGAGATTAGACATCCAAATTTAAAAGTGATTTTTTTAGTCTTCCAAATTTAATAGTATTTATTTTTTGTTCCCCAAATTTAAAAATTGTACTTTTAGTTCTCTAATTTGGAAACAACTCATTTTAATTTTCAAAATTTTAATTAAAAAATTGTTGGTGTGACTAATAACGTGTTTTTGTCTATTTTAGAAATAAGATTTATGACAATTTTAAACCCCTAAAATTTATATTAACAAATAATGTTTTAAAATATATTTTATGACGATTTTAAACTATCAAAATCTAGTAAAGCAAAATCAAACATTGTGTTTGTATATTCTAGCCACAAGTCATCATACCTTGGTCCCAAAATAAAATGCAAGCCAAAAACCCATCTATGGCAACGTGAAAAGGAGCAAGTAGGCATGACAATAGGGTGGGTCAGGGGTGGTTTGACTATCTCCATCTCCATCCCAACAAAAGGCTAGTTGGTTTGAGTTCGATTTTATAAAAGGCGGGATAAAAAAGTGAAACCCAATCCCATCGAGTTTTATCGAATTCAGGAAAACCCATGGGAAATGCATCTCACATTTTTGTTTTTAAATTTTGTTTGCTACATTGTAATTCAAACAATATATATAAAAATTAATAAAGAATAAATAACATATAAGATATTAGAGTCAAGAGGAGCTCAAGAGGATCAAGAAGCTAACTCTCTTATGCACTAAAGTATTTAGGTTTTTTACATGCCAATTCAATTGATTGGTAGTTATAATTTGTGTATGTCTAAGATAAGACTTCCTATGATCCATTGCATAAAGCTCGTTCATTTTTTTGCATTCATGGTTTCATAAAAGCATAAGTTTTGTGAAAAAAGCTTTTCTGAAATATAAAATTTTCATGATTGCATAAAAAATCAAGTGTTCCATGTTTAAGTTTTGGAAAAACAATTTATTACTGGTTTAATCGATTACCAGCAAATGGTAATCTATTACTTAAATTTTAAAGAACACTTTAATCAATTACAAGAGTATGGTAATCGATTACACTATACAAAATCACAAAATAGCCTTTCTATGATAATCAATTACTTGGCGCGTTTTGAAATAAAGACTTCTTGTGATAATCGATTACATTGCGAAATAATGGATTACATTGCTCATAAATCTTTTCCATAAATTTCAAGAACACTTTAATCAATTAAATTAGTAATTAATCGATTACATAAGTGAATTTAATCGATTATATTGGTGAATTAATCGATTATTGACGATTACAAACAGTTTTCTATAAATAGTTGTTGGATGTTTTGAAAAGATACAATGAATTATCAAAATATTTTCATAAGTTTTCTGAAGAAAGAAAAGATTCAGAGTGTTATTCTGAGTTAGTCCCACAAATCCTCAAGCTTCAAGATTTCTAAAGAGGATTTCTTTTTGGGCAAAGTTTCAAAAGAAGATTTTGGAAGGAAAGTTATGAAGTAGTTTTTTTCACCATTGATTCAAGTTTGCTAATCTTTTGCATACATTAGTAGTGGATCATTAGGTGATTTCTTTCCATACAACTTGTTTGTAAATTCTTTTTTAATTTTTTTGTGTAACTATAACAATAGTTTTTCTTAACGCTTTTCTAGAATAGGTGTTTCTAGAGGTAAGAGAAGAGATATGTTTTCTCTATGTCTTGATCATAGAGAATCTATATGAGTTAGATATCTCGTTCTTGATCTAGGTGTGATTAAGAGTGGTTGTAAGGGCTTGTAAGAAACAGATTGTTATTAGTGGAACTCTAACTTGTTGGTTAGAAGAACTGGATGTAGCTTCTCTTGGTTGAGAAGTATACCAGTATAAATCTTTGTATTGACTACTTCATCTTTATCTTTTCTTGTGGTTATAACTTGTCATTCGTTGGTGCAACATTTCACAATCAGCAGAAAAAGTTTTTGATTGCATTCTTTAGGGATTGGTGTTTGATTGGTTGAAAGCTTTATTGGATTGTTTTGTGATACGATCTTTTTAACTCTGATTGTTTAAGAATTCTAATCAGCCAAGATTAATTAATTCACCCCCCTCTTGGTTCTTGTGTGTTGCTCATACTCTTTCCATAAGATATTTAAGAATCAAACGATATTTTTAGTTACATGTATAATTTTTTTTTTATTATGGCTAAGTATCCAATTTAGTCATTGAATTTGCAAAGTGCTAACATTTGGGTCCTTGAATTTTGAAGGGAAAAAAATGTCCCTCAATTTGTAAAAAAACTGCGACAAACCATCTCACTGTCAATTTTTCCGTTAATGTAAATAGCAAAGTCTGCATGGCATCATTGGACAATTTTGACAGTGAGAAATTTGTTGAGTGTATTGCTGACTCGGATGGACTAAATCACTAAATTGTCATCTGAAATTTTGATGAACCAATTTGTTAATGTGAAAAAAAAATCATTTATTTTCTCTTATTCTTTTTCTTTCTCAAATTTACCCTTTTGTGTTTTCTCTCTTCCTCATCTTCTCTTCTTCTGCACTTCTATGTCAAGGACCACAATGGTGACGCTACGATGGTGGTGTCACAAACATGGTGCAACGGTTCAACGTTGCCATTGTCCTTATGAAGGCATTAGTGTACGCATCGTCTAAGGAGAAAATAGTAAGGCAGACGAGAAAGTTAAAACAAAAGAGCATTATCGCAAAAAATTACCTTCGACAGCAACGAACAACAATGCTTATGTTGCTCTAAATACCTGTTGTCATCCTGGAGCAGCACTGAACAAGAGCATAGCAATTCCTAGTGGCTCGAATCGGCGAGGGGCTTATGAGATTAAATACGGAGAGTATAAAACTTTAATTATTGTTCATTTTATATATAGGATGTGAATAACTTTTAGACATTTTTTGTACAGAGATTATTTTATAAGATTTGAATACGATGTTCACTTTATGGATAATTTTTTTATTTAAAATTGAGAGTATAAAAATTTAAATTCTATTATACAAAAAATATTATAATTAAAAAAATCTATGAATGAGATATTAATTTCATTAATGTCATATTTATAATTAATATATTTATTTATCAATTTTTCATATTAATTTAAATGTGAGTAATGAATACAGATATGTGCATTTAGGTATTCATAAAGTAAGGACACAATTTATATGGGTATGAGTACGGATAGCATGAGAACTTTTAAAAAGTATGAGTATAAAAATTAGTACTATAATATATTACCTAGATCTTACTCATTGTTTGAAGTTAAGTTTGAATTTAAAAATATAGTTACAAACATTATTTCATGAAAATATTGTTTTTTAACTAGAAACTTATATATATATATATATATATAATTTTTATTTCTATTATTCATTATATTTTAAAAAACATAATCTACCAAATATATAATCAACTATATATCTATCATGTACAACAACAATTAATAATTAAAAATGTTATATTTTGTAAATATGTAAATATTTCCTAATATAAATTTAAGAAAATATTAATATTTAAAATATTTTATAAAATAAAAAATTTACCATGCATGTCAGGGGTCACCCATTCTAGTAATTATAAAAATAAGAAAATAATTACATAATTATATAACTAATAGTTTGATATATCATATATAATAATATAATTATATATAAAGGGATTTGCTAATGTACATACTTTCATTTGTTTAGTATAAGAGTGTTTTACAACATTGGTGTATTTTAAGATAATTTCTAGTTATAGCTTGCTAACATACTTATACTAAAAAAACAAGTGTGTGTCCGTTAGCAAACTCCATTAACATTTGTTAACGTATATTCTTATTTTAAAGTATGAGTGTATTAGCAAGTTACATCATTGGTGTATTTTAAGACAATCTTTAGTTATAACTTGTTAACTCACTCACACTAAAAAATAGGAGTGTGTACATTAGCAAGTATAAATGTATAATTATAAATATAGTCATAGTAGGGTGGGTTTGAGGTCTGGGAGTGTATTACTTGAACCCAATTCTAACCCCACTTTCTTAAGTCGGGAAAAATTTGAACTAAACCCTACCCAATTAAAGTCGGGTTTTCCCATCAAAATCGGTGCAGAATCGAACAGGTACCCATAGGTTCAATTTTATTGTCATACCTAGAAGCAAGGCAAGGAGAGTAAAAGAAGATGAGCGGGATAGATGAAGAAAGAGTAAGAGATAAAGAGAGCGGGAGAAACTGAAATGATAAGGAAGAAGATGAGGACAGATTATGTCGTCATGGCAGCGACCACCCATGCCACAAAAGAAAAGGGGGAGAGCTAGAAAAAGGAAAGGAGAATGAGAATGTGAGAGTAAAGATGATGGTGGAATTAGGGAAGCAGAAAAGGGAACACAAGGATGTTGATGGAGGTTATTGAGGTAGGAATGATGAAGAGGCTATAAGCAATGGAGGAAGATAGTGAGTTGCTCTCATTTCTCATTAATTTTGCTTTATTGAATTTTGGGGTTTAAAACCTTCTTACAACATATTTTAAAACATTAGTCATTAATCTGTATTTTGAGAGTTCAATATTGTCATAATTATGCTTCTAAAATTGTTAGTCTCGATATTTTCATTAGAAAGCTGAAAACACACTTTAAACTTGAGAAATTAAAACATCACTTTTAAATTTGCAAAATTGAAAGAAAACTTAGGCAAAAATTGAGGGATTAAAATATATTATAGTAAAAAAAAATTAAAAAACGAATTTTCACGTCATTCTTTAGTTACTCGTTATTAATGTCATTTTTTTAATTACTCAGGTCATTGCTTTTTGATTCTCTAAACTAAAAATAAATAAACAATTTTTATTTAAGAGAACCAAAAAGAAAAATGATCTAAATTTAATTGAGAAAAACATATTTAAGCAAAAAAAAATTACAAAAAACAGTTTGGTTTTCTAAGGTTTGAGTGAGTAAATAATAAGACTATGTTTGATAAAATTAACTTATAAATGAGTTGAAAGGTTAAAAGTTAATTGATAGCTTAGAAGTTACTCCCTCTGTTCTTTTTTAAGTGTTGGATTTTTTACAAAAAATTATTCCTATTTATATGTCATTTTCGAAGTTCAAAATAACATTAATTTTTCAGTCTATTATACCCTTATTCTCATTATTGTTTTACATGTTTTTTTATAAAATTGAATAATAAAAGAAAGAAATGCTTCAACATAGAACATAAAGGTTGACATGGAAAAAGGAAAGTTGACATGGAGAGAGAAACGAATCAACCAACAGGAAAATGGGTGTTTTGTTTTAGGGAGAGAGAAATAGGTCAACCAATAGAAAAACAGGTTAGTTACGGAGAGAGAAAAAAGAGTTGTGATAGTTAATTAGAGAGAGAGAAATGTGGAATGGGAGAAGTGATTTGTTTCAAACCAAGAAGGACACAATTGAAAAAATGCTTGCAAATTTAATAGGAAAACAATGGAGTAATTGATTTTGTTGGTTGGGGTGCAAAATCATTAAACTACTATTATAAATGAACACAAGGAATATAAGTTAGGAGATGAAAAACTGAAGTTAGCTTAAAGTTTATAAGCTAGTTTATTTAATTGATAGTAAATTTTATTATTTTATGAATTTTATCACTCAAGTTTTATTTTCACAAATTTTAACACGTAACTTTTATAATTTTGTGGACTTTATCACTCAAGATTTTTTTCATGAAATTTATCATCTAATTTTCAACATTTTACAAATTTTAGCATCTAAATTTTTTAATTTTGTGTATTTTACCATCATGTTGGTAATAAAATAATGTAAAAAAAATTATATATTTTTGTGTATAGGTTGTAGTTAGGATAGATGTAAAAAGTCATTTTTTTTCATTATGTCAAAAATTAAAATCATTCATCTTTCGTCAATGGTAAAATGCGCAAGAATTGAAAACTTGGGGTAAAAAAATTACAACTAAGCCTATTTAATTCGAAAATATCTGATAAGACTAATTGATAAATGTCAAATGACATAAAATGATATATTTTTATATAATTATACTTCTAATATTTGAATTTTATTTCTTATCTATCATCTTCAAAAATTGGATAATAATTTGTAAAGTTTTATAGTAAAATTGTGTGTAGGATTTAGTTTAAAAAAAAAGAAAAATTATACAAAAAAAAATGAATTAGATCATATAATTTTAGAAAAAACATAGAATAATTCATCAAATAATTATAAAGTTAATATGATTCAAAAAAATTCTAACCTTAAGAGATGGTATAGTAATGATAATTGACGAGTTAATTGTTGTGTCGCATGTGTGTAAGAACGTAAAAATAGATGCAAGAATTTTTCGAAACAACAAATAAAAAAAATAATAATATTTTTAAATTGAATAAAAAGGTAAAATAAATTTCAAATAAAATAATAAGGATAAAATTGAGAATAAAAAATAATAGCTTATAAATTAGCTTATTTTCCATAAACTATTTCAATTAAGTTATAAAAATAGACTACTTATAATAGCTTATAAAAAATAAGTTTTATATAAGTTCCTCGTAAGCCCTACCATAGATAACCGAAGTTTTCCTTGAAAAACCTCAATAGTTGTGGTATATCAATTGCTGCTAGTTCCTCCAATGCCCCAATATTGCAAATATATAAACATCAGAAGGTCCTAAATGAGTTTTGGCGGATTCTAAGGTGTAGTATTTTTTTCCCTCCCTCACTGGTGTAGCAGAATTTTGACAGGCTATAACAGGTTCAAATCGGAAGAAAAAAAATATAAATTAAACAAAATTATTAAAAAATATTTCTCTTCATTTTTTATATTTTCATCTTTCTCTCTCATTCTTTCTCCGATGACAGCACCATGGCCACCACACCTTCATGGTTCATCCTTTCTCTTCATCTATCCTCTCGTACCGCTCTGCATCTGCCCTCTCCCCCCGTCGTGCCGCTACCGCTCTCGCTCTCCCTCTGGTGCACAAATATGTTCTTACCGCTGCTACCATACACAAGTTAAGCCCAACAATCACATATGCACAACATCTTCAAAATTTCAGAAATTCCAATTCATTTTGTCATTCTATCAAGCAGTTCATGGACAATTCTAACGCCAGAGGGAGAGCGAGAAGCATTCGGAATGGCGCCGCATTCATTTCATTCTCATTTTTTCAGAAAAAATGAAGAAAAAAAAATATTAAAAATCAGTAGTCACCAAGAGGGATTGCACATGAAGAAATCAATAGCAGAAAATGGCTACCGCACCAAACTTCTTCACCATTTTTTTAGATTAAAATTGTTTTCAGTGTTGTTCTTTTTGGTGGCTTTTTTTTAAATAATTTATTTTTATGTTGAGTACATGAATCATGAGCATATAAAGCATGGAAAAAGGAGATGAAGAAAGGGTAGAGGAGCTGCTTCCAGTGATGAGAAGAGGTTCTCCTATGGGCATCTGATAGCATAGGAAAGAGACGCAATAGTCTCCGATGGAGGGGAGTTAAGTGGGAGAAAAGAAAAAAAAATTGTGTTAACCAGACGAAACAAACTCAATAATCGGTAAAGAATCTGGACCGCTTATTATAATAATAATATATCATGTGATTTAAAACCATGCTTCCCTGTGACCAAAAATGGAACTTCACACTAGACTTGGCCATTTTTGCTTACTTCAACAATCACACGTACAACCACATTATCCAGTAGATATTTATCCAAAATGCCAAAAACAAGTTCATGCCACATTTCATTTTGGAAGTTTCACACTAATTACTCCAAACCTTCCAATTAAACTATCGGAGGCATGTGGGCGTTTCACTTTAGAATCATAAATCATGCTTCAACAAGCTGCAAATTACCCTTTTGACAGTTTAAACTTTAAACTACACGGTTAAATCGAGCTTTCGTGTTTATCTTCATACTCATGACACATTGACACCCCAATATGGAGCTAACAAATCCCTCGCCCTTGCAATAATCTATACTAACTTTAAATGGAAAACAAAATCAATGTAGCTGAACAAACTATACCGTAGGCATGTCTGTAAGTAGTTATGCAATGCAATTGCACTGGCAAAAATCTCACAATACGTACAATTACTATGCAATTGCAATTTCCAGTGGCTACTCTAAACATATATGCACCCTGTTGCTTCAGCCACGTTATACAAAATCAGAATAACTGCTTTCACATTTCGTTGAATTAGGTTTTCAACAAAGGCAGCTTCTGCTCTCCATATAGAGCTATGACGACTCATAATAGAAGAAACTGATTTTAACTTATACAAATTGTTTTAACTTTAACAAAATTACTATTTTTTGCCAATGCATATGACATAAAGTTATTTAATTGTTTATATAAATAAACATCACTTAACAACATTATATCATAAATAATATATTTTTAAATATTATAAGAACCACAAAATTAATTTAAACATTCACTTTAACAATCTTAACATTGGAATGAATTTTTTATTTAAAATAAGAGTATGACACAGCAGTAAATTATGTCTTGGTGAATTGTTGATCATGAATTCAAATCTAAGAACAACCTCTTTACATATATAAGGATAAAATTACTTAGAATATCCCCCACTTACATTCGTTTAATGAGGAACCAGCAATAAGGTAGTAATTTTTAAGGCCCATTAAATTATGATAAGTCTATGCATTGTAATACTCTAACTATCATCAAGCAGTAGAGAACAACACCATTCAACATTCTCATGAAATTGGGTTTTCAAACTTGAAGGAAAAAGAAAGAAAAATAAAAATCTAAGGCAGTAAATAAAAACTACCATCTCAGTCTCAGATTAATATCCAAAAAGAGTACAAAAACAAAATAGAGTTATGGAAACGCTCAACATTGATCCAAGTCTGTGTGACCACATGACAAAAGCTAAAACCTTTCCAGTTTCCACATTGCTAGTAACATTCTAGAATAACAAAAACAATATAAAAAATCTCGAGTCGGAGGTTGACATGGACCTTAAAATCCGAGCTTGGTGCGGCGCCAGTGCCTGCGCTTAGCATTGTACCTGACCAAACATAGAAAAAAATCAAAAGAACTAAGTGAGGCAGAGGCAAAATTTGCAAAACGCAGCGTTTAATAGAAGTTTGTAGAACGAGCTATAACAAAAATTAGGGTTGTCGGAACCTGATAGTGTTGTCGGTTCTCATGCGGATCCAATAAGGGATGGGTCTGTTCTGCCTCATCTTCTTCGCGAGCTTCTTCTTGATTCTGAACGTCTTGTGGGAAGGCTACACAAACATCAACAAGCCACGTGTCACAGTGGAACGGAGAATAATTCCGATGATAAGCATAGACGGTGAAAGGAGTGGAGAATTTTTCTTACCATTGTCGCCGCCGATTGTTGAACACGCCGCAGCAGACTAGCAGGATGAATAGCTACTCGATGAAACCCTGATTCAACCCTTTTAGAGAGACGGTTATTTGATTATTGGGCCGGGTTCTGCTCATTCTATTGGGTCTTGTTGGCCCATCCAACCTGGGAAATATTGAGCCCGTTATTAGTGCGTAAAATTGCGGGAGCAACTATTGGCACCTCCAATATTTTATTCGCTCTACCGATTTGTAAGAAATTCCCCTTTTACCCACTCACACTTCCCTTCCTCAAAATCCCCCACCACTCCATCCCTGTCCTCCAGCACCACAGCGCGACCCCCCTCCAGTCAAATCAAGAACACTGACACACAAACTAGCCCAAAAGATGCAAAATCGCCTCGCAACTTCCACCCCGTTCTGACCCCCACCTAACCTAAATCCAAGTCATGACCCTCACCCTGTTCTGTTATGACACCAAATCCAGAATTGTCACACCTCCGTCGTGCGACGCTAGCATAGTCCTCCTTGTTGAGATTCGTGCCACCACATCAAGATATTAGTGTTTGTGTCGGTTGTCTTGTTGTGAGTGTGTGTTGTTGCATTGTGGTCTGTAGGGGAAGGCGAAGGAGTTGTGTGTTAGAAAATAAAGATTAGTAGTACAAACAGAAACAAAACACTTATCAAAAGATTTCATTATGTCATGGAAACCACTGCCTTGAAAGTGAAATTCGGCTAGACCGCGGTGCAAATTTGAAATTTTGATTGCACCCCAAGGTTAACACAATGAGCCTATGAACATGTGCACTTGTGGCCTTGGGCTATGAAAAGCACAAATCAATTGCCCAGACTATAAATTAGAAAACTAGAAAAGAGGGGAAACCATAGTTGTCAAATATAAAAGAGAAGAGAAGAGAATTTACATGTTTTAAGCTTTTTTTATAGAATGTATGATCTATAGCCCCCCCCCCCCCCCTCTAATCAAATTCCAAACATTAAAAAACAAACAAGGGAGCAAAAGATAACAATATATCAAAATTGATTAACAAAATCTAAACCATTAAAAACATCAAATTATAAAAAATAGTTTTGATCTTTTTCATTGATGTGGGGAAGCCAAATGGTAACAAAATAAAACCTGTAGTTTGCCATTATCCTATCATCCCCCACCAATGGTAAAGCTATAAGAAATCAAAAGAAAATATAGGCAAAAGAAGGATTAGCACTTAAGCATCAATATCATAATGATTGAATTAATACATAGTGAAGTGAGGCAACAATTGTGTCTAGGTAATAAATTGCTCTTAAACTACTAAGACTTCAATTGAGACCCTTACCACACATGTTTTACCTTAAAAAAAATATTTTCGGGTTAATTGAACTGTGCGCTTTTAATGGCCATGCACACACCTTGGGACTCATGAGTGCTCTAAAAGATAGCTCAAGTCTTTCATAGAAGGTGATCCACCTTCACACTCATGTAGGTGAATCCACAAGTACATCTCAAAGCACCACTACAAAGGACTATGAAAACGTTAAGAGGTCAAGAATGCTCAACGTCAAGATATGGTATGCACCATACTTTTCTTAACACGAAGGCTTAAGCCCCATATCTGTTGATGTTACAAGGACTAATTTCCTTGTCAAAATTTTAGTGAGAGGGTTCACTAAGTTCCTCCCAGATCTTACAAACTCTAAGGAGATCTCCTTAACTAAATTGCGTCTAATAATGTGTATGTGTCTCATTTTTCCATTATATACATTATTCATAGCAATTCCATTTGCTGCATGTGAATCACAATGAAGAGAAACTATTGTAGACCATCTCCTCCACAATGGAACATCTGCCAACAAGTTCCTTAACTACTCAGCTTCTTGTCCTGCTAAATCAAGAGCAATGAATTTAGATTTTTGAACATGCTATACAAATTTGTTTGTGTAGAAGCAAATAACACAAGAAGGGGGGTTGAATTATGTTTTTTATTTAATTTTAAAACTGAAAGCACATTTATCATTTGATGCAAATATACCTAAAAACAAATAAAGAAGGTTTTGAGAAAGACTTTATCAGACAATGAGAAAAAAATATCTTGATCGATCAAAATAAGATATAAGATCTAAAAACAAATTTCACCCATTTATCAGTTAAAACAAAGATAAATAATAAGGAAAACACACAATAAATTATATTGGTTCATCTCTATCCCGAGACTATGTCCATTTCTTTGTAATCCACCAAGATTTCGCTAACTGTTAGACACTGGACAACCTAGATATCTCTTATGGTTTTGATGAAAACAAAGATATAAATTTGTGTTAACCATTTTGTTACATGTAAGTCAATAGATTTGATGACTGGAAGTAACACCAAGTGAGACTTATCCATTAGTGGATACCTCGTCTGTTGGAAGTAGGAAGTACTCGTCCAGTACATCCAAACACTGATTGGAATATGCATTTTATTTGAACTATCCCTTTATGCCAATTTATATGATTTTGCATTAAAAGGAATATATTTGCAAATTAATCTTATATTTCCTTTTATAAGTCTAACGACACTATTTAGTTATGAATGACATACATGGAAAGTTCTGATCGTATCAAACAAAAACTTGTAGTATTTGTCGATTCTAAGAAACAAGATCAAGCTACACAATAGTCATATTATTCAATCTTGAAGATACTCTCCATAATTACGAGCCTTTCTCTTCCTATAAATACGACATCAATGATTGAAGAACAACAACGAAGACCACGAACAAAAAAAAAGAGAAAAAAAAACATTTGTTGAGAAACACATTGAGTTAAAAGAGTCTATCCTTGGTAATATACAAAGTACTTACGAGAGATTAGAATACACAAAGGTCCACAGCCAAGTGCAAAACAAATGTGGGACACATTAGCTTTGACGTATGAAGGATCATTACAAGTAAAACGCAACAAGCTCAACTTGTTGACACGTACGTAAGTATGAATTCTTCACTATGGAAGATAATGAAGATATACAAGCCATGTTTGGACATTTCCCAACTATTTTAAATGAATTATGTTGTCTTAAAAAAACTTTTTATGTAAAAAATTACATTATTAGATAAAATTAATTGTTATTAAATTTATTATGTACATTTATATGTGTATTAAATATGCATTAAAAATTTAATATTATATATAGCAACATTAATTATTATTTATCACAAATGACCTATCAGCTTAGTTGATTAGAGTGTTGTTTTAGTAACGCGAAAATCTAAAATTTAAGACTTGTATGTGTCATTATTTCAAAAATTATTTTATTTTTTTTAATCCATACAAATTACGAATCTGTAAGATTTTTCGTACTATTTATTTTGTGTGTATTAAACATTGTCTAGTATAGAAAGCAAACACCCCAAAGTGTGCGGGCATTGCATGCTATACACAACCTACCTGCTCTTAAGCCTGACCGTCCCGGCAACAAATGTTTTTTCTAGCTCAAGTAAAGCTATGCGTGTTATATAATTATTTTCCATGCACATTTCTTGTATAATTGTGATTGCTTGATATTGTGTGATAGGATTGATATTTGTATGTAAATTTAATGATTTAAAATATATTATATTATATGGGATGAACATATTATAAATATATTTTATTTTCTTGCTTTCTCTTTTTTTACTAAACTAATTTTTTAAATGTTGTATTTTATACAATATAAAAAACACGAATAATATATAAAAAATTAAGATAAATATTTTCCATAAAACAAGTTAGTGCTTCAACCTAATAAATAAAAATTTATACTTAAATCATACGGTTATTTGGTAAATATTTTTTTTTTTTGAAAATTATGCTGGTACATGGAAATTTTAATTGTATTTTTCTATTGCTTTTTTTTTTCTTAACAAGTAGAAGAAGGGAATGAGATGCTGATTTTAAATATTGTACAGTCCAAAATAGTAAAATGTACACGTGACCACCTTCCATGTCAGTATTGCCTTATTAATAGGCGCTTATTCAGCTTCCAGGTGCCAGCCCGGACACAATGTCCGGGTTCCTTGTCAACACCACTACAGGAGCACGGACGTCAACCCTCTACAGGAGCGCGGACATCAGCAATATTCTCTCTTTATTAATTGTCTATCTATATGTCAGGATATTCAAATAGGTGTAACCACCTTATCTTATCATATAATATCTCAACAAGTTATCTACTAATTGTTACTTATCTACAAGTAACAATATATCAATAAGGTACACATTATCTCCTATTCAAATTAAGATAACTACTTGTTATTATTTGTTATTATTATCTTCTCAACAGATTATCTATAAGCAATGGTCCAAGGCCCACTCCACGCTATAAATACAACCCTCTAGGTTCTCTCTATACATCATCCACACTCAACACACACCATACTCATTTGGTATTCACACAGAATACCTCTCTCTCATATACACTCGAATGCATTACTCAAGTCTCTTATTCTCTACATCTTAGATCTAGTTCTTACTTGGTCACCCTTACAAATTTAATGTACTTACTTGAGCGTCGGAGTGTTTTTCCTTTGTTTTGCAGGTCCCTCCTCTAAGCAAAGCCTACCCCTACTCCGGCGCCACAGAATTTGGAGTCCACTAAGGCCACATCAAGCCCACACATGGAATTTCCAGATTTTGGTAAGAACATTTGGCGTCCACCGTGGGGCCCAGGTAAAACTTACCCTGCAGCCTCAAGCAAATCACCCATCAGCATACGTCCATGGTCAGTACACGCTCCAGCGTTAGACGCGACACTCCTGTCGATGCGTCTAACCCTCCACAAACTACCATGATGAATGCCGACACCATACTACAACTCCAGAATCGCATGGCGAAGATGGAACGCAAATACCAGGAAGAAATTCAAAGATTGAAAGCTGATCGTGATGAAGCCCGAGCAAGACATCCTCGGGAGGACAAATGGACTCACACTACCAGAGAAGAACAGACATAAGGCGAGTCACATCCTCAACAACCCTCGCAACCTCGACAAACTGTCGACCCTCCAGGTACTCGCAGTTTAATGCAGGGATATCGAAGGGAGAGACACAACACTCACCGCAATCCGCTTGTCGACCGTATCATGGAAGTCGACATTCCTTTCGGTTGGAAACCTCTGCACTTAGAGAGGTATGACGGAACCACTGATCCGGACGAACACCTCAATGCCTTCTTTTCACAGGCAAATCTCTACACCAATAATGACACCATATTATGTCGCATATTCCCTACATCTTTAAAGGGGGCTGCGCTAACATGGTATGGTGATCTCCCTGAATAGTCCATCGACAGCTTCGACGCCGTTGTCGAAAGGTTTAGTGCCCTGTATGCCACCAGCCGGACTCACAAGTTGACATCTGCTGCACGGGCGACCCTGCACTAAGCCAATAATGAACCTCTCCGCAAGTTCATGGAACGGTTTTCGCATGTCGCCTCTCAGATCAGAAACCTCAATCCTGAGGTAGCGCTACATTTCATGATGCTAGCTATAATAACCTAGGCTTTTATAAAAGAAAATAAAAATTTAAAATTTATAAAATTCCGTCTCAAAAGCCTTAGTGGCGGATTTAGCGACAGAATTAGCGACAGAATTAGCGACGGAGTCTGGCGCCAGGAGCGCCAGAGTGGCGCCAGGAGCGCCAGAGTGGCGCCAAGAGCGCCACAGGTGCTGAAAGTTGGCGCCAGGAGCGCCAAAGTGGCGCCAGGAGCGCCACAGATGCTGGAAACTGGCGCCAAGGGCGCCAGAGACACTGGTTTTTGGCGCCATCAGCGCCAAGGTGGCGCCATCAGCGCGGCATGTCGGTCAGGCCACCTATATAAGGCAAAATCACGAATTTTGCAGAGAAAAACCACTGTTCATCTTCTTCCTCTGTCCCAGTAGCCATTCCTGAGCTTTAGGAGCTCCAAACCTCCATTATAAGCCACTCAAACACCTCCTCTTCATCTACAAACTTAATTAGAACCTTGAAAAGCCAAATCCAGCCTAGTTGGTGGGAGAACTCCCATTGTCTTGAGTTTCTTGAAAGGGAGCTGAGTTTGGAAGGAAACCAAGCTGATTCAAGGGTACTAAAGCTAGGAGAAATCCTTCTCCGACCTTTCTTGATTGTTTTACGGTAC
>PYAF01000560.1:304825-321470 GCA_007407185.1 Glycine tomentella
GTTATAGATTATATGTTTTAGATAACGCGTAAAACTCGTTCGTAAACCAACAGAATTTTCGTTTAAACTTTAATTTCTAAATTTATTTTTAATATGAACCAATATTCTTTGGAACTTTTATTCTTTCTGTTTTTCGGAAAAAAATTTTAGTAAATAAAAATAAATACGTAATCAAAGTGAAGTGGAGGGGTTGTTTCAATCTTCCTAGACAATTTAGTCTGGAAATAAGAAAGAAAGACATGAATACTCGGACGAATATTCAAATGAGAGCATAAAACTTCAAAGGCCAACACCATAGCCCAACTATTGGGGTGGAGTTGCAAAGGGGCGACATTCAAAAAATCCAGCAAGGCACACTGGAAAGGAGAAAAGGGGAGCAAAAGTCCCAAAACCTCGAAGAGGCAGCGATACATAAAAAAGAAGGTTGGAGCTCTGGGCGCCGCCCTCATAAAAGGAAAATCATCTTCCCTACAAGCCTCGACAATCAGCTTACGGGAATATTCAGGAGCAGACAGATGGATTTGCTTACACATGGCATTGACACTAGCAGGGGTAGTGAGAGAAGACTTATATTTTAAAACATCTTCTCTCACCCACTCAAACCCAGCCATTGCAGTAGCATGGGTAGGTGATCCCGCACTACGACTACGACGTATAGGAGGAGAAGTCCTCAAACCCCTCACATTGGGATTTTCCCCCCTCTCAGCTGTAGAAGCAGGGGGAAGAATGGTAAGTGACAAGGGTTCGCTAACCTTAGGAGAAGCAGAAGCCCGTGCTGACTAATTGGGGTGAGAAGTCTCTTCGCCAGTCTGACGGGAACGGGTCCTTTGCCTAGAGGAAAGATATCCTTCAGAAGTTCCTCCATGGACATCTTCCTCAGAGGAATCTCCAATGGAGATCACATCGCACATAATGCGCTGCTCAATAGAGCCACCAAAGTCGCTATCCCCCATAACCAAGGCAGAGTCAGAAATGGGCGACTCAAAAATTTTTAGAAAAAAGGAAGTTTCACAGTTTGGGAAGAAGAAGATTGAAGGAGGACTTCAGAGAGCAAGGATGCAGGTGGAGATGGCAATGGCGGAATCACTGCTATTTAAAGCAAAGGGAAGCCCGACGGTTACTTGGGCGGGAGCACGAAGCGTTCCCTAGAAGCACGCGTCGTGACTGAACCGTTACTACTTCCACTACCGCACGATTCCACCCACTACGCACGATCCCAATAAAACGTGGCCTCTCCTGGAGTGACACGTGTGCGTGAGTAAGAAGCGTGGGTGGCACACGACTGCCAATATTTATGAGGGGACTGAGTACGTTTCCAAAGATCACATCAGACGGTCACAAATAAGCAGAAAACCATCATCACTCACATCTCACCTACCTGCCCAAGTCAGGCTTATCCAATAAAGTCAAAAAGTACACATTGAGAAGTCCAAGCATTCTCTCCATAGACTTTATTGTCCACATACAGGCTCGTAAATCCAAAATAAAAAAAAAATTAAAGTTTTGGTCGACCTTTGAAGACATCAACCTCGACACTTCATGTCCACCCTCGGGGGCTGACAGTTTTACTATGACACCGGACACATTGCTTTTATGCTCTTTCACCCTTTTTCGCCCATAAATTGGCTCAGAGGCTGGGGGGCTTATGTACAATCCAAAATAGTAAAATGTACACGTGGCCACCCTTCATGTCAATATTGCCTCATTAATAGGCGCTTATTCAGCCTCCAGGTGCCAGCCCGGACACAATGTCCGGGTTCCTTGTCAACACCGCTACAGGAGCACGGACGTCGACCCTCTACAGGAGCGCAGACATCAGCAATATTCTCTCCTTATTAATTGCCTATCTATATACCAGGATATTCAAATAGGTGTAACCACCTTATCTTATCATATAATATCTCAATAAGTTATCTACTAATTATTACTTATCTACAAGTAACAATATATCAATAAGGTACACATTATCTCCTATTCAAATTAAGATAACTGTCTGCTATTATCTGTTATTATTATCTTCTCAACAGATTATCTATAAGCAATGACCTAAGGCCCACTCCACGCTATAAGTACAACCATCCAGGTTCTCTCTACACATCATCCACACTCAACACACACACCATACTCATTTGGTATTCACACAGAATACCTCTCTCTCATATACACTTGAATGCATTACTCAAGTCTCTTATTCTTTACATCTTAGACCGAGTTCTCACTTGGTCACCCTTACATATTTAATGTACTTACTTGAGGGTCGGAGTGTTTTTCCTTTGTTTTGCAGGTCCCTCCTCTAAGCAAAGCCTGCCCCTACTCCGGCGCCACAGAATTTGGAGTCCACCAAGGTCACATCAAGCCCACACGTGGAATTTCCAGATTTTGGTAAGAACAAATATGAATTGAAGAAATTGTGATAAAAAATAGAAGCAAATTTAAATTGATTTTATCAGTCGAAATCCATTGAAATTACTAGTCATTTTACTCTCTATCTTGACATTGGAGAAGTTGTTGTTTGGTGGTACCATTTATCACCTACATAATTCTATTTTTTAAATATTAGATTTTGGAACAATTTAATTATTTATATTATATATAATATTATAATGTTTTGTAACACCAATTTTTTATTTTATTTATATTTTAATGAATTTGAATTATTTAAAAATATAAATCAAAGTAAGTAACAATTAATTTTGTAGATAAAATCTTAATAACTTGGAATCTCATGTTGCACTTTGTAACTTTTTCTGATACATATTAATTTAAAGAGAAATTCATACTATATAATATCTTTTATTAGTAGAAATCGAAGACGGTACCAAAAATTTACAACACTTACGCATTATACTCAATCAATTGAATTAGATTTTTGATATATTACATAATATATAATCAATATGTGCACTTGATCTTATATAATTATATTATATAAGGTATTTTAAATTGGATTTATCTAATTTTAGTTTTTTCTTTTAACAACAAATTTATTTTAGTTGCTACAATAATTTGTCTGTGCATAACAATGTTTTTGTAAATAAATATTTATTGATTTTAGGTGAAAATGCAATCGCAAGCTTGGAAAATTTTGTTATATATAATTAAGAACAAAATTATATAAATTATGCTTATGCTTTATCAGAATAAAATATTTGAAGTTTAACTGCTAATATTTTTTTTTCTTGCTAAGTAAAAAAAAAAAAAAAAAAGAAGTCTTTGGTTAAGATTCTAACATATGGATGAAATTTGATTACAACTGGACGTAGGGAGATCTTTGGCACTATAGACAATGAACTTCTTTTTGAAGATAAATGATTTAAGCCATATACCATATCACTCAAACGCACAAGTAATGAACCCATAACTCTTACCACACTGATATATAATAACTTATGTTTCTTAATCAAATTTAAATCTTGATTCATCTTTGGATGTAAAATAAATTATGTTATATTATCAAGATCATCAACAAAGATTTATTATTATTTTAAATGTAAATAACTTCAAACCAATATCATAATTAAAAAAACTTACATTTAATGATGTAAATACTAAATTCATCTAATATTGATCCCAACAGAAATTTACTGGTAATAAAAAATCATTCTGTCAAAAAAAACAGCCCCATAAAACAATCAAAATAGGGCGTGTCGGTGTCGGTGGGTATTGGATTACTTGCAACGGTGGTGAGTGGTGACAACGGGATTTCGGAGTTTGTCTTTGTTCATACAAGCCAATGCAGGGGTTCTAATGTCATTTCACTTACCTCCATCAGCGCAGTGACCAGCTTCCGAAGGAAAGTGAAACAAAAACGTTGCATAGATGATATATAAAAATGTGTATGCAATATCAAACATCATAGTCTCCATTGCTCGGTTTCGCGTTTCATATTCTTCGCCCCTTATTGCAGTGCGTGAAGAATATCTTCATTTCTTTCATGCGCTCAGACTTTTAATCCACACGCACATTTTCTGTGCACGAGGTAAGTGATATAATTAATTTGAATTTTCAATCTTATTATTTCTTGGTTCATCATTGTTTCTTCATTTGTCATATTTACATTCCCATTTTCTTCTCTGTTGTGTAGTAATTACTATAACTATTATCTATATAGCATTATAATTTGCATATCTCTAAACCCAGAAAGGCATATACACTAGTTAAGAGTTTGGTTTTATCTTAATTATCTGCATTTTTTTTTTCACTCATTTTTTGCATCTGGGTCTGTCAGATCTGGCACGAATTCCCTGTGAATCTTGCAAAGATGGAATCTTGTGCGCAATTCGGGTTCTGGGTGGTCTTGATCTTGCTCTTGGCATTTCAAATTCCACCCAATTACGGGTTCTACCTTCCGGGTAGTTACCCCCACAACTATGGTGTCTCAGATGAGTTGTGGGTGAAGGTGAATTCCCTCACTTCCATTGACACAGAAATGCCCTTTAGCTACTACAGCTTGCCCTTTTGCAAGCCTGAGGGTGGCATCAAGGACAGTGCTGAGAACCTTGGGGAGCTCCTCATGGGGGATAGGATAGAGAACTCTCCTTATAGGTTTAGGATGTACTCCAATGAGTCTGAGATTTACTTGTGCCGGATCGAGGCATTGTCTGGGGACCAGTTCAAGATCTTGAAGGAGAGGATTGATGAGATGTATCAGGTCAATTTGATTCTTGATAATTTGCCTGCTATTAGGTTCGCACAGAAAGAAGGGTACTTTATGAGATGGACTGGGTACCCTGTTGGTATTAAGATTGAGGATGCTTATTATGTGTTTAACCATCTCAAGTTCAATGTTCTTGTCCACAAGTACGAGGAGACCAATGTGGCTCGTGTGATGGGGACGGGTGAAGGTGCAGAACTGATCCCGGTTGGCAAGGAGGGATCTTCTGAGAAGCCCGGATACATGGTTGTTGGGTTTGAGGTGATTCCTTGTAGTATTATGCATAATGCTGATTCTGCGAAAAACTTGAAGATGTATGAGAAGTATCCCACGTCTATCAGATGTGATCCGGCCACTGTGGCAATGCCTATCAAGGAGGGTCAGCCTGTTGTTTTCACTTATGAGGTCACCTTTGAGGAGAGTGACATCAAGTGGCCGTCTAGATGGGATGCTTACTTGAAGATGGAGGGAGCTAAAGTGCATTGGTTTTCTATCCTGAATTCGCTTATGGTGATCACTTTTCTTGCTGGCATTGTTCTTGTGATCTTCCTGAGGACTGTTAGGAGGGATCTGACCCGTTATGAGGAGCTCGATAAGGAGGCTCAAGCACAAATGAATGAAGAGTTATCTGGTTGGAAGCTTGTAGTGGGAGATGTTTTCCGGGCTCCATCGAATCCTGCTTTGTTGTGTGTGATGGTTGGGGATGGGGTTCAGATTCTTGGGATGTCTGTTGTGACAATATTGTTTGCTGCACTTGGATTCATGTCACCGGCATCTCGAGGAACACTGATCACAGGTATGCTGTTTTTCTATATGATACTCGGTATTGCTGCTGGTTATGTCTCAGTTCGTATGTGGAGGACAATCGGCTTTGGTGAACAGAAGGGCTGGGTGTCAATCACGTGGAAAGCTGCGTGTTTATTCCCAGGCATTTCCTTTTTGATCCTCACAACCTTGAACTTCCTATTGTGGGGAAGCCACAGCACCGGAGCCATTCCATTTTCACTCTTTGTAATACTAATCTTGCTTTGGTTCTGCATATCGGTACCCCTTACACTTGTTGGTGGCTACTTTGGAGCCAAGGCACCCCACATCGAGTATCCGGTCCGAACCAACCAAATTCCTCGTGAAATTCCCCAGCAGAAGTACCCATCATGGCTGTTAGTTCTTGGTGCTGGCACTCTTCCATTTGGTACCTTGTTCATTGAGCTCTTCTTTATCATGTCTAGCATTTGGATGGGCCGCGTTTACTACGTCTTTGGGTTTCTCTTCGTTGTTTTGATCCTTCTTGTGGTGGTTTGTGCCGAGGTATCTCTAGTTCTGACTTACATGCACCTGTGTGTGGAGGATTGGAAATGGTGGTGGAAAGCGTTCTTTGCCTCCGGTTCTGTCGCCATATACATCTTTTTGTACTCTGTTAACTATCTTGTGTTTGATCTCAAGAGTTTGAGTGGTCCCGTGTCTGCAACTCTTTACTTGGGATACTCACTCTTCATGGTTCTAGCAATCATGCTTTCTACAGGTACAATTGGGTTCCTCTCTTCATTCTGGTTCGTGCATTACTTGTTCTCTTCTGTCAAGTTGGATTGAACACTCAACGCTCTCACAAATTACCGTTACTGAGAAAACAGATTTCATCAAGAGGACCCTTGAAATGTTCAATTTTATATGTTACTGTATTTCAGTTCATTATTTTGTTAGGGTAGTGCAGCTACTGTATTCTGTTTTGCTTAACTCATTGCTAGATATTAAAAAAATTATTCATTGCATGATGTAGTTAGTAATTGATAAGCTCCTTGGCATTCTGAAGCATGTAATCTTATTGTTGGTAGGTTGATGTTTGGAAATGTAATTCAGATCTTTATGGCCTTGTATGCGAAAATTCCAATTTCAATAATAAAAATATGACCGCAAGTAACAAGTTGCGCTGACACCTTGGTGATATTTCTCTGCATTTGTGGACCTTATTTATAGCGTTATTGTTTGTGGTTCAGTCATGCTGCAATTTGGTCCCACTTAAACGTTTGAAGATAGCTTGTGTGACAAAGTGGGAGCTTAGATGAGAGATCTACCACGCGCGCGTGCACACACAATAAGTTTCCTTAAAAAAAAATTGGTATTGCAGTAAAATCCATTATATAAAAAAATACAACCACATAATTTTAGGCCTAATAATACAGTTATTTAACAAAAGATATCCTCCTTCCATTATTTGTTCATTTTTATAAGATTTTTTTTTATATATTTTTAGATATATTAATTATTATTTTTCTATGCTTAATTATTCTCTTTTTAAACATTAATGAGAATCAATTAATTGGATAAAGAAATAAATAAAAGATAAATTTGAAATGATAATATAAATAATTAATAGATTTAATGTGATTAACTAAATTAATTATTTTTTATTATATATAAATTAATTGAAAGAGTTTTATAATTAAAGACGGAAGGAGTAGTTCATAAGTGAAACTTCTAATCACATTAATTGGATGAGAAAAAAAATTATGAAAAAATTTATAACAAACATGAAGTTTTTATATAATCATAAAAAATATTATAGTACAAGTTTGTTCCTTTTTTGTTCACACAAAAAACTTGATTTTCAAAAAAAATAATACATTTTTTTTTGTGTTAGACCCTTTATATTAGAAAGTCATTTTAGATTTGAGCAATCCAAATCAAATTAAGTGAACTACTTACATGACATACCTTATATCTGGACTATTGTTTTGTTTCAATCATAGGTACATAATTACAAGTAATTATATGGAAAAAGCAAATAAACACAGAAAATGTAGAAAGGGGAAACAATTTAATAATTTTCTCGGTTTCTCTAAATATTCATATGCTTGAATCGAATAGGAAAAAGAATTCAAACTAAAGAAATCAGATAAGTTTATTGAAAAAATGAAATGATAACACTTTTATGTAATGATTCTGTTCCGTTCCTCAAAAACGGAGATCCAGCAATATGCCGGAAATCAATGTAGGATCAAACTCTCTCTCTCTGAAGGTGTTTATGAAGATTAAAGCAACTCCAGGAAGAAGATCACAGCACAAACGAACTACAAATTGGACGTGGGGTGTGTGCACTGTGAGAATGGAAAAAGAGAGAGTAACAGTGTGTATGTACCTTGCACCTTTGGTGTGAATGGCTATTTATGCTTACTGACCTGTGAAAAAATAAAGAAACTATTCCTATTCTTGATCACGATCTTCTGAAAGATGAGCAGATATCCTGGATATTTGATGCAAAATAACCTTCTGTATCTTCTTTGATTCTGTAAATATTTAGGATTTCAATCTTCTTTAATATTTCCCTAAATAACTTGTTTTTAACTTCCTTGGGCCTTTTGGCCTTTTGGCCCAATATAAAAGATCCGTAACAGTTGCCCCTCATCTCGGTTATTTAGTAATCTGAATGACCGAGATGAATATATTGCTATTTTACTCCCATAGCCGAGATAATTATTTCAGATAAGTTGGCCTAAGTGGTATCCTTCCGATGCGTCATATATGGCCTTCTGTTCCTTTACGAGCCGACCTCATTTTCCGACTTCGGCTGAGATAGCGACATGTAAACCGACTTCTTTTTCCGATTTCAACCGAGATTGTGATATAAGCCAATCTCTTTTTCCGATTTCAACCGAGATTGTGACATATAAGCCGATCTCTTTTCCCGATTTCAGTCGAGATTGTGACATGTAAGCCGATCTTTTTTCCCGATTTCAGCCGAGATACTTGAAACGCCTATTTTCTGCTAGACCGACCTCCTCTTTTAGCTTCAAATTCCAATGAAAGGCCGAATTCTTATAGTCGCTTGGACATGTGAAAAGACGCGCCTCCCTCGCATTTAATGTTTTGTCATTTCTTTGCACGTTCCAATCATGACTATCTTTTGTTATTTGTCTATTTTGCCCCTGTCAGTTATTGTTTTTTTTTAATTTCAAATTTCGACGGTTACCCTTCTCCAATTTCGTGGGCTGCGGTTATTTTCCACTTTATATCCCATACATTGTCATTTCCTTCCACCATCTCAAAGCTTCTGTCTCATTTCTGTTGCGTGCTCTTGCTCTGATATTCTGCTTCCTGCCTTCGCATTTCTGGTGCTTCTTCCTTTTCTTCTTCAAAACACACTTCTTCACTCCAGGTATTTTCCTCTATCCTTTCACTTCGTGATTCTACATTATTCTTTTTCTTCTTCTATCCTTTTTATTTTATCCTTAGTGATACCTATTCCTTCTGGGAATTCCCTTTCTGGGTTTCTGCCTTTTTCTTATCTCATTCATCTGTTCATCTTCATCCCTGGTTCCTCTTTTCAATAATCTCTCAAATCTCATAATGGTGAAATTTACCCCTGAGGAAGAGGCTCTTATTGCTGAAAGAGTCTCTCCTGGTGTAGCTTTTTGGTTTTTTGGTAAACCCCTCAGTGAGGAGGCCAAGACAAAACGCTTCCTTCGAAACCCTAGTGGTGGCTCCAAATCCTCAAAAAATCCTTCAGTTGACAAACTGCCTCCTTCTAAAGCCATAACAAATCCCTCTAGGATTGGAACAGGTTCTAGTATTGGGTCTACCAAGGAGTCTAGAGGTCGTATCCCCCCCCAAAAAATGTTAAGGTTTCTTCAAAGATTATGCAGAGTTCTAGTACAAAATCCACTAAAGGAACTAGGGTTCATACTGTGGCTCCTTCCGATCTTCCCCCGAGATCTTGCCCTTCAGAATCTCCTTCTGAAATCCGGTTTGAACCGTGCACAAGGTGCATGGACAAGTTTTTGTATCTAGCCAGCTAGGGCTTTGATAAGGACGCTGAGGACGTGCTAGATGCGTGCCGGCATAATCCGGTAGTCGTCATTCCTCCATTGCCTCCGCATAGAGCCGAGATGCCACCTGAAAGTATCTCGGCGCCGGCCGACATCTTCCGACTTGCTGACAATCCTGCAGGTACCTTTTGCTGATTATTCTCTTTTTCCTTTTATCGTAGGTCATCATGGAAATCCCCTCTGTATAAATTGTCAAGGAGTCTCGATCAATCGGTTCACACGCCGGCAACCCATCTTCGGATCTGATAGCCCAGTTTCCTTGGGTGACATTCGAGGTTCTCAACACCTCGTCATCTATGAGTCCGGAGGGCATAGCCGCCCTCCCTGTAGGGAATCAGGAAGGATTCTCAATTCGCTATCCCGGCCCTCATGTTCCAATCTGCTCGAGTGCCGGGCAGGGCGAGTCTAGTTTCTTCTTCTTCTGTACCGATGTGGTTACCCGTCTGGGTATTCGTTTCCACTTTCCGAGTTTGAAATGAAACTCTTAAAACACCTTTCCCTAGCTCCTTCACAACTTCATCCAAACGGTTGGGCCTTCATCAAATCCTTCGAGGATTTGTGTGTTAACTTAGGAATTCCCAGTACAGTCCCTGTCTTTATGTATTACTTTTCTGCTCAGACCAGCGGCTCAGGCCGAGAGCCCTCAAACCGAAAGGGGTGGACTTCCTTAAGGAGTCGCCCCAAACGCAAACTTTTTCCCCTTTTTGCTGATTCTTTCAAAAGATTTAAAAATAATTATTTTAAGGTTAGTGCCAAACCTGGCGAACAACCTTTCTTTTTGCAAGGGCCGGAATCTGCCGGGGTAAAGTGGAAGTTTCCACATTACTGGTCCCGTGCCCATCATGAATTCCACCCCTCCTTTTACCATCATATGAGACCGGGTTGTCGGATGAAGATGCTTATTCGGTCATCTAAATTGATGCCTTCCAAGAGAGTCAGGGTTTATGCGAAATTCCCTCGGCTCTTCCTGACTGTTAGTCAAATTTATAGTATGTATTTCTTTATTTTCTTCTATTACCGACACTTACTATTTTGCTTTGTCTTGCTTTATTTTGCTTTGCAGCTGCCGAGATGGAAGATCAATCCGACGACTTGCGCCCTCAGTCCCGTAAGACTTCGGGTGCCCCACGGCCTCCTCCTGCCTCCAACACAACCCCTCCTTCTTCAAAAACCTCAAAAAGAGGAAGGTGACCAAGTCGGCCACTGAGGCGACCACCACCTCTACAGTGATGGCCGTTCCCGTCTCCACTATCCCTGGCCCCTCCTGCAGAAGTCTCGGCTCCTTCCCGCCAGACTCCGGCAGCTGGTCCTTTGGCAGCCGAGTACACTTCCGTCGTGCCTCCCGACGTTTCGAAGATGGAGCTCGGCCATCTATGGGAGTAGCCCTTCATCCAGGCCCCCAAGCGGTTTGCCGACTCCTCTCGGTTTTTAGATGAGGATGTCCGTCTGCTTCAGCAGATGCAGCTGCACGCCCTCCAGACGGCCTCCTTAGTTGACTGCCTTGTTGTCACCAAGGAACGGTGTCACACATATAAGGAAGAGCTTGCGGTTGCCGGCACCAAGCTTCAAAGGGCCGAGGATGGGTTGACTGTTGCTCGAGGACAGGCCGAGAAAGATCAAGCAGAGTTCGAGCGGGATCTTCGGGCGTCCCGATTCGAGACCGAGCAAGCCCTTGCTAAAGCCGCCCTTCTGGCCCAAAATCTGAATGAGGTGAAAACCTTGTTTGAGGGTGCCGAGGCCGAGGCAAGGGATGCTAAGTCCAAGCTCCTGGTGGCCGAGAAGGATGTGGTCGACTTGCAGGACTCGCTGTATTTGGCGGCCGAGGACTCTTTCAACAACGCCGTCGCCTAGATTCAATGCCTTAACCCTGGGATTGCTCTGAACACTGAGGGGTTACACTTCCAATCTTTTGTCCGAGATGGAGCTGTTGTCCCTTATTTTGAACAAAAGGATTCCATCGTTAGTGTATCACAGCCGCTTTGGACTGTGCCGACCTGATCAGGGTTGGAAAACACCTCGGATCCGCATGGAACGATATAAATATTGCTCAACGAGCTTTAGTCAATGTATAACATAGATATCGAAGTATATTTCAAAAGAAATTGTCAATTCTTGACTTATTTATTCATAAATATCAACTTCATTCGTTTCTATGATTCCAATGAAAGAGATTACATGAAGTGGGGGTGTCTAAGCCGTTGGCCGCCACTTTTCTCAATTAACGGAAAACACATAAAAATAATCAGCTGTAATATGTCTTCAACTTGTCGGCATTCCATGTACGTTTGATTGCCTTCTTATCCAATGTCTTCAGCATATATGCCCCATGGCCGAGATCTTGAGCAACTCGGTATGGCCCTTCCCAGTTAGCCGCCAGATTTCCATCCTGAGCATTCTTATTGCCGATGTCTGCTCTTCTCAAGACCAGATCGCCTTTTTCGAAGGATCTCGGTCTGATCTTCTTGTTGAATCTCCTGGCAACCAACTGCTTTGTGGCTACGTCTCGGATATGTGCTTGAGCTCGGGTTTCGTCTATCAATTCCAGCTTGGTGATCAACGCCGCATTATTAACTTCCTCTCCTTTCTTGAGTATCTTCATTCTTCTCCAGGAGGGTTGTCCGATCTCAACCGGGATCATCGCTTCGCACCCGTATGTCATTCTAAATGGTGTTTCTTGAGTAGATGTTTGGACAGTGGTCCTATGCGCCCATAGAACAGAGTATAGCTGCTCCACCCAACTTCCTCCGGCGTCATACATCCTTTTTCTGAGTCCCTCCAAAATAACTTTGTTGGCAGCTTCGACCTGGCCATTAAACTGTGGGTGTTCGACGGACGCGAAATAGTGCTTGACATGAAAGTTGACCATCATCTCTCTGAACTTCTTATCAGTGAATTGAGTCCCGTTATCTATGACGATTTCGGTCGGGATCCCGAATCGAGATATAATGTTCCTTTCGAAAAAATTTTGGACCCGGGCCGAGGTAATGGTGGCTAACGGCTCGGCTTCTATCCACTTTATGAAATAGTCAACTGCTACAATGAGCCATTTCAGTTGACCCTCGGCGGCTTTGAAAGGACCCAACAGATCCATCCCCCATTTGTAGAAAGGCCAGGGAGAGGTGATAGTTGTTAGCTCGGACGGGGGGGACCATATTATCTTAGCGTGCTTCTGACAACTTTCGCATTTCTTCACGTGATCCTGGGCATCTGCCTTCATAGTCGGCCAGAAGTATCCGGCCCGAATAGCTTTCACTGCCAATTCCTTAGCCCCCATGTGTTGGCCGTTGATGCCCTCATGTATCTCGGCCAAGATATATTCTGCTCGGTCAGGTCCAACACAAAGCAATATGGGGGTGTGTGGACCCTTGCGATACAGCTCGCCCTCCAGGGTAGTATATAGAACAGCATCTCGGATCAACCTTTTGGCCTCAACGTCATCATCTGGGATTATTCCCTGCTCCAGGTATCTAATAATAGGCTGCCTCCAGTCGGATTCGACCGATATCATCATGACGCAAGTGGGATAAGCCAGCTCCTGCTGGACGACTGTTCTGTGCCGGAAATCAATGTAGGATCAAACTCTCTCTCTCTGAAGGTGCTTATGAAGATTAAAGCAACTCCAGGAAGAAGATCACAGCACAAACGAACCACAAATTGGACGTGGGGTGTGTGCACTGTGAGAATGGAAAAAGAGAGAGTAACAGTGTGTATGTACCTTACACCTTTGGTGTGAATGGTTATTTATGCATACTGACCTGTGGAAAAATAAAGAAACTATTCCTATTCTTGATCATGATCTTCTGAAAGATGAGCAGATATCCTGGATATTTGATGCAAAATAACCTTCTGTATCTTCTTTGATTCTGTAAATATTTAGGATTTCAATCTTCTTTAATCTTTCCCAAAATAACTTGTTTTTAACTTCCTTGGGCCTTTTGGCCTTTTGGCCCAATATAAAAGATCCGTAACAAATTCTTTTAGAAGTAATTTTACTCGAGCCACTGTTCTCAGAGTTTTTCTCATGTATAAATATTCTCTTTTTTTCTCCAATTTGTTAGGTGTGGATAATTATATTACTTAAAGATTGAAAATTAAAATTTTATTCTTAAATATGTAAAAAATAGGTTGTTCCATTAACTTAAATGGTTGTACTTATCTAACATTTTTGATGATGACATGACAGTTAACAGTTGTCTCGGGACACATATACGGTCAAGGTTGTCAGAATCATGATTCTATGTAGAATCATGGAGGCCTCGTAGAATCGAATCGTAAGAGTCTACTTCAGACAAAAAAAAGAGTAAATTACTTATATATAAATATGAAACAATGACATAACTAATTTTATCAAATTAAATAAGTACAATTATAAATAAGGGATACTTAAAAATTCAAAATAACAATTAAAGTATTAAAGTTGATAATACAAGTAAAGTGTATTAATAAAAAAAAGTGTAAATAGAAATCACTTAAATTAAAATAAAAGTCCAGTATTTAATATAAAAAATGAGTCAAAAAGTGTATAGTAAGCAAAAAGGGGTGCAGGAAGCAAATCTGTTATAGATCTGGCCCAAATACAAAAAAATTGCTATTCGAAACGACATCGTTCCTAAACCCAACAGACTCGTGAAAACAAAGTAGAATCGTGATTCTACTTAGAATCGAGTGATTCTACGTAGAATCGTGCGATTCTACTCCGAAAAAGAGTTTACGCCCAAGTTAACTCGTAGAGGGATAGTAGACTCGTATAATCGGAAGATTCTACGATTTAAATCAAGAGTTTGATAACTATGTATATGGTTGTCACATATAAAAAATTAACTTTTCAATTTTATTTTTACACTTAACAACTCGCTGATATTTTAGTTTCCAAACTTAATCACTTACTAACATTTTGGTCTCTGAACTTAACTACGTATAATCATTTTGATACCTGAAAGCACTTTTGAAATTTTAATTAAACCTCATACTACATATAAATTATTAGTATAGTGATAATAAATGACATTTGTTTATAGTAATAATAAATATAATAGGTGAACTATTTTATACCCAATTTTGTAGTTCGTGTATATTATATCTCTAACATAAGAGACGACAAATATCTTTTCCATTGAGAAATATAATGGGTAGAGTATATTTTTAATTTATAAACAATAATGTAAAACATGCCGGAAAAGAATAGGGACAAAATGTATTATTACATTTGTCCCATAGTAAGGATACGTAAGTAAACGAAGATTCAAACACTTAAATTTTTCATTCTTTTATGATTGTTAAGTTTTTTTAATCATCCTTTTGTCGTTATCATTATTCTATAAAATAGATTAATTAATTAATCTAATATTCTAGACATATTAATAGCATATAAGATAATAACTTGATTGATGATTTGAGTAGAAGATCTGATTTAAAATTTTATGGAATTTTGTTAATAATGTCTTGGATTTAGCACTTACTTACATAAATGATAGGAGTGAGAGAATATGATCATGTTTATGCTAATAATTTTATGCAACATGAGACTTGATTGAAAATTTGAAAGTGCTCTAAGAGACCAAAAAGATAATACATGTTAAGTTCAAATACTAAAATGACAATAAATTATCAAATTTAAGAACCAAAATATTAATAAATTACTAAATTCAAGGACTAAAATAATAATAAAATTTTAAATTTAGAGATAACATTAAAAAAATTAATTTGTTGAAATGTGACAATTATATAAATGATATATAATTATTATTAACTATCATGTGATTACCATATACTTCATCTAAGTACTAATATTTGAATTATAGAAAGAAACTTAACATGAGACAAATTTATCACACTTTATATATTTAAAAATAAAATTTTAATTTCTCATCCTTGAAAAGCTTAACTATCAACACCAAACAAATTCAAGAAAAAAAAAAAACAGGGTATCTACCCTTATTCTTATCGAAAATTCAAGCCGTGTTAGTTATTTCTTGTGAAATTAGTCCTTCCGCCTAAATCGACGCATTTGTTACTTGGTTTCTGTGAGTGTTCGTGAACCACTCAACTAACTCGACTCTGTGTGGCACATTATCTCAATTCTCAAAGCAAATCAACAAACAATGTTGAACTCCACACCCACCTCCTTCCACCGCACCACCACTCTCACTCCCTCTCCTTCTCTTCTCTCCACTCCTCTTCCTTCTTCTTCTTCTTGCACCCATCATCATTCATGTCTACACCCCCGTCACTTCTCCTTCCACACACAACCTCTTCGCCTAAGCAACCTCCGCTGCCACACCCATTTACCATCAACCCCAAAGGTTCCATTTTTTATTTATTTATTTATTAATTTATTTAATTTAATTATTTATTCAATGCTTGTTTTCTCACACCCTGACTTGTCTTTACACGTGTCACTATCTTTTAAGAAGACATTCAACGTGAATTGTTCCACCAGCGAGCCTCTGAAGGTGATGATATCAGGTGCACCTGCCTCGGGCAAAGGCACGCAATGTAAATTGATTGTCCAAAAGGTTCGTTAATAGTTACCACTTACCACAGCATTTCATCTCCTATCAAATAAAAAAGGGTAAAATATGTTGTGAATCCTAGTACTTTGGTTGAAATTTAGTTTTATTTCCGAAGTTCAACTTTGATCATTTTGGTTCCTTAACTTTGAAAAAAAATAACAATGATTTTTAAAGTCTCATTGCATGTTGCCATTTTGGATCTTGCATAGCCTTTTTAAATGAGGAAGGCTCTTTAGCAGAAGCAACAGCTGCAAGAAATAGTTGGTGTTGGGGAGAAAATTTGTTGTTAGTAACAAAATCAGCAATATCATAAGGCTTACCTGAGGCGACTGCAGGAGAGGTGATTTGCGAAGGGTGTGTAGTAGTAGTCTTGCAGTGATAATCTTCAAGATAAATGGGAGGCTTACGCTGTCTTGCTACTCGTTGAATGATTGGAGGTGCCGGATCAGAAGAAACTGTGGCTTCGATGGGAAGCACTGCATCGAGAGAAGGTTGAGCTGACGTAGAAGCCTCAGCCGTGGTAGGTACAGGTGGTATATCATCATGACACTCAATGGAAACGGGTAGTGTTCGCTCTAGACCAGGTGAGGAAAGTGGAGATTGCATTGCAAAAGGAAAAATATCCTCATGGAAAGTAACATCACGAGATACAAAAG
>PYAF01000560.1:321570-362917 GCA_007407185.1 Glycine tomentella
TGGACCATTGGAGATGGAGAAACGTTCCTTCAGATCATCCCATAATTGTTTGGCAGTATCGAAACATTTAATAAAGGGTTGTAATTGTGGATCAATGGTATTGTGGATCCAACTATTCAACATAGAATTGCATAGAGTCCAGGCAAGGAACTCATCGGACTTGTCATCCGTTGGGGCGATGATATCTCCATTTATGAAATCAAGCTTATTTTTGGCTCTTAGGGCAGTTTTAAGCAATTTCGCCCAATTGTCGTAGTTAGATTGACCACGAAGCAAAACGGTGGTAAGGAGGATACCAGGGCTATCAGAAGAATGAGTGTAGAAAGGGGACCGAGGGTCAGTTATTTTGAATGTTCTATCAGCCATGGTTCTTAGCTGAAAAAAAAATATGAACCCTAGATCGATAGGCTCATGATACCATAATAGAAACTGATTGAATTCCCGGGCCACTTCATTAACAGTTTGCAGCCTTAAATAATGGCTTGTAACAGCAAAGGTAACAAATCGATCAAACAGCTGTACGCTGATCCAGAATCTCCTAACAATCCTAACAAACTAACTAGGAAGCTAAGAATACAAATAAATAGGAACTATATTTACAGCTATCAGAAACTATTTTAAATTATAGTTAGAGATTTGTTACAGCTTTCCTAATAGAATGGGCCTAGAGAGGCCCAAATAGACTAGAAGATTTATATATTATCCTTTTATATTGTTTAGTTTTATTTTAGATTTCCTAAAATTACTTGATTGTGTCACTTGTATGGTTGATATTTCTTGTAAATCCGTATTTAACATAGGCTATGTGCTGTGTAATTGATTGATCGTCAAGGAAGAATATCAATTTTATTATTTTATCTTCTCTCTTAATTTTGACAGAATGATCGGAGTAGTGATAAAATAGGTCCGTGATGAGGACAAAAATCACTGTTTTTCTAAAGTTCTTGACCCAAACTAATCGAAGTTACAAACGTATTTTACCTATAAAAAAATAAAGGAATTATGTATTTGATGCAGGAGTAATTAAGAAAACAAATTATTTCTCTGTTATTGTGCAGTTTGGATTGGTGCACATATCAACAGGGGATTTGCTAAGAGCAGAGGTAGGGGCTGGGACTGAAATTGGAAATAAAGCAAAGGAGTTCATGAATGCGGGTCATTTGGTTCCTGACGAAATTGTGACAGCTGTATGATATTATCGAATTCTACTTGCTTTTTTTTTTAATCAATAAATTCTGCTTGCTAGGGGTCTGCATATAAACTAGTTCGAACCGAACCATATCCGAACTGTCCCGAACTGAATTGGTTTTTGAACTGAACTGGTTCGGTTAAATAAAACCGAACTGGTTTTTCAAATAATTTTGTTGTTCTTACGCACTTTTGTGCCATGAAAATATAATGCATGATTTGGTTACTATACATTCTCTTGTAGATGGTGGCAGCACGATTGGCTCGCGAAGATGCAAAGCAAAATGGGTGGCTTCTTGATGGGTACCCTCGGAGTTATGGCCAAGCCCAGAGTTTGGAGAAAATGCAGATACGACCAGATGTGTATATCGTATTAGATGTATGTTAAACTTTGATTTTATTTTTTCTAAGCCTTAGCTGCAAAATTTGCATTCAAGGTCTTAAGAAATGGTCACTATTTTCAAGGTTTATTTGGTTTCTGCCACCAGAATCGTGGCTGCATTTTTCCTAACATATATTCCAATCAAACATCAACTCCAATTGCAATTTAAAACCTTGTTTAAGCTTAATAAGATAGTATTTCTTTTTCCTCTCAAAATGTTAACATTGTTGGTACAAATTTGACCTGTTTATAATTTGCAATGAGGAAGGTGTGGCTCATTTTGGGGTGTACCAGGGTGGAAGGAAGAGAGAAATAGAAATAAACCAAAGAAAGAAGAAAGTGACAAATGTGATAAGTGATAAGGGATGTGATGGGAAGGAAAGAGAGATAAAGACTAAAATGAGATGGAAGAGAAAATGTGATGTTAATAATAACTTGTTTGAAATAAGCATAGGACTTGGTCAGTTGGTGTTATTGAAATATTGACATATTACATGTTATATAATTACCTAGAGTTTTGTGTGCAATAGATAGATCATAGATGTTAATTAGAAATAAATAGATTCATATTCCTTGCTAAGTTATTAAATTTTCTAATACTCAGGTTCCTGATGAAATTCTGATCGACAGATGTGTTGGTAGAAGGCTAGACCCAGTGACAGGGAATATATATCATCTAAAGTTTTTTCCACCGGATACTGAAGAAATTAAAGCAAGGCTGACAACTCGACCTGATGATACTGAAGAGAAGGTTTGATAAATTGTACTCCTTTTATTTATTTTTTTGCTCTCTTTGTGGGTACTTAACATAAGCTGTATCATTTGAAAAATTATGTGTTATTTGTAGTCATTTGAAAGGATGGACTCATCATGAAATGATCTCCTAAAGTCCTGTCTCCATGGATGAGCTTTTGATTTTGTTGCATGACAAGTTTGATCACAATATTAATGAGAATTTAAAGATCTTAGTTGTCAAATTTTTAGACTGTATTTTCAGCTGAATTGTTAAAGAAGCTTTATCAGTCGGCATAATGCATTGTTAGGATGGTGTCATTTATATGGATGAACTGTTCAATGTGTGCTTCATTTTCATATACCTTTTTGAGATTTTGTTTCTTTCTCTCAATATCGTAACATATTTGGTGTGGACTGTGGGTAAACCAATTGCCATTATCAAATTGCCTTCTCTAGTAACGGCATTCAGGTTCCAAAGTTATATAATCAGGTGAATTGTCATTGATGTTAGTAAAGGGAGGAGTTCTAAATGACCGTGCTTGTAATTTAAAGCACTAAAATGTATTCATGAGCTTGCAATAGCATGATCTAAGCATCTTGATTTTTTTTTTTCGTTTTAGATCACTTTGTCTATTTTTTTTAATGTCTCACTGTTTATACGTCCTTTCTACAATGTGACATTGCATTAACATATTTTTATTTCATTGCTTAGTTTGGAAGCAGAAAATGTATTATGTTACCTTTTTTTTTATCCATGGGAATCGAAGATAGTGTCAGGGGGTTTATAACAACTCAAACACCCTTGTTCAACTAACTAAGCTAGACCCCCTTGACGTATTATGTTACTTTTATGTAGTCATTACTCATTAAACTCATCTTATAGACAAAAAATGATTTATTGAGCTCCTGTTGTATTGCTATTTACAATCAAATTTTCCTGAAACAATTAAGTGGATCTAGTATCCTTGCAAACGACAAGTATCTTATGTGTACTTGTATGTTGCTTTTCAGGTCAAATCTCGCCTAAACATATATAAGCAAAATGCAGAAGCAGCTTCTTCCGCTTACTCAAGCATAACACATAAGGTCATTGGAGATTATTAACACTATCATCTACCTGTCTTAATGTCTTGATGTGAACCAGTGGTGCATCCACTCACATTTAACTTATTTGTCATATACACAGATTGATGGAAGCCATTCAAAAGAAGCAGTTTTCAAAGAAATTGAATCTTTATTATCTCAATTGCAACAGGATAAAGTGAAAATAATGAAATCAGAAGGTATGAAGCTTCAAGGGCGTATATCAAACTCACCCATGATATATTTGTAGGGAATTGTAAAATTTAGAGTCTGTTTAGTTTCAAAAAAGCTTTCTATTTATGTTTTCATTTTTCACAAATAATTGCATAAGTATCACATTGTTTCCACTTCTTTTTTTTTTTTTAAAAAGAAATTGTATAGAAAACAGTGAAAGCAAGGTGGTATTTTTGTAATTATTCATAAAAGTAGAAAATAAAATAGAAAATATTTTCTGAAACCAAATTGGCCCTTTTATATTTTGAAGGCATGTTATTCATCACCTAAGGAAGTGTGTTCCAGATTCTCCATCTTGATATGATAGTATTTAATAAACAAATTTTAGGCTTAATTTCACTTTTGTTTCTTCCACAATAGTTAATGTGCAATTTTGGTTCTCTAATATTTCTTTGTTCGAACTTAATTCCCCTATTTTTTACTTGTTGAATCAAACCCTTTTGTAAGTTTCCGTCCAAAACCTTGTTTTCTGGTCAAATAATTAGAGGTTTAGGACAAACTTGAGTCATTAGATTATGTGAATGGTTCAGAATCTGGTAATCGGGTAAAAAAATTCATATAAATTCTTGATGAATTTTGTAAGTGAGATTAGGATTTTGAAGGGGAAATTTTGCAGCTTTTTAATTCTGGGTAAAATATGATGCTTTGATAGGTGGGTTTTGAGGAAAAAAGGGTTTAATGGATTTAATTATTTCATATTGTAGAGATTGAGTAAAAAAAGAGGATTTGAAGTTCTTAAGAAGAAGGAACTGTTAGATTTATAGGCTATCTTGTATTTATTAGTTGATAGAAATCAGTGATTGTATTTCCTAATAATCAGTAATTAATTGATCATGTAATCAATTATTGATTCTATTTCTCTATTATAAATAAGATCATATGTGAGGGAATAACGAAAACTGTTCCCCACCGGAGACATATTGTCGGTCCTCGGTGGACCTTTCTAGTTGATGCACTTATTCTGGTGACCTTCTTCTCCTTTTCCAGAAACTTTTCCAACCACCACCGACCGTCTATCCCAGTGGATCTTCCTGCTTGTCGTTACTTATTCTGGCGACCTTTTTCTCCTTTTCTGCATTTCCCGGCAGCCGCCACCATCCGCCGCTGGACCTTTCCGTCTAGTGACCATATCACCAACTTCGTCGTCCATCGATTTACACGATGGTGGTGACGGCGACCTCATCGGAGCTTCAACGCTGTCTCACACACCCTTCCTTTACGCTCTATATGGTATCAATGATTAGGGTTCGATCCCCTCTCACATTTGTGTGCAGCAACTGTGTGGGTGAACAGTACCTGTGCCCACTGTTAGGCTTGTTTGGCTGCCACCGTGCCTCACTTTCGCTAGTCTGACCCTGTGATCACTGTCGCCACTTCCCGGCGACCCCCGTTCCGCCAACCATGCCGCCATAGGCCGCCACACACGCCAACATGCACTGCTGTTCTCTAGCACGTGAGATTCACATGCTCCAGCCAAACAGCCTTGAAACAACCTCCTTTTCGCGACCCAACTTCTGGCGTGTAACACCCCAGGTTTCGAGTAATTGAGGTTTGATTTTGGACGATCAAAGGTTGGGGTATGTTGTATAAGTGTTTAGGAGTTAATTATGAGTGTTAGGAATGATTTTGGGATGAATGGGTTCATAAAAACCCAAAATCACGAAGTGTTCTGCACTGGTTGCTTAAGCGAAATTGGGAATTGAGGTCTGACGTGATTCTGAGTTCACTTAAGCAAGTAGAAGATCTCGCTTAAGCGAACTGTGTGTCCTAACCAGGAAAAGTGGTCCGCACGAAAGTTGTTGCTCTAGATGTTAGCTAACCAAGGGCGTTGGTTTCACTCAAAAATAAGTTTTTATCTTGAGATAAGTCCATATTAGTGACCATCCCCCTTCAATATGTATGGCCAATGAACTCCTCGCATTAGTCCGTTCAAAGGTTAAGCTGCCAGGATTACACAATCAGTTTGTATTCTTTATAATATTAGGCATGGTATACGATTGAACTAGCTTTTGAGGTAAACAGAGAAGTTGTAGCTAATTGTCTTATCTTTAAAATAAGACAAAATTCAACTTAATAGGATTAGTATAACTATATACAGTGGTTACACCTAGAGAGGTCCTAGACACGCAACAAAAAGTGATAGAAGTAATACTCAAAACTTAAAGGATGTTATACCAATCATAATGCAAAGTAGATGCTATAATTGATGTGTGACATAGATTTAAGATGTGCATGACTTATTGAATGATGATATCAAATACATGTATCGATGCTATAACTTGAATGGTGATTTATGAGTGTTGTGGAATCACTGAATGTTTTGCTTTATCTCGAAAATGTGAATTGTTATGCATAATATTCATGTGTACATGGTGAATCAAGTGATGTCATGATAATGTTTTGAAAAGATTTATATGCGGACCGAGTTCAAGTCAAGTAGGGACCATCATGTTATTATGAGTTATGGTTAAATGCCATTGAGACGGGTGACTAAGCCTATGTGGGGCGATAATGGGCTAACTACATGTGATGTGAGCAGTGTTGTTAAATAGCGGCTATCACGGCACTATCACACTATAGTATAGCAGGTTTTAGGGAAAACGTAATCGTGACAACATTGCATTGTGGACTCTGTGAAAATCGCAATTGCGGGCGCCTTATGCGTCGTAGAAACTCATTGTGTCGTGGCTGCTGCGTCATCGGTTTACGGCAAGGATGAATCGGGAGAGAAATTGCATCGACGGCGTTAGGGTTCATTCTGAAAGAAAGGAAACGGGTTAGGTGCGAATTCGGGTCGTGTCTGCAGTCTGCACGACACTTCAGTTTAGAGTTGTTTTGGGCTGGCTACAAGGTTTTTGGCTTTGTTAAAACTCACCTCGCGGATCTTGTTTCTCCATTCATAAATTGCAGAGCGGCAAAGTTTCTCAGTTGTGATAGAGCAGAGTCAAGGTAGTTTCAAATTTACTGTTCCCATGAAGGAGATGACTGATGTTTGGGCTTGCGGGTCTTGGACAAATTGGGCTCATGTGCCTTTTTAAAACATAATAAAGATTCAGATTTGTTTTGTTTTATTCTATACTAAAACTCACGTGAGTTTTTAAACTATGGAGTTGGAGTCAAATGTGACTTGGGCTTTCTTATTTTAAAATAGGTCCAATGTAGCCTTTTTTTATTTCTATTACATTCAACATTTGAAGATCATTGCCACTTAAACATCTCCTTTACGTAAACCATTCCTCCCAAAACTCAGAACCCTCCAGAGTGCAGCCTTCTTCTCCACTCCTTTACTAGGACTTCTTTAGTATTTAGCTCTTTTTTTTAATGTTTCCAACATATTTTGTCTTGCACAATTTAACTTTTGAGTTAATATTATGTCAATGTTTATCCAGCTTATTTTTGTTAGCATATATCTTAATTTTTTATACATATTTAATCGTTATATATATATATATATATATATATATATATTATATTTCAACTACTCTGCTATTTGCCCATGACACTATCTGCTATATGCTAGCTCATTGCGATTTTCCACGATCCACTATTGACAACACTAGATGTGAGGTTCAATAGAATCACTTGTGCTTGAATGTTTGAGACATGAATGAGTTGAAGTATGATTTTGTCCTTGAGAGGTATCTAGTTTGGAATCTTCGTGTGGCTCATGTTGATCCCATTGGTTAGAGTATCCTTGCAAGACTAGGTAACCCTGCGCCCCGCCAGCTGTATTGTCTCGGTGATAGTGTAGTAATGTGATTATGTGGGTCCATTATTACATGTCCTTCCGAACTTCTTTTGCAAATGTTTTTCTGGTACCACATGCATATGAAAAGAGAGAAAATAACATTGCATTGTATAGTGCATTATTGTGAGTTGGACAAACTTGTGTCATTGATGATGTGGATGCCATGAATGCCTTAGGTTGCTCTTATGTTATGTGTGAACGGTTCCATCTTTAGTTATGATATATTGTGATGTGAAACTATTGTGATGACTGGGAATGGATGAAATGTGACTCTTTAAGGCCATAGAGAGAGATCTATCTAGAATGACACTTTATGAGCATAGGTTATAATGTATATTGCTTTTGAGCATAGACTGAAGCAAGATTAGTGTTTAAGAGTAAAACTCGAATACGGAAAGTGGAGTTACCGCAAGAGGAAGAGCTAGTGTGGTAAGAGTAAAGTTGAGTATATGCCCGAGTAAGAGTTAATCTCAAGATATTAGTGAAGATGAACTAATGTAGTAAACAAGTATAAGAGTTAAGTTTGAGGCAAGAGCTTACAATTCGATGGATGTAGACCTCTAACCATAGAAGTGATAAAGTTTGATAAATACCAAGTAAGGATAAAGCCGTGAGAAACTCCTTTAAGTTCCATTTTTTTTTTCAGGAAACAGGTGATGGTGTGTGTTGTTGAGCATGGAGTCTTGTATGGAGAACATAGTCTAGTTATGTTTTATGATTGTATGTAATTTCTTTTATATGATGTATGAGACCCTTGTTACAAGGGAGGAATTGTATTTATCAATATTATAATTAAGTTCTAATTTGTATATTTATTCGTTAGCTTCTGCATGATAACGTCGTACAAATGTTTTTATTTTCACGATCTAGAAAAATAAGCGTAATTATGGGAATACCCTTAGGGTGTTACACGACAACCCTTGCCTGTCTTTTTTCTAGCACATCTTGACTCTCCGACAACCCTATTTGACTACTGCTGCTTCACACCTAGTAGCCAAACAGTACTCGCATTTCACACACAAGCACGAAAAATGCGTGACATTCTTTTCCAACGAGACCCACTTGTTGACAAGCCTCCTGATAAGAACAAGAGAAAATGGAACAGAATAGAAAAGATGAAATAGAAATTTTATATAAGTAAATTGAGATATTTTTTTACAACACAGGTTTTCTCAAGCCTGCCTCTTCACAATGCAGACTTATCCCTCTTTGTTTTCCTTCCCCTTGCTAATCTGGTTTACTTTTATTTATACTGCACCTAACATCTATATCTAATCGACACAATTGTTCAGAATTGTTGTGACTATTCTCATTTGTAATTGCTCCAGATTTGATGTTGTTTTGGCTCCAAAGGTTGCGCCCTTTCTCCACCAGTTGCACCCTCCTGAGTCGCACTTCCTGCCCCTAAAGGATGCGTCTCTGCACCAAGGGTCATGTCCCCTTGATTCGCATCTCTTGACCTTGCGCCCCTTGGGTGGATCGTGTCTGTTGGGTGGTTTGCACTCCTTGAGTGGTCCATAACTGTTACTTCTTTTACTCGCTGCTTGCGGGTGTACATCCCAGTGATGGGTGGCTTACGCTTATCAATACCCCTGCCTAATTCTGCCATGAATTAAGACTTCGAAGTTGCCAGGTTGTAATTTACGTATATCTAAAACAGAGTCTGGATAAACCTGTAATTCCTGATCCTCAGATAACATAGGTGGTAAAGGTTGAGATTGGAAAGAATCACCAATGACCTTCTTGAGGAGAGAGACATGAAAGACTAGATGAATTTTACTGGGAGATGGAAGATCCAATTTGTAAGCAACCACACCCACCTTGTTTAACACTTGGAAAGGACCATAAAACTGAGGGGAGAGTTTTTCATTAATCCTTTTAGCCAAGGACCTTCTCCTGTAAGGTTGCATTTTCAAGAACACCCAATCACCTACTGCATATTCTATATCCCGGCCGCATTTGTTGGCCGTTGCGCGCACGACATCTTGAGACTTTAGCAAATTTTCTCTTAGAGCAGCCTATAATTCATCTCGAGCCATTGTAAGTTTGTTGACTTCTTCAAGGCGGGAAAGAATGGTGGATCCCTTAAGAATATGAGGGGGATCATGTCCATACAAGGCTTTGAAAGGGAACATTTTGCTTGAAGCATTATAATTGGTTTTAAACCAGAATTCTGCCTAGGTAAGACAAGAGACCTATTTTCTTAGGCTTTGTACCAGTTAAGCATCGTAAATAAACTTCCAAGCATTGGTTGACCAGTTCTGTCTGTCCGTCCATTTGGGGATGGTATATTGAACTGAACTTTAGCTGTGTACTTGCTGCTTTAAATAGGGCCTTCTAGAAATTGCTTAAAAACAAAGGGTCATGATCTGAAACAATGGAAGACGAGAATCCATGCAATCTTACAATTTCCTGTAGAAAAATTGCAGCCACTTCGACAGCGGTGTAGGGATGTCCTAAGGGTATGAAGTGGACATATTTAGTGAGTTGGTCAACCACCACCAGGATTGTAACCTTCCCCATGGATTTGGGCAGTCCTCCAATAAAATCCATAGAAATATATGTCCATACTTGTGTAGGTATTGGTAATGGCTGTAGCAATCCTGTTGGAGACGACAGGTTATCACTTTTGTTTATTTGATAGACTTCGCAAGCAGCAACGAAATTCTTGATGTCGATTTTCATTCCTGCCCAATAAACTAGACCTGCTATTCTTTTGTAAGTCCTGAAGATTCCTGAATGTTCTCCTACCAAGGAGGAATGAAATTCTTTTAAAATAATTGGGATCTGGGAGGAATATTTGGACAGTACTAATTTCTCCTGGAAAAATAACTTATGCTCCCTCAAAGTATAGCCAGTATGAGATATGGGATCGATAATCAGGTCTTGCATGATTTTCTATAACTTGTCATCTTGTTTGATTTCTTCAGCCCATTCCTCGAAATCATGAATTTGTAAGACTGTCATAGCACAATAGGAACCCGTCCTGGACAATGCATTGACAACAGAGTTTTCCTTCCCTGGCTTGTATTGTATTTCAAAATCGTATCCTATCAATTTGGAAATCCATTTGTATTGTTCCTCGCTCAGCATGCTCTGATCTGTCAAAAATTTCAAACTTTTTTGGTCAGTTTTAATAATGAATGGTTTCCCAACAAGTAGTGTCGCCATTTTTGGACTGCTTTCACGATTGCCATCAATTCGTGATCATAAACTGATTTCCCCTGGTTCCTTTCAGATAAGGTAGTGCTCCAAAAGGCTAGGGGTCTTCCTTCTTGCATTAGAACAACCCCTAATCTGGTTCCGCAAGCATCCGTTTCAACCACAAAAGGCTTTGAAAAGTCAGGTACTGCTAATGTGGGTAAGCTGGTCATGCTTGCTTAAGTTGTTCGAAGGCAGTTTGCGCCTCTGGACTCCATTGGAAGACATTTTTCTTCAATAGGTTGGTTAATGGTTTTGCTATTCTTCCATAATTATGAACGAACCTCTTGTAATAACCGGTAAGGCCTAAAAATCCCCTTAAGCTAGTGATATTCTTGGGTGTAGGCCATAGCGTCATTGCTTCCAACTTCTTAGGATCTGCGGATACTCCTCCAGCGGAAATAACGTGTCTAAGATATTCCAAGTTTTCTTGGCCGAATGTGCACTTCTTGCCGTTGATCTTCAATTCACTCTGTTACAGTAATGTCATTACATTTTGCAGGTGTTGCTTATGTTCCTCCATGGAAGGGCTGTATATTAGGATATCATCGAAGAATACCAAAATGTTTTTCCGGAGAACCGGCCTTAAAACTTCATTTATTAATGATTGAAAAGAAGAAGGCGCGTTAGTAAGTCCAAATGGAAGTACCATAAATTCATAGTGACCTTCATGTGTGCGAAAAATGGTTTTTTCAATGTCATCTTCCTTCATTTTGATTTGGTGGTATCCGGATCGTAAATCCAGTTTTGAAAAGACGTTGGCCCCTCCTATCCCGTCCAACAATTCCTCAGTTACTGGGATGAGAAATTTGTCGGGGATGGTGATTTTTTTCAAGGCCCTGTAATCTACACAGAACTGCCAACTGCCGTCTTTTTTCTGACTAGTATGACAGGATTGGAATAAGGACTCGTAGATGGTCGGATAATTCCTGCTTCTAACATTTCAGCAACCAATTTTTCAATTTCTGTTTTTTGATAGTGAGGATACCTGTATGGTCTGATATTCGGTATTTGGGCTCCTTCTTTGAGGTTAATGGCATGGTCTTGATTTCGTTGAGGAGGAAGTCCTTCTGGGGGTTAAAAAATGGAGGGGAAATCATGTAGCACATCTTTTAATTTTGACGGAATTGAATCCTTCCAATCTATTTCTGTTTTTCCTTCTTCGGTGTGGTCCTTGGGTGTCTCTTTTCCATTGACGGAACCTCCGGAAGTGTCCTCTTCCGAATGTTTAGAAAAATTTTCCATCATGGCTTCTAGGCACCCAAAACATGTTTCAAGTTGCTGTATTTCTACATCTCGATTTTGTTGGTCCGCCATCAGCATTTCCAAAATTCTCTCCATTGTGTATGGATTATCGGAATTACATCGAGTTGTCACCATTGTTGGAAACAAAGCACCCGATCGGTGCTCTGATACCAAATTGATAAGAACAGAGAAGATGGAACATAATAGAAAAGATGGAATAGAAATTTTTTATAAGTAAATTGAAATATTTTTTTACAACACAGGTTTTCGACAGTCTGCTTCTCCACAATTCAGACTTATCCCTTTGTTTTCCTTCCCCTTCCTAATCTGGTTTACTTCTATTTATATTGCATCTAACATCTATTCCTAATCAACACAATTGTTCATAATGGTTGTGACTGTTCTCATTTGTAACTGCTCTAGGGTTGGTAAAGTGGGCCAGCTCACCAAAAATGGGTTAGGCTGGCACTAGCCCACGAAAAACATGGGCCGGCCCGGGTCGGGTTGGCCCACTTTTGCAAAAGTGGGCTGAAAATGCTAGTCCGCCCCACTTTAAGGTGGATTGGTGGGTCAAGGGGCCAACCCACATAAAAAAAAGTTAATTTAAAAAAAAAAGACAAAAGTTATAAAAAAATATAAATGTAATTAATTTAATTAATTTATTTTAAAAATTAATGATAAATGAAGTTCCAGCCTAGGGTTTAAAGAGCGGCACTTTAGCGCGCTATCTCGCACCAAGTGCGGGTTGCGGCACCCAGCCGCTACTTCCGTGTCGCAACACGACGGTTTCCGGTAGCGGTTGGTGGCGGCGGTGCGGTTGGTAGCACGGTGGCTATCGTGCCGCTACATGGAAGAAAAGCCAGTTGTAGAGGAATTCGCTATCGGGGGCAGAGGTTTAAAAATTAAATGAAAGCTAAGGGTAAAAGGGTAAAAGTCCAGCAATAAGTGAGGCTAGTTTGGACTTTTACCCTTTCTTTTTCACTGAAAAGTGCCCTCCCTTTGCATCCCGTGCTTCACACTTTCACTTTCTCCCTCCCTCTGCAGTGCTTTCCCTCCCGACGAAGCTTGCTTCGTTGCTCTGCTGTCCGTTCTCCACTGTCCGCTGTTCGTGTTCGTTCGTGGTGCCTCCTTTTGTTTGGTTCGTTTCTTTCTTCATTCTATTTTAATTGGTTAGGTTCCTCCTTCTTGATATTGGCTCTGTTTCTGCCTCCTCCTCCTTCTTTTAGCCTTCACCGCAGCAGCAACAGCCCCCAGATGTTGCATGGCATCACAAGACATCCTAGATCCAGTGGGTTCTTGCGGATTGGTAAAACCCACTGGTGAAAATCTTGATATGGCATGGCAGTGGAATAGTTTAAAAGAAATCAACAAGAGATATGTAACATGTGATTTTTGTGGGAAAGTTACAACGGGTGGCATCACAATAGCCAAAAGATACCAGCTTGGGTTGAAGGGAGATGTGGGTCCTTGTAAAAAAATCTCACCCAAAATTAAGAAGACTCTGAAAGATGCTTATATGCAAAAGCTTGTTGAAAAAGATGCATATAGTGTTGATATACATGAAGATGATATGTTAGAAGAGGTGCAAGAAATTCAACACATCAAAAGTGGGAAAAGGACTGAGATAACTTCAAGTGAAACCTCTACTGGTAATATTGCTGCTGCCAAGAGAGTTAAAGGCCCCTTGGATTTACTATTTTTTAAGAAACCAGAAGCAAGCATTAAAGTGGGCAAAGGAAAGAGGCAAACAAGCATAAATGATGCTTGTAATAAAGAAGCAAGTGCCAGAACTATTCAATACATTGAAAGATTTTTGTGTATGAATGGAATACCTGTCAATGTTGTACGTTCAAAAAGCTTCAAGTACATGGTTGAAGCAATTGGGAATTACGGTTCAAGTCTAAAGCTCCCAATTATTATGAGTGTAGAGTTCCTCTATTTAAGAAGGAATTGGATTACACCAAGGATTTATTAAAAGATCATGAGGTACAAAGAGCCAACTATGGATGTTCCATTATGTCGGATGGATGGATTGATAGAAAGAATAGGACATTGATAAATTTCTTGGTAAATTCTCCATTCGGTTCTATGTTTGTGAAGAGCATTGATGCTTCTTCTTATGTCAAGAGTGGAGTAAAATTATTTGAGCTTTTAGATACGTTTGTTGAAGAGACCAGGGAGAAAAATGTTGTTCAGGTGGTGACCGAAAATGGAAGCAATTATGTATTGGCTGGCAAATTGTTACAAACCAGGATAGAACATTTGTTTTGGACTCCATGTGCTGCACATTGTTTGGATTTGATGCTTGAAGATATTGGAAAAATTGAGAGAGTTAAAAAAGCAATACAAAAAGGCATAAAGCTTGTTGGGTTCATCTATAATCACACATTGGCATTGAACACAACGAGGAAGTATACAAGCAAGACTGAATTAGTTAGGCATGGAGTGACAAGATTTGCTACAACATTCCTCACATTGCATAGGCTTCATATACAAAAAAATAATCTTAGAAAGATGTTCACATCAGATAATTAGCTGAAATCAAATACAACAAAAGACCTTAAGGGAAAAAGGGCAACTGACACTGTACTTATGCCATCGTTTTGGAATGATGTTAGTTATTCATTAAAGGTTATGTGGCCTCTTGTGCAGGTGCTTAGACTTGTTGATCCCGCAATGGGATATATATATATATATATATATATATATATATATATATATATATATATATATAAAGCAATGGATAGGGCCAAGGAAGCAATTCAAAAATCTTTCAATGGAAATGAAGATAAATACATGGATGTCTTTGCTATAATTGATAGAAGATGGGACTGCCAACTTCATCATCCATTACATGTTGCAGGCCATTATCTAAACCCTGAATACTTTTATGCCAATCCAAAGATTGATGATGATCCTGAATTGATAGCTGGACTATATAAATGCATTGACAAGCTAAATGCAAATGAGGAAGAGGTGGATAAGATACATGGACAATTGGAAAAATATAGGAGTGCAAAAGGCCTTTTTGGTATGAATGCAACAATAAGACAAAGGAATAAGATCGCTCCTGGTAAGTAAAAGCACATTTATTTGATCACTTTAAGCTTTTAATGGACAAGTTGTAATGTTAACAAGTTATTGCAATTTGCATTACAGCTCAATGGTGGAAGTCATATGGAGCACATGTGCCAAATTTGCGAAACCTTGCTGTTAGAGTGTTGGGCTTAACCTGTAGCTCATCGGGATGTGAGCGTAATTGGAGTACTTTTGAACATGTAAGTATTTGTTAAATGATTTTTGTTAGTATAGTTTCATATCATGATTGTGAAACTAATATTCTTTATTGGAAATTGTAAACTAGATTCATTCTAAGAAGAGAAGCAGGCTTGAGCATCAAAGGTTGCAAGACTTAGTTTTTATTAAGTATAATCAAGCTCTTAAAGAACGTTTTGAGAGTCGTGATTTGATTGATCTCATTGTCCTAAAAGACATTGATGAAAGTAATGAATGACTTGGGAAGATGTTGCTAATGTAACTGCGGTTAATGAGCCTATAACTTACACTAGGCAGCATACTAGATTCAGGAAGGAAACTACTTCTATGCCATCAAGCTCTAGTGGAATAAGGGCTGAAGTTGAACAAATTGAAGAAGGTGATAACCAAGACAAAGAAGATGAGGATGAACAGATCTACAAACTTAATACTAGTGAAGAAAGCGAGGGTGGACAAGAAGAAGACTTTCAAGAAATGTTTGATGATGATTTTGATTAGTTCTCTTCTTTCTTGACTTTGAAATAACCACTGAAAATTTGTGTTTGACTCTACTTGGATCCTTTGTGTTCCTAGAATGTTATTAATTTAATTACTTTCAATGAATTAGTATGTTGCTTCCTTTATGTTCCTTGAATCCTTGTTTTGAATGTGTAGTATTATACTTTTCATTTCTCATTTTCCCCTATTTTGTGTGATTTCTTATCTTATAGCATTTATATATGTGGTATAATTTATTATATAATTATTTTAGTGGACTTCACAGTAGCGGCTTTACCGCTACCCACTATACCGCTATAGCATTTTTGGGGTCGACCGCTACCCGTTATTTAAAACTATGGTTACAGCCACTTGAGCACCAAAATACAAACCACATTTAGAAGATTGAAACTTTGCCTTAAAGAAAAGGAATAAACGAATGGGCATATCCAAGAATCAGAGCACACTCTACATAAACATAAAAACATAAAAATATAAATGAAGGTCTAGCCACTTGAGCATTAATACAAACACATAGAATGTGAGATTTAGAAGAAAATACAAACCAGAAAATGAACACCACCAGATTCAAAACAACTCAGCCAATCGTACCAAAGAACTCAGGCAACTAGCACACCCCTTGAATAAAAAACCTTCAATTTAGTACATTTTTCTGAAACCTTCATCGGAAACTTAGGACAAATCCAAACAAGCTGATAGAAGAGAAGAAATTGCAACTCGTTTTAAAAGTTAGCTACAACTGAGAATCACAATCAACATAAGTGGCTAAACTTACTGCTTTCTGCCAATTAATGTAGTACTCTTGGCGCATGACCTTCAAATCATAATCACCTATAGGATAAAAGATTTAACTATACTAAATTAGAAAAAGGAACCATCTATAGTACAAACAAATGAATAAAATAAAATTGAATTTCTTCCCAATAGTTGAGAGTTGAGAAAATACCTTGTAAAATGTATGTGTCTTGGAGTTGAGCTAGCTCCCAGCATAAATCTGAAATAGTTTGAAAAGGGAAGAAAATGATATGGCATTGGACCACCATCCAGAGACCAATTATTTGGAAATTCTATTCTAGAAAATATAGTCTAAAAAGGGAAGAAAATTAATGATAAATGAATAAATGAAGTTCCAGCCACTTGAGCACCAAAATACAAACCACATTTAGAAGATTGAAACTTTGCCTTAAAGAAAAGGAATAAATGAATGGGCATACCCAAGAATCAGAGCACACTCGACATAAACATAAAAACATAAAAATATAAATGAAGGTCCAACCACTTGAGCATTAATACAAACACATAGAATGCGAGATTTAGAAGAAAATACAAACCACATAACTTTGCCTTAAAGGCTTGACACAACAAGTTACCTCTGCAACAACCACACTTGCAATTAGAAAAGAGATTAAGAAAATAACACCCAATGAATTGCCAAGTCTTTCACATAACTGTATGATGAACAAATCACGAATTTTACTCATTAACCCAATGAGTATGAAGATGTTGCACAAATAAAATGCTTATGCACAATATATAGGTACACAGTACCTTGTTGAGCGTTGAGCGAATGAGGTCTGGAAGTCTGGAATGAGAACGAGGAGGAGGATGAGAACGAGAACGAATGAACAAAGCTCTAGAACGGAGACGCGGGACGGAGACACGAAGCGGGATCTCTGCTGCTGCCTCTGAGCAACTGAGCCAGTGAGCCTCTCCCTCTCAGGGTCACGAGCACTCTCTCAGCCTTTCATTTCTTAAATGTTACAGTGAAAACTGAAATCCCAATCCCTAATTTTTATTTGCACAATTTCCTTCCCATCTGTGGTCGTGCCTCACTCTCACTCTCAGCCTTTCATTCTAATTTTGGGCCTTTGGCCCGGGCCCGATTTGGCCCACGTATTTTGTGGGCTCGCTTGGCCCGACCCGTTTAATTCAGTGGGTTGAAAATCTCAACCCAACCCACTTTTTTTGGTGGGCTAAATGGGCTGGCCCGTTGAGCCAGGCCCATTTTGCCAACCCTAACTGCTCCAGATCTGATGTTGTTTTGGCTCCAAGAGTTGCGCCCTTTCTCCACCAGTTTCACCCTCCGGAGTCGCATTTCCTGGCCCCAAAGGGTGTGTCTCTGCACCAAAGGTCATGTCCTCTTGATTCGCATCTCTTGACCTTGTGCCCCTTGGGTGGATCGTGTCTGTTGGATCAAGGGTCATGTCCCCTTGATTCGCATCTCTTGACCTTGTGCCCTTGGGTGGATCGTGTCTGTTGGGTAGTTTGCATTCCTTGGGTGGTCCAAAACTGTTGCTTCTCTTACTTGCTGCTTGCGAGTGTACACCCTAGTGATGGGTGGCTTACGCTTATCACCTCCCACAAGTCTTCTCTCATTTCTAGGACCTACCCAGACACTTTCTTTCCTTTTTTTTGGATGGCCCACATCACCTCCATCTTCGACTCCGGACCTGCTGCGTCTTTCACTATTGTTCAGTCAACCTCGTGTGATATGATGACCAGGACAACCAACTACAAGCCCTTGCCCGCACTTGCCCTACCTGTGGATGTGACTATTTCCGCCTCTGACTATACTGATTCTCTCTGGTTTCGAGCAGCCAAGCAATTTGCCTCGCCTATTACTGTCATGGTTCAGTCTAGTAATCCGATAGCTTTTGTATCCCAATCCTCCACTCCTGGCACTTGGATACATGATTTCAGTGATCATATGACTGGTAACTAGTCCTTATTCTCTCAATTGTCTTTTTTGAATTCATTACCTTATGTTACCCTTACAAATGGCTCTAACACTAAAATTTGTGGCATTGGTCAGACTCGTCCACTCCCTAACCTTTCTTTAAATTTTGTCTTATTTATTCCTGGTTGTCCTTTCAATTTAATTTCTATTAACAAGCTCACTCGCTCACTAAACTTCTCTATCCTTTTTGTTAATATTTCTTATTACCTTATATTACCCTTGCAGATGGCTCTCAATCTAAAGTTTGTGGATCTCACCCTGTCTGTTGCCTTCGACGTTCCCTCTACGGCTTGAATTAGTTTCCTCGTGCCTGGTTTGACCGTTTTAGTTCTGAATTAATTCAATTTTGTATGACTCGTTATGAGGTTGATCATTTTGTGTTTTCACTCCATTCTCCATCCAGCTTGTGCATTTATCTTGTTGTCTATATTGACGACATCATCATTACTGGTGATGTTGATGATATTCATCGGCTCAAATCCTATCTGCACAGCCAGTTTCAGACAAAAGACTTGGGGCCGCTCAAATATTTCTTAGGCATTGAGGTTGCTGAATCGTCTTCTGGATTGCTATTTCCCAGCGTAAGTATGTTTTGGATATACTTACAGAGACCGGCATGCTTGATTGTCGCCATAGTGACACTCCAATAGATCCCAATATCAAGCTTCTTCCGGGTCAAGAGGAGCCATTGGAAAACCCGAGAAGATATTGACGACTTGTGGGTAGACTTAATTATCTCATTGTCACCAAACCAGATATCATGTTTGCAGTTAGTGTGGTAAGTCAATTTCTGGATGCACTAGGCCACAAATTACTATATGTAGACAAAGGTAATGCCAAGACCATTCGCTACTCTGATGCTGATTGGGAAGGCTCACCATCAAACAGGAGGTCCACGTCTGGTTATTGTGCTCTTGTTGGAGAAAATTTGATCTCATGGAGAAGCATGAAACAAAATACATTTGCTAGATCCAGTGCTGAAGCTGTACTGTGCCATGGCAGCAGCTGCAAGTGAAATTACATGGCTAAGGCAACTTCTCCAACAACTCCAATTTGGAGACACTAAAGCCACTAAGCTTATTTGCGATAATCAAGCTGCTCTCCACATTGCATCTAATCCGGTCTTCCATGAACGGACTACACAGAGGCAGACTGTAATTTTGAGACAGAAAGTGCTCTCAATAGAAATCACCACTGAGTTTGTCAATTCCAGTGACCAGCTGACAGACGTGTTTACTAAATCTCTCAAGGGGCCTTGCATTGATTATATTTGTAACAAGCTTGGTGCATATGATATATATATATCTCAATGATATCACTAATTTGATATCTCACAGGTCCTCTCTCTCACACACACTGGTGCACTCACACAAACACAAACACACACAAATTTACTGGGGGCGAAAACTCTCTTTGTATTGATAATAGTCTGCCAAAGCCACACTGATCCCTTTACATAATATGCTATTTATAAGCATTTGAAATAACCTAAACAATTCAAATTTTAAATCTAAATAATATCTTTTCTAATATCTTTCTATAATATCTCTCTCCATATCTTATCTTTCCTCATATCTTTTCTACCCATATCTTTCACATATTACTCCTTTTAAAATTCAAACTACGTAACAATATTTATTTAAACGTTTATCCTAACACTCAAGGGAGTGTTAGATTTATACGTTATCTTGTATTTATCAGTTGATAGAAATCAGTGATTGTATTTCCTAATAATCAATAATTGATTGCTCATGTAATCAATTACTAATTCTACTTCTCTATTATAAATAAGATCATATGTGTGGTCTCAAAACACACATTCAATAAATTCTAAAATCTATAGGAACTAACAAAAGGATGTGTGGGAGGCTAAATTTAGGCAAAAGTATTATTGAGAAATAGAATTGGAGCAAGAGATAGTGGGAGACTGATTGCACGTTATATTCATTGCAAAGATACCAAAAGTTCAATTAAGCATAACTTTATGACTATGCATAACTAACAACTTCCTTCCGTTATTCAGTTTTGTTATGTTATTGTGGGAGCACGCATTACTTTTTGAATGAGATGCTAATAATATTTTTACATCTTGACATGGGTTTCGATATGCAATAACCAGGAAAAATTCATATTTTTTAAGATTGTTTACTAACTTCTTTTAATTCAGAAAAACCAATTCCTGATGCAAATAAAGAACGGACATCTCTGAGCCAGGTAGATGGTTGTACTCTGTAATAAGGCAGTGTTTGTTTATTTTGAATTTTATGTTCTACGAAAGCCTTCTTTGTACATTTTTTCTTATTTTTCCTTAGCTTGTTACAGGATAAGTGGAGAGGGATTCCTACTAGACTAAATAACATTCCACATTCTCGAGAAATCAGGAAATATTTCTATGATGATGTGCTACAAGCTACACAGAGGGCTATCAATGATGGAAGAACTAGGGTGAAGGTATAATCAAAAGTCTTCAACCTACGTAACACTTCTTATTATTTGAGTGACTCTAGATCTGTGCAATACCTTTAACCATTCCATTCTTATTCTGTCCCAAGAAAAGTGTTCTATATTTAAATGTAAAAAATAAAAATTTGGTAATAAGAATCAACATTCTTTTTGCACGCAGAATACTATTTCTATGTTAGAGAGTGTTCCATATCGAATCCAGAATTTTGGTTCTTTTCAAAATTTGTGATATTTTAATAACATGACTGATTACTGGGGTGAATGAAAGGTAGGAAGGTTAGAAGGAAAACTATTAAGCTTTTACCATGTATGTTGATTGGTATTATTTTCAATTCCCTTGGATCCTAAGCTGACTTCTGCTTTATTTGTCATTCCAAATCAAATAGGTTGACATCAACATTCCTGAACTGAACCCAGAAATGGTACGGACATCTTTTTACTTTTGTTTTTAATAAATGTCTTCATTTGACGACCAAATTTTTGGTTTACAGGATGTTTATCGAATAGGTACCTTGATGGAACTTGTTCGAACTCTTGCCCTTTCTTTTGCTGATGATGGAAAACGGGTTAAGGTATCTTTCTTATTCCTTTTGTTCCAACAGAGAATATTTTCATTATCCAAGAATAAAATTGTACTATTGTATGTAAATGTTAGACATAATTGTTATTTTTTATATTATCTTCATTTTCATCTTCATCATGCAGGTTTGTGTACAAGGGTCAATGGGAGAAGGTGCTCTTGCTGGAATGCCGTTGCAGCTTGCTGGAACTCGTAAGATTTTAGAGTTCATGGATTGGGGTGATTATGGAGCAAAAGGAACCTTCATCAATATTGGTTCTATAGGTATATGAATGAGCTGTACTTTGTATCAGAGGAGGTTCCATAAATTTTCCTTAGGACAAAAACTAATTCATAATATTTTTTTATGAAAGAAAAATATCAAAAGCTTTTACATAATTTACATAATGTCATGACAAGAAAATTCAAAATACTTAGTGTTTTTACAAATTATAATTGTTCTTTACACATTTTCATATTTTGAAAATGTTGAACGATTTTTTCATTGTTAATATTATTAAAAATTAGAAAAATAAAGTGATAAAATTTCAATTTGTTATGTCTTCAAACTTTTTTTTTTTTTTTTTTAAGTCTTATGGGAGCAACACTAATTTTTTTATGAGGACACAAATAAAAGTTATTAAATATTTTATGTTAAAAAAAAATCATGTGGGGCAATTGCCCCCACACCTATCAATGTAGATCCGCCAGAGCTTTGTATGGTTCTGCTGTTGCAGCTTTTGATTTAATGACCCGTGTATTTCCCAGTTGTACACCTTTAGATTTTTGTATCTCAGATTCCATCTTAAATCTTAATATCTAACTTTACTTCTCTCCATTTATTTTCTTTATATGTTGAAAACTATGAGAAAATCACTTTCAGCTTCTTTTTTCAATTCCTAAATTAATGCTTACTTCACACACAGAAATTAACTGCAAGCCATCATATATGTATGCCCTAAAAATGATAACAAGTGAAACATTTATGTGTTCCATCCTGATTGAATGTGATGTTTGCTTCCTAACTTCATATTGGGAATATCTATATAACCTTGAATTTTTTCTGCACAATTTTTCTTCTGGTTGTGATTTATTGGCGTAGCATTAACATGTGAATTTCCAATCTCAGGTGCTGCAGAGGTTGAGGAGCAAGATGACATGTTTATCTTGGTGGCTCCTCAAAATGCTCTAGGGAATTGTATTATTGATGTACGTGGATAGAGTAGGGGTTTTGCAGTTATATATTACAGATATCATCTTTTGAGGCCTTTCCCCTCCTATTTTTCTTGATGGATTTTGACATCGTTTCTTCAACTTCACCATGCTGTTCTCTTTTTTTTCTCTTTAATATCTTTTGAGGTTTTAAATACAGGATCTAAGAGCCATGACCAATGCTGCTGAACATAGACCAGTTATACTAATCAATGCTAGGCTTAAGGTTCAGTTCCTAGCTCCTTTTGTATGATTTACTGCTTGTTTTTGAGATTGTTATTATTAAATGAAGATAATCTGAACCTGACTCAGTACTATGTCAACTTCTTAACATGCGTGGTTGACCTTGCTCCTTTGTAACGTGGAACTCAATATAACCAGTTTATACATAGAAACTGTTTGCCAAATAGTCTAGCCGAGTATCTTCAATTGCATGCTGATAAATGATTTATAAGGATTTCCACCTTTTTGAATAACTGACTAGTTGAGTATCCGAAACTGAAGAAATGTTGGGAGGAGGTTAGAGCATTTATAGGTATACAGCTACTATGAATAGGAGTTTGTTGGGGGAAATGTTTTTTTTTTTTTTTTTTTTTTTTGGATAAGTGACAATTGGTTGTGGGAGAGAGCAAGCTCTCAAAGGTGAGTTTTTCTTCTGTAATTCTTTTCATCTTCAGGAATCCACTGCTCCAAAGAAGGGATAGATTGCTTCTACATAGTCTGTTAATTTGGTTCCTACCGTAGGCTCTTTTGGGCTATCTTCAATTTCATTTCTTAAATGTTAAGAATCATCTTATAATGGCGGACTGCATTGTAGAACTCTGTAGCACCATGTGGTGCACATTTGGGTCCTTGTATTAAATTACATTATCTATTTTAGCAAAATTGAGTAAATTACATATTGCTACTTTTCTGCTAATCTGCTCTACACTATTACAGTTTTAAAGGTGTTGAACAGCAATTAGACTAACCTTACAAGTATTGAATATATTCATACAGTTTAGTTTTCGTAAATACGTAGAATATCTTTGGTTGTGTGGTCTTCTGTAGGATCATTTTATGTTTATACTGTAACCTGTAACTGCTTTTTAGACAATAATTTTACATTCTATTACACTCATTAATAAGACTGACACATTTCTTTGAATTCAGGATTTGCCTGGTTCTAGTGGTATAATGCAAGTGAGTACTGAACCAGAAAGTTGAAGATAACAATTTATTCTTGAAAAAATATGGTTATAACTTTGCCTTCTTAATCACTAGACAATGGGGAGGGACCAGAGACTCACGTATGCAGCATCATTTGAAAGTTGCTATTTCTTTCGGCTTCTGTATTACGCAGGAACCCAGTATCCCATAATGGGAGCTATCAGGTTTGACCGTAACATATTTACATCATTAAGTTTTTTTATTAATCTTATGTTTCGTTGCCTGACATAGGAAGATAACATTAAACTGGCAGTCTTTTCTTGGCTTGCTTCAATGAATGTAGCCTCTAAAAACTTCTAATGAGATTTTAATCCTTCTTGGGAACTACAGAGAAAAAATTAATGATCATGCTTCCATATTTTGAAATAATAATTTGATTCATGTTTCTTCAGGCTTGTTCTATTAGAAAACATTAACAATTAGCATATTCTTTTCCTTCTGTGCAAGTTGTCTGCGTGATGGAATTAACAATATAGAAACTAAAGCATCATTACCATGATTAGAGTGTTTTCCAGAAGCTCCTTCCTATTTGAGATAACCAAACTAGATATTTAATTGTTCGATATGCTCAAATTACAAAGACATTCTCTATCTTCTACCAGTAGTAGTCCCGAAGTACGGCACTGTAAATTCATTTCTTGTGATTTAGGATGACTTATCCATACCAATATGAGCTGTACAAGAGGGTAGATGAATCACCTGGAAAGGAGAAGTATGCTATTTTGTCCACCTTTCCAGAGAGGCCTACTACAGATGAAATTAATGATACTTTTGAAGGAAAACCAAGGTAACTGATGTCTAATTTTATGAGCTAAAAATTGCAAACACAGTCCGTCTTATCTGACTTTCTTATGTAGCATTTAAGCTTTGACAAAATAGAATTCCATTGAATTGTTTTTCTGACAACTTTGCAGTAAGGATCCTAGAAAAACCTCAGGGATTTGGTTAGTAACTTTATCCTCCGTCCATTATTGGTTCTTACCCCTTTATGGAAAGTTATATCAAGCAATTTTATTTATTTATTGGTGTATCTTTCTCTTGCAGGGGCTTCTTGAGTGGCATACTCTGAGCTAACTGGAAAGCAATGGAAAAGTGTCGGTGTATGATTTTCTAAATTATCATTGAAGAATGATGGCAATCAGCTGTGTGATTGTAGATAGCATCCAAGTCAGAGCTTGTAGTTCAACTTGCTAGTGGTGGAGCAGCTTGTTTAAAATTGAGTGTAGATGACAGGGAAATGAAGATTTGAAAAGAAAAAAAGACTTGTCAAATAATAAATGATTCAAGACTTAAGGGACCAGGAGGTACAACTTTTTTATAAACAACTACATCAATATTTTTCAACAAAAAAAATAACATCAATATTTATCATGCAGCTCAAAATATAGCAATTGTATTGACTTTTTGTAGCTATGAATCAATTATTTTTCTTGTGGTTACGTGAATGGTGAGGTACATGTACGAGTATTATAATTTCTTGATAGTTAAATACTCAATTATATGCAAGTTGCTTTCCAACTTGTATTTCTTTATCGCTTGGGTGACTATTTTGGCTTGGTTGTGATCTTCTTGGTTTATGAATTGCCTCTACTAGACAAATAATATTGGATAAATAGTCATTTTCATTTTTGAATATGTAAAATATTGACAAATTTATCCTTGAAAGATGAAAATTCAAATTTTAGTCATCGAAATTGAAAAAAATTCGACAAATTCATCAATCCGTTATCGTTAATTGAAAAAGTCTACGTGACACATTCAAGAACGAATTTATCAGTGCTCTATGCATTCAGGGAAGAAAATGATTATTTACTCAAAATATAATTTAATCTTCATCTTTCCTTTTTTTTAATCGCTGCAAGCATAAGATTACAATAAACACTTAAAAAATAGAAAAACAAGCATAAGTTAGAATAAAAATAATAATAGGCATAACATTGATTAATAACTATAATTTGTTTGTTGTTTTGATATTTTTATTGGACAACATTAGGTAGTGACAAAATTAAGTTGAGTCTCATTTTTTGTAACGATTAACTTAATGGTTATGCATTTTTGTTTGAGTTTCTGGTAAAGTGCTGTCACATTAGAAATTTCAGAGCAATATTATTATGTTTGTTCTAACTTGTGCTTGTTTTCCTATTTTTTAAGTTTGCTTTCCTATTTTTTAAGTGTTTATTGTAATGTTATACTTGTAACAATTTAAGAAGGGTGAAGATGAAGATTAAATTATATTTTGGATAAATTATCATTTACACCCCTGAATGTATAGAGCGCTGACAAATTCGTTCATGAATGTATCACGTAGGCTCTTACATTAATGGTAACATACGAAAGTTAACAGATGAGTGAATTTGTTGTACTTTTTTCATTTTTGAGGACTAAAATTTGAATTTTCAACTTTCGGAGACGAATTTGTTTTATATATTTAAGGACAAAAATGATTATTTACTCAATAATATTTCATCACATTCTTGTTTGTACGTAGAAATGATTTGTTTCTTCTTCAAGGCATGCAACCCGTTCCAATTTTTGTTGCTTTTCTCTTTAAATCCATGTTTTCCGTGTTCATTATATTTTCAACTTATTACTTGTTTCAATGAGTAATGATTTAAATTGGCACCGACTCGTTTTTGTTTCTATCACATAGAAGATAACAAAAGTTTATATTTGAAATTAGTGTTCTTATCAAACTTCAAATCATGGCTTAAAGTTTTTATTTTTATTAGTGGTTTGAGAATAAACCACAGTCCATCATGCTTAGTAGTATGATTTGTACAAGGTCCCACCAGGGTGCTAATTTCCAAACCTTCATTTAAGTGCGTAATATTGTTGACAAATAACAATCGCCTCAACTCTTAGGATGATTTTCAACAAAACCACGCACATTTATAAGGTAATTTATATACTTAAAATAATATAACCACATATAATAAAATTAAGTATAATGATTATGCGCTGTTAGTTTAATTTTTTTTACATAATCAACAAATAAAAAATTGTTATTGGTATAACTTTTATTAAAATAATTATTATAAAAATTAATAAACTCATTATATATATATGTTATATAATAATTTGTAATTGTATAATAATATAAAATTATTTTATACATACATAATCTATTTTCTCTTAAAAAAAGGTGTAAAATAATTCTGTATATCTATACTCAGAAACATACCCTATATGGAATCTTTCTCTTCCTTTTGATAGTGATTGACTTTTTTGAAAGGAGATTGTGATTGCGTAATTAATGAGATCATATAATTTATTCAGCTTAAGATTAATTATAGTTTGGAATAATAAATGGTTATGTTGAATTATATATTATTTTACTGAAATGTTGATAACATTTTTTGGAATTATTTTGTGTATCTAATTAACACTACAATTTTATCTTGAATATTATTATTTTTATTTAATGTAAATGAACAATTGAGTAACATTTACTAAAAATATGTTTGAAATATGGAAAATCACAACATGATTAATATAATAGAATTGAAGCGTAATATTAACTTATTTATTCACACAACTGGATGATTTGCTTAACTGTGAAAATAGGTATAGGCAATTGATAAAGAGTGTGACAAAAAATAAAAATAAAAAATCTCTAGTATGTTTTATTTGAAATTTTTAGTATCCAGTGTGATTTGTCCAATCATAAAAATAATTATAGACTTCTTGCCAACAATATCACAAATAATATTATTAAAATGATTAAATTAATAATATTTGTATTAATAATTCACAATACTACCTCGATTTTATACATAAGAAACAAATACTTAATTCACCAAGACCAATAAAATAGTTAAATTAGTTCATTTTAATTAGTATTGTCATAAATTTAATTCCAAAAGTATCCATAAATTTAAAATTAGTCATGTAAAAGCAAATAACACAAGAAGAGAGGTTGAATTGTGTTTTAGAAATTTAAAACTTTTTAAAGACTGAAAAATACGTTTATCATCTAATGAATATAAATCTCTAAAACACTTAAAGAGATTTTGATACAGATTTTACCAGACAATGAGAAAAATATTTTTCTTTTAAAAAACAAAAGACGATATAAGATCTATAAATAAATTCAAAATCCATTGTCACTTAAACAACAAAAAAGCACCCAAGGAAATTATACTGGTTCGTCTCAATCTCGAGACTACGTCCAATTCTTGACAATTTCCAAGTTTTTACTAACTTATCGAAGTTACAAGTATTGTTTATTGTTACTTCTGACTCTTACACTTGCAAACTCTACCCTAAGCTTAACTTAAAATCAATATTCTTTGTCCTATCAAACCACTATTGATTCTAAACAAATCAACAAGATTTTTTGAAAGATTACACAATGAATACTATATGATCGTCTTACAGACGGATAAATCACTTAACACTTTAGTCTTTTCTCTCAAGGTTTACAAGGTGTTTTGAGAGCTCATTATCTATACAAAGATTTATAGAAAGCTTTACAAGAAAGAATGAAAGAATATATTCGTGCTAGATGATATGTATCTTATTTCTTCAAAGTTTCTTCTATATATATATATATATATATATATATATATATATATATATATAGCCTTCATCTTCAAGTATTTATTGTCTCACAACGGTTGGATTCTTCACTCTGATCTTCATCTGAAGTCTTGAGTCTGTTGAAGCATTGAATATTTGCATTAAATGCACATACCTTCTTCATGCAAAGTCTATGTTAATAGGATAACGTCTCTTGTACTTCAGCATGGAAGTTAGTTTTTTCATCATAGCAGGTCTGCAACAACAAAGCACACTTATTGATGAGGATCAACGTCTTCTAGACTTTGGACTTCATTTATTCTTTAAAAGACTTTGACAAATCTGAGAATGTTTTCTGCATAAAAGAATCCTAGACACAAAGTATTAATAAAGGTCTTAAATGCACTACTTAAATGCTAGATCAGATCATGATCTAATAACATATCAAACACAACTTTTATCATTTGTATTTATTTACATCTAATCAAAATAATTAAAAACCTTGATTCATCTTTAAGACAAATGTTTTTTGACTTAACAAGTTACCAAAGTGGTTTGTTGCAATATGGTTACCCATCCAATCGATGAATGCAGACAAAGATTAATACAACATAAATAAAATAAACAAATACCATTCATATAAAAGTTGTATACATTAACAGAATCTATTAATAGATAATGGATAAAATGTTTTTTCCTGTAATAATAATTTTTTATTTAGTTATATTAACATGTTTTTCATTATTCAATATACAAACACTAAAAATTGATCTTAAATTTATGACATTTATTAAAGATTAATTGATATATCCTACTACCATATTTAGTAATTATGCATATCAGTCTCAACCAATGAATATTATGATTTTATGGGTCCCCTACATCTAGGCATGGCAACGGGACCCAAACCCGTGGGTACCCGTTCGAATCCGTCCCGATTTTAATGGGGAAAAATCGAATTTTTCGAGTTCGAGTTTGGGTTCGGGTTTTTCCCGGTAGCCAAAAGCGGGGGCAGGGGCGGGTATGGGGTTACTGATACCTGCTCCGCCCCCGCCCCCGCCCCCGCTGCCCGCCCCGTAATAAATAATATTAAAAAAATAAAAAATAAAAAATATATTATTTTCTAATTTTTTAATTGAATTGATTGATTTTGTTTTGTAATTTTAAAATTATAACACCCAAAAATTTGGACCTGGAAAATGTGGTGGTAGAAGATACAGTTTCCCATATTGCCTCATCTCGAGCAGGACCAGCGACCCGCATGGCGGCCAGCCCACCACCAGCCGTAGAGGAGGAACCAAAGACTACGCAGCGCTTCATCCAGAATGCTCTAAATTCTCTTCTAACTCGAATGGATAATTTAGAGAAGCGTTATGAACTTCAGCGACAGGAAGATATCCAAAATCTGATAACCTAGTTGGACGAACGCAGTGCTAAACGCAAAGAGGAGGAACGTCGTCGCTTCCAGGATACCGAACACCCGGTCCGCAATATGGAGAACACGACAACGGTATGTACCGAGCAACCCATGCAGCAGCAAGAAGACAGGGACCAAAGACATCGGCCCCCACTGCCGAGACTGGCAATAGGGACCCGATCGATCAATCCGAGCAAGGCAGAGTATCTTGTTCTCGGTCATATAACGAGGGACTTCACATTTCCTCGGCCATCATCCCAGATTGTACTGCCGAGGAAAGACCAATAGGAGGGATCATACGCCAGCATGGACGAGAAGATGACATTTATCGGAGGAAGTATCGCCGAGGTCATCAGAACAACAGCCCGTTTGTCGATAGAATTATGGATGCTCAATTCTTGGAAGACTTTGATGGCTCTTTTTTGTCCAAATACGATGGAAGCCAAGATCCTCAGGTGCACATTGATGAATTCGACATGCAAATGTGCATTTGAGGTATTGACAAGCCTATAATCTCATGGATCTTCGCAACCACTTTGACCGGAGCCGCCCAAACCTGGTTTCATACTCTGCCGCCACGTTCCATCCATAATTTTGAAGATTTTGGCCAGAAGTTCTTGTTAAATTTCACGACGAGTAAGAAGCAGCCAAAATTCGAGTTTACTCTGGGTAAAATACGCCAGCAGCCCGGCGAAACATTGCAGAGTTACCTGGATCGATTCAAGGAAGCCGCTTTACAAGTGCAAGGCTTAGAAGAAAAGGTCCACGTGCATCTCATCTCAGTCGGGCTCAACGGATCCTCCCGCCTCGCCAAGTCGATTTATAAAGATCCTGTGAAGTCTTTAAACGAGTTCAGAATCCGGTCCAAAAAATACTTGGAGTTGGAGCAGATGGAGATCGCCAACTCGGCTCCGAGGAAAAATAAAAAACCCTCATCGCCAAGGAACCGACGTCAGGAGAATGCACTGTCCAGCCGACATCCCTCAAATATTCCCGCTGGCCGACCTCCACGAAGCATTCCTAACCTCCGCTTCAGGCCCGGGAGGTATGAATCGAAATTTGACAAGTATGCCCCATTGACTACTACACGAGGTCAGATATGGAAGGAAGTGGCTTTCACCGAGATGAGGAAAGTAGACCGTCCTCCTCCAATAATAAGAAGAGAAGGATTAGATTACTCCCGGTACTGTGATTTTCACAACGGACCGGGCCATACGACTTATCAATGTTGGGAGCTCCGAGATGTAATAGAAAAGTTTGTTCGTGAAGGCAAACTGCGACAATATGTAATTCGATCTCAGGGGCACCAAGGCAAAAGAAAAAGTCAGCAGGAGAATAAACATCGAGACAACAAGAAGAGCAAGAAAGACGATGAATTTCCGGAGCCCGAATTCGAATGTAATGTCATTTCGGGGGGCATGGGAGGTGGAGGCGATACGGCCAACCAACAAAAAAAATACCTCAAAGAAGTGATGTCAGTAAGAGGCCAACCGAGGTTCAAGGAAAGCAGCAAGGGGAGCAGTAAGAAAGCCACGCCCCCGTTGATTTATTTCACCGAGGAAGATATGAAGGGGGTGGTACCCAGTCACGAAGACGGTCTCGTCATAACGAGGACCGTGGCCAATTTCCGGGTCAAAAGGATATTCGTCGATAATGGTAGCTCGGCCGACATCATCAAATTGAGCGCATTTAAGAAGATGAACCTGAGGGAAGAAGACTTGAAGCCATGCCAAACCATGTTGATAGGCTTCAATGGGGGAGGCACGGGCTTGAAAGGTGCTATTGACCTTCAACTCACGTTGGGAACGAAGGAAGGTTTCAAATCAGAACGGGTTACATTTACCATCGCCGAGTTCTCCTCGCCATATAATATTATCCTGGGCAGGCCAACGCTTCACAAATGGGACATATTGATGTCCACTAAGCATCAGAAGATGAAGATGATCGGACACCTCGGCAGAGTCAATACGATCTACAGGGACCAGAAGGAATCCAGGCAATGTTATTATAATATAATCAAGGAAACTGAAGGCGGCCCATCTTCCCCACCTCGGATAAGGCAAGGAGATCTGGCAGAATCTCGCATCGAGACACATTCATCCCGAGAGCCAGTCAATCTGGTAGAGCTAGATATACGGGATATCGAGGAATGGAGACCAGAGCCGGTGGACGAGCTTGAAGATGTTCAGATCGGAAGCTCTCCAGAACAAATTGCGAAAGTAGGCAAACAGTGTGATCCAGAAACCAAGGGCAAATTAATCCAATGCCTAAGGGAAAATCAGGACGTCTTTGCTTGGAAGGCTTCCGAGATACCCGGAATCAAGCCTACCTTCTGTTGTCACAAGTTAGCAATCTATCCCGGCTCCAAACCGGTGGCTCAGAAGAATAGGAAGCTCGGCCCGGACAGAAGGCAAGCTTTGTCAAAACACATTCAAGAATTGGTAGAGCCGGATTCATAAGGGAAATATAATATACGACGTGGCTCTCCAATGTAGTAATGGCAAAGAAGTCCAATGGGAAATGGCGAGTTTGTGTTGATTACATAGATTTGAATAAAGTCTGTCCTAAAGACTCATACCCGATGCCGAGTATTGATCAAATCGTAGATAACTCTGCCGGTTTCCAACTATTGTCATTTATGGACGCTTACTCCGGATACAATCAGATACCTATGCATTCGGATGATCGAGAGAAAACGACGTTCAGAGGTATCGAAGCAAATTATTGCTACGACGTAACGCCCTTCGGATTAAAAAATGCCGGAGCAACTTATCAGCGGATGATGAACAAAGTTTTCGCAAATCAGATCGGACGCAATATTGAAGTTTACATCGACGACATGATCACGAAGACGACGGCAACATGAGATCATATCCAGGATTTGGAAGAAACCTTTCGTAAACTAAGGCAGCACAACATACGCTTGAATCCGCTGAAGTGTGCTTTTGGGGTGAAGGCCAGGAAGTTCCTGGGATTCATGTTGACTCATCGGGAATAGAAGCAAACCCTGACAAGTGTAAAGTTGTTCTTGACATGCAATTTCCCTCTAATAAGAAAGAAGTCCAACAGTTGACTGGAAGAATGGCAGCCCTAACCCGGTTTCTCCCAAAGTCCGCGGAAAAGGCCATTCCTTTCTTCAAATTATTAAAGAAGGAAGCCAGTATAGGATGGAACTCGGCATGTGAAGAGGTTTTTCAGGAGATCAAAAAATGCTTAGCCTCACCCCCAGTACTCTCGAGACCAGAGCCTGGCAAAACGCTCATCTTGTATCTCTCGGTCGGAGAGGAGGCCATAAGCGCGGTCCTAGTCAGAGAAGTGGGCAAGTCTCAGTCGCTGATTTATTTTGTGAGTCGAGCCCTCAAGAACTCGGAGTTACGCTACCAGAAGCTCGAAAAGGTGGCTTTTGCTCTGCTCACCACGGCTAAGAGGCTTCGCCCGTATTTTCAAAGCCATGCCAAGCCGGATTTGGCGAGAAGAATGATGAATTGGGCCATTCAATTATCCGAGTTTGATATCCAGTATGAAGCTCGCCACGCCATCAAGTCTCAAGCGTTGGCCGACTTCATGGTGGAACCCTGACATCATCCACCCAACCGGAGAACAGGGTGTGGAAAGTATATGTTGATGGCTCATCCAATTCTAAGGGAAGCGAAGCCGGGATTATTGTCAAAAATCCCGAGGGCGTATCACTCGAACAATCACTGCAGCTTAATTTTCTGACTTCTAATAATCAAGCGGAATATGAAGCACTGATTACCGGGTTAAAACAGGTCAAAGAACAGGGAGCATCAAGAGTCAATGTATTCACTGATTCACAACTTGTTTCAGCACAGATTGAGGGGAGATATCAAACCAAGGGCCCTTTATTAGCTAAATACCTTGCTAAAGTAAAGGAAATCATGGCAGAATTTGATGAAGTTGTCGTCGTCCATATTCCGAGGCAGGAGAATGCTCGAGCCGACATATTATCAAAGCTGGCTAGCACAAAAGGAACGGGTAACCACAGAACAGTCATCCAGTAGGAACTCGCCCAGCCTGCATGCATCATGGTCATCCTAGTAGCTGAAGACTGGAGGAGGCCTATCATCAATTACTTAGAACAAGGGATAATTCCAGATGAAGGAGTAGAGGGGAAAAGATTGATCCGAGATGCTGCTATGTACGTAATTGTCGATGGCGAATTATACCGCCGAGGCCTCCATACCCCATTACTGTTATGTCTAAGTTTAAACCAAGCCAAATACATACTCACCGAGATACATGAGGGGATTAATGGTCAGCATATGGGTGCAAGGGCTTTGGCATTAAAAGCCCTTCGTGCAGGATACTTTTGGCCGACGATGAAAGCAGACGCAGCAGAGCATGTGAAGAAATGCGACAGTTGTCAAAAACATGCAAAGATATTATGGACCCCTCCATTCGAGCTTAGTTCAATCACAGCACCGTGGCCTTTTTACAAGTGGGGAATGGATCGGTTAGGACCATTTAAGGCAACGGAAGGGCAGATGAGATGGTTAATAGTAGTTGTTGACTATTTTACCAAGTGGATTGAGGCCGAGCCCTTGGCTGCTATCACCTCGGCCTGTGTTCAAAAATTCTTTGAGCGAAGCATAATAGCGAGGTTTAGAATTCCGGCAGAAATTGTCACCGATAACGGGACACAATTCGCCGACAACACTTTTAAGGCGATGATGACTGGATTCCACATCAAACATCACTTTGCCTCAGTAGAACATCCATAATCTAACGGCCAAGCAGAAGCGGCAAACAAAGTTATTCTTGATGGATTAAAGAAACGAATGCAGGAAGCCGACCCAAACTGGGTTGAACAACTTTACTATGTTTTATGGGCCTACAGAACTACGACCCAAATAGCTACCGAAGAAACTCCATTCAGGATGACGTATGGTTGCGAAGCCATGATACCTGTGGAGATCAGCCAATCATCATGGAGAAGGCAGCATATGTCCCAGATAGAAGACAATAATGTTGCATTAGCCGTCGAGCTGGATTTGATAAAGGAAGTCCGCACCGCGGCGCATCGTCCAGACTTATATAAAAAGCAAAAGTTGGCCCAGAGATTTAACAAAAAGGTAAAGCCGAGGCTTTTCGAAGAGGGTGATCTCGTGTTACGACGAGCAGATATCAGAAACAAAAATGCCCGAGATGGGAAGTTAGCACCAGATTGGGAAGGACCGTACCGGGTCGTTCAAAATCTGGGGCAAGGAGCGTACTTGCTAGAAACTCTAGAAGACAAACAAGTCAAACGGACACGGAATGCTGACAAGCTAAAGAGATATTACAGCTGAAAATGTGAAGCTGAGATTAAAATCCATGTGTTTCCCTTTAATTGGCTTCAAGTCCGTCATAGGGATCATGGATAAATATTTTACCATGTGTTTCCCTTTAATTGGCTTCAAGTCCGTCATAGGGATCTTGGATACCATGTGTTTCCCTTTAATTGAATTTGAGTCTGTCATAGGGATCATGGATTTTCATTGCGTGTTTTCCTTTAGTGAGAATCACAGAGTAAGTTTTTCATGTGTTTCTCATTAATCGATTATGTAAACCAAGAATATGACACCCGTGCAAATCTTTCGTTGAGATCATGAAACTTATGTAATCTTCGAAGAATATTAATAAAGTCCTTGTTGTGAGGAAATTATATATATATATATATATATATTGTGCACAAATTTGGAGGGCTTAGTCGTTGTTTTGTATTATCTCGACCCTGATCAAGCCGACGTAACTATTTATTCATGGATGAATCATCGGGTACTCCGAAAGAATTACATCTATAGATTAATGTTATGAAATACACTAACAGTTGCTAAGACTGGAATATGATTCCAAAATGATATTTAGATCCCGACTAACGATTCGGGTAAGATAATACTTGGCCATTGGAGCCAAAATAATACTCGGAACATACAGGAATATCTAGATCGGAGAAAGTAAAGCAAATCAAGGACGATAAAAGCCGAGTGCATTAATAGAAGAAATTGTACGCATAGTCAAATAAAGATGAGATATTAAAAGATTGTTTGGGAAATGCAATTAATACTACAAGTAAAATCGGCATCCCAGCCCTTTAAACATCTCCCCGGGTTTATCCTCCTCGGGTGTGTCCATTGTGCTTGACTCATCCTCCTCACTGTCGGAGATAGTTAGTAACTGGCCACCACCGACGTAGGACTTGAAATGCATACCCATGGTATTCAGCTCGATGCCGAGGTTCAAGAAGCGAATCTGATCCAGAGCGTTGTTGAAAGAGGCTTCGGTAGACCGGGCTACTTGCGACCGCACGAAAACAAGTTCATTGTTAGTATCAGCTAAGTCTTTTGCCACCTTGTCATTAAGGGCGATCAGCTGGTTACAACGGTCGCGAGCATCCCGGGCCCTACCCCGAATAACAGACAAATCATGCTCCAATTTGGTCACCGCGGCATGAGAGGACTCTGCTTCAAGTCGGGAAGCTTCAAGCTGAACCCGAGAAGCCTCAAGCTCGGAGGTCATTCTAGCCACCAATTCTTGTGCCTCCTTTTCCTTGGCACGAGATGCCTCAAACTCCTTTGTCGAAGCCTCCGCATTCTCCCGAGCTATGTCGAGCTCCTTTTGAAGTCGTCGAGTCTCGTTTTCAGAAGCTTCGAGCTCGGCAGCCACCTTGCAGGCTTTTTTATTTAAAGTAGCCAAGCTTTCAACCAAGGTGGCACTCTTCAAAGAGGCTAGCTCGATCATGCTCAGCTCCTCCATCTCGGTGGCCGACAGGGGCACCAGTTCAGAATACCTTCTGGGCGCCCGAGCAACTTGAAAAAATTCCTGAGTGACGCCCTTTTCCCAAAGAGTTCGGGGCGCCAGTTGAATGTATTCTTCAGAAGACACCGGAGTCGAGGTATCAGCAGGACGGTGCTCAGATGATCCAGTGGCCGGCACTTCCGGGATGACATCCGCCATAGGTGTATCGAGGTCTGTGACGGGTGCCTCATGCACGGGTGAAGAAGTTGGAGGAGGAACTAATGTAGCCTCCGAAACGGGACCGGCAGGAGCTGGGGTTGGAACGAGGTCAGTAGCCTTCACCTTGCCTTTCCCCCCAGTCACCTTCCATTTCTTCCGTGATTGGAGGGCCACAAGATGATCGGGCCTCGGAATGGGAGCATAATCCATTTCGACCGCTGCACAGTAACATAGAAACGAGTGTTAACAAGAAAGAATATGAATGTTCACTCTTATCATCATTAAAGGAAATTCAAACTAACCACATTGAATATAATAAGCTATGGGAGCCAGACTTTGCGATTCTTTGTAAGACATTATACGAGCTGCAGAGGAAGCGTCGGAATCCGACAACCGAGTCTCGTTGGTACGATAGAAAGAGGGAGGTAGGTCATGATGGCTGGAAGACCAGTATAATGGGAACTTCCAGGATCCCGAAGGTGAATCAGAAGCATGTGAGAAAAAGGGATGTTGGCCGGGTTCGGCAACAACTTTAAAGGCCCTTGAAAGACTCGGCATACAGGGAAAAAAGCCTACGGTCAGAGTGGTCGAGTTCATTACGACCTCAGAATGAGGTCCACCCTTTCCTATCGGCAGGCTCTTTACCCGATCGACCAGTATGAACAGTAAAGAAATAAAAGAATAAAGAATAAGTGCAAAGGATCTCTAGTTTCTGACATAAAATTTCAAAGGCTTGCATAAAAGCCCAGCTGTTATGGTGAATTTGGGAAGGGACGACATGCAAATGGTCTAGCACCCGTATTTGGAAGTCGGAAAAGGGAAAGTGAACTCCCAACCGGGTAACTACATCCCTATAAAAGAAAAAGAATTCGGGATTGTCCCCTTCCAGGGTAGAGCAAATAGGCTCATCCAGGCGGGGAAGGCAAACATGAAAACCTTCCTGAATCCTAAGGGGGAGTGAGGCAAGGCTTTCTGAATCCAAGACCGAGGTGTTACGCAACACCTCGTGGGTAACCCAAGGATATTTACTTGTTAAGGCAGGGGAAAGAATTTGAGAGCGAGACTCGGCCGAGGATTCCTCAACAACTTCCAAGGGAGACGAGTCCATAATTACCTACGACAGTAGAAAAAAAGGCAATTAGTAAAATACCTAGAGGATGAATCATCAAAGGAGGACTAAGATCCGACGAGGCCCAAGCCGACATTGGGGTATCTTCGACAGAAATCGGCACCTCGACCCTAAGATCTGATCTGCTTATTGGAATATTGGTCTTTTTTGGGAGGGGCTTAGGTACAATAACAGGATTATGTCGGCATCTGTCAAGTAAAGCATCGGCTTATTTGTTGAGATCAATGCTTGCTAAGTATAAAAATTCATCAAGACATTTTGAATAGGGTTCAAATCGAGTTTCAAAATGTGGTTCAGGTACATGGCTGTTTCCAGAATCATTTGAAGGGGCACTACTCGAAGATATGGGAATCCTAGAGGGAACCTTAGGTTCTGATGAAAGTATTGTAGACCTTTGATGTGACGCCGACCCTAACCTAGAAGGATTAGGAGGTTTGGGAATAGGGGCTTTTGAACTGCCAGGACCAGAGGGAGCCCGAATCATGGCTTTTTTCTTTTCTTCGGGAAGAGGGACACCAAAAAACCAAAATGCAGAACGAGTAGGAACCGTTCTACGGATCCGTGCTTCTTCCTCAGGTGAATATTTCATGGAATGTGTTACAATGGAAATGCACAGGAAATAGAAATAATGGGAAGCAAATAAAGAATAAACGAGGGATTATTGAGACTCAAGACTCGCGCGGAACAAGATGGCAAACGAAAAACTAAAATGGTTATAAGTAAGAGAAAAGCATAAAAGAAAAATACTTGGAATGAGTAAAGGTTGAAGAAAGGAGGAGCAACAATGAAGAACGAAGAACACAGATGAGGCGCAAGTGAGAATGATAATGCAGAAGTTGCAAAGACGAAAGAGTGAAATAAAGCACCAAGAAGAAATGAAATGGAAAAAAGCATATAAGACAAATAAGAATAACTGCCAGAATACAAAAGGTTTGGAGTAATAACTAGCGGATGTGGAAAGACATGGAAGGGGCAAAGGTGTCATTGTTGCAGAAAGGAAATGATTAAAGCGTGCAAAGAAATGACAGTATTAAATAAGCGGGACACGTGTCAATTGTAAGAGTGAAGTCGCTTCATTTCCCAATACTCATAGCTATTCAGGCTACTTTGAAGAGACAAGAGATAGCTCGGCAGTGATTGGAAATGACTTACGAGAGCTTCGTCAACAGGGCCGATTATCTCGGCAAGGGGCAAACGATGGTAACTTACCTCGGCTCGGAATTCCTGAACTTAACCGGTCCTATCTACGGATACATCCCGGTCATCCAGGGTACTAGATAACCGGGCTGAGGGGCATCTGTCATGGATAAATAAAGATAGGCTCAATTATCTGTAATTCAAATATTTAAATTCTCAACCCATTATCATAACCACTAATGAACAGAAGATATACTATCATAACCACTATAAATAATTTACAATGTTGTGTAGGGTTTATAAGAATATGCATACAAAAAGTGTAAAATATTCATAAAAAAGAGAAAATAGATTTTAAGATTGATTATGATAGAAGAATCAACAGACCAATTTTAAGATATATAAAAACAAAAAAAAAATAAAAATCTTAAGAATAAAGAAGAAAAGATGAAGATAGAACGATAAAGAGATCAGTATTGTGAAACAACATATTCCCATAGTTGAAATTCTTTAAATACAGCATAAGAGTCTTTCAAATGTGGGATATTCATAAATCACATGTGATTGTTTATTTTTCTCATTTAAAACTTCGTTTAAAATACTTTTGCAAAATATTTTTAATAGGAGTTACAAAAGGCCGAAAGGACCTAACGCGGGATCTGATTCCAAAGCCATTGGAACTTAAAATGATAAAGTCCCTTAATGATCTATGTACATTAATTATATAAAATAAATCATTAATTTTTTTATCATCAATTAGTATCCTTATGACATTTTGAAGTTACATAAGTTATGCATATTATCCCGGACTTAAAGAAGACCGAAAGGATTTCATCTAATAAAATAGAAGTTATTTTTATCACATCATGAATTAGTATCAATTTGAATTCCAATTTCTTCTTATTTATTTTATATAGAAAATCTAAAACATACTTTTGACAAATTTATTATTTACTAAATATATGGCTGAAATTTATATAATTTTTATTTATTTTCATAAATTTTTACAAACTTATACATATTTTTTGTGTGGAAAATAACTAACTTATATATAAAAAATTTATAAAATTGAAATAACATATTTAAGATTAATATCATATACCCGCTTTTCCTTTGTCATTGTTTTCATACTTTATTCTAATGTTATCAAAACCGGTTCGGTCATTAACCTAGTTGAGGTAGTGGGTCAGTGGTCCAACCGGTGGGTCAGTAATTGGCCCAATTTGGTCCGGTCTATATTAAAATTTTTAAAATTATATTATATATAAATATATAACTGATATTATTTGATTAAAAAATATAATAAAAATTTAAAATAACAATTGAAGTATTAAAGTTGATAATGCAAGTAAATTGTATTAATAAAAAAAGTGTAAATAGAAATTATTTAAATTAAAACACTAACTTCATTTACTAATAAAAAATAGCCAGAAGGAGTTCATTAAGCAAAAATGAAAGTGCAAGAAGCAAATATGTTGTGAATGGGCCCAATAAATAAACCCTAATAAGCATGTATATATAATAACTTATTTTCTCTCTTCCGCTGGCCTTCACTGTTGCGCCTCTTCCCATTCAGTTCCACTGTTGCGCCTCTTCGCTCTTCAGTGTCGGTGCTATTCTTCTTCAGCAAACGGCGACATGACCGTCGTCTCTTATGGTCGGACGACGAGGTTGACGACCGTGCAGAGACAGCATGAGCACATGACGGTGCAATCAACGGCGTGAAGGAGGATCGATCTGTAGAAATTGAAGGCAGAGCTTGATGACGGTAACACCTATGGCGACGACGACAACGATGGCAGCAACGCCGCAGTCTAAGTATAAAGCCAGAAGGAGGAAGAGCCGGGTTCCTAAATCCGTCCGGGTCGCCAAGTTCTTTAAAAATCGGCCGATTCTTGCCGGGCCTAATCGAGTCACTTGCATGGCCGGTCCTACACCCAACTCAGTCCGGAGCTACCAGCGATTTTCGGTATAGCCGGTCCGATCGGCCGATCCGAGCCGATTTTAATAACACTGCTTTATTCCATATATTGTTTAATTAAAAAATCATATTATGAATTAGTACAAATTTAAATTTAAATGTTTCCTTATTCTTTTATATTAAACTATAACAGATATCATTATATATTTATTTATTAAATTTCAACTGGCTGAAAACAAATAAATATTTTTAAAATTTTACAATATCTAATAAATTAATAAAATTATATAATTTACATATAAATTTTAAGAAAATTTTTAAATTAATATATTTTTATATCGATTTTAATAATATCAATAATAACTTGTTTTGGAAGATTGTGTTACAATTTATTTATGGAAATTAAAAATATCATTAACTTTTTTGAAAAAAAATCAAAATATCATGGGAAATAATTACCCTTCCACATATTTCCGATATTATTGAAAGATTAAAAAA
>PYAF01000560.1:372485-394237 GCA_007407185.1 Glycine tomentella
AACAACAATAATAATAATAAAAATACCTGGCCTCTTTAATCATAATTTTCCTTAGGGAATTTAATCATAAAATATATTTAATCTAACGTAATATATAAAATGAATAAATATTATTAATAATATTAATCACAAGTTTGGGATTTAAAGAGATTTTAAGTTTTAATCAAAGTTTATGTATTATTATTATTGTTGTTAATGTTATTAATGGTCTTAAATGATCAATGAGCAAACATTTTTGTGTATATGGTGAAGATTCGATATGAATATCCTTTATCTTTGTATATGATCACATGATGATATGTTTAAATTATATTTTTGTGTGTTTTACAAAAATTTTAGTTAGTGAATTAGTTGCGGGGAAATATTGTTATATCTCTTAGTGTAATGACAATTTCCTAAATTTAAATTCAATACCTTTAACAATTATATAAAATCATAAATATAAATTACTGACAATAAAATTATTAAATGAATTATAATAAAAATTTCATATAACTCTAAATATGTCTGCAAATTGACTGTACAATAATTTGAAATGTAAATATAACTTTGAATTAATGTCTTATAACATCTAGCCTACCCTAACTTATTACTACGTTCACTTGCAAATTGTAACGATGCGCTTCGTTGTTACTATATTATTAACTTTTATAGTACAAAATTTAATTTTTAATTAAAACTTCATTAATTTGATTATGAAAATGAAGGTAAATTTTTTGCGATAATATAATTATTATACACGTATAACCATTACATAATTAAACACATATGTACATATATGTTAAATTAGTACATGTCATCTACATGGAACTTCCTTTAGCTTTATATGTATACACCTGAAATTACATATCTAACCAAAAGTTAGAGAACTAACTAAAAAATAGTTGATTAACAAAACACAACTTCTTCTTCAAAAAGAAATCCAACGTCATCATGTCGGCTTGGCGGCTCCAACCAAAAAGAATCATCCTCCAAAGTCACATATTGTTGCTCATCTGCTCACACGAACAAAGGTTCGTGATCATCATAGGTACCAACATACGGTACAACAAAAACAAGGGTGAGTTTTTTTTTATATATATATAAAACCAACAAGCTTCAGATAACAGCAGTTGGAAAAAAGACATTATAAATCACCACAATTATTACCACAAACCCATCATTCCATTACACATTCAACAAAAACAATCATCTAATACATTCCACAACTCAAACAATCATATTCAGAATGATGTATGCATTTGACTCATCACTCAACATGCAATATGGTACCATCCTCATAGAAATAGTCTCTCTTAGGAAAATGATGCAATAGCTCGTCGAGGTCACCCTGTTGTGCACTGGTTGCTCTCCCCATGATGATCAGCCTTGAGTTACAAGGGAGTTCCAAACAGAGTGATGACCCCTAGTACCCCTGTACTTACTGCCACCATTTTATTTCCATCCATGAAATATGAAGTATGAACATGGGCACCATCAATGCAATGACCATGGATAGATAGAGACCGAAATTTTAACAATCCCTTTCTCTCTTGGGATGCTTAAAATTCGTAAACTCACTCTTGCAAGGTTATCCAGTCAGGCACCTCCCATGTACATACACAATATCACCGATATACTGATCATGGATAGATATGGACCAGAATTTTAAACAATCTCATTATCTCTTAGGATGCGTAAAATTCATAAATCCACCTCGCAAGGTTATCGAACCGGTTAATGTACCCCACGTGAACTTACACAATATACAACCATAGACACCATCAATGCACTGACTATGGATAGCTAAGGACTGAAATTTTAAACAATCTCATTCTTTCTTAGGATGTTTAAAATTCGTAAATCTACACTCGCAAGGTTATCCAAGCAGGCACCTCCCATGGTATTCATGTGTATCCACATCACACATTTCAATATCATCATCATACGTATTAAACTCATCTAATTTCAACATCAACAACCAATTCATCATCATCTCATTTAAGCATCACAAATCACATAAACATCATCTCATTTCATTCACAATTCACATTACCATAAGACGTATTTTAGAAAAATTCTAAATTAAAGAGGAGGACTACAATATAAAAAACACACTCTTATGCCCATTTAAAATTTAATAAGAATTAAATAGAAGAACAGATTATAAACTTTTGGGCAGAGTCTCCTTTGTAATTAAGACTTTTCCCAAAAATCCAATCATTACAACAATATCATTCACAGTTTTATCCATCAACAAGTCAATTCATCACATCTCATTAGTTAAAAACACAGTTTTTCTTGAAACTAAGAACACAACAGGGACAAACAATTATCTTCATAGTTGAACTCCTTGGCCCCCAACTATGGTATCTGAACTATCGCCAAAATAATAAACTCCCCTTACCTAATCAAGAGTTCTTCCTATTACAGCCTAGCGATGTGATTTCACGATCCTTCAATTACGCGTGCTTGTCCGAACACAAAGTTCTACATACCAAATTGAAGACAATTTAGTATAGATTTCAAAGACAAGGTCAAAATTAACATTTAGGGTCAAATACCCACACAAATCAAAAAGGGGCTAAACGGTGTTTTGAGAGTTCATATCAAAAGACATTACTTTGAAATTCCGATTACACCAATGTGATCGGGGTTCAAAAAGGATCACAGAAATGACATCTATTTCATAAAAAGGAGACTTTTACAACATCTCATTTTCAAAGGATGTGTAAAACTCCCAATAACAGTACCCAAAACCCAAGAGACACTAAGAGAAGCTTAAACTAGCTAAAAGAAGACAAAGGAAACCAAAATTATCTCAATGAAACCAAGAAAAAAGGATTGGAGGCTCCGTTCTCTACCGAAACTTTGAGATGAATTTCAATATTCCGCTCCGATTAAAGGGTTCCTCTCCGTGCAGTGGCCCAACAGCAAGCGACGGTGGCTAGTGGTGATCATCGGTGGTCGTGACTAGTGGAGGAGGAGGGGAAGGGGGTTGGGTGCTGTTTTGGAGGAAGAAGGTGTTGGATATAGGGGGAGCAAGAAGAAGACGAAGCAAGAAGCTTGTGCCTTAGAAGAAAGTTTTGAGCTTTTCACATGTTAAGGAATTTGTAATTTGATCAAGTGTATGAGAGGCTAATCTTATGATTCTTGCATTGCATGAACATAATCATTAACTTGCATAAATGATTTCATTAAAACATTTAAACTATTCATGTTTTCAAAAGAAACTAATTTCTCATGGTTAAGCTGTTGGAAAAACGAAATCTCACTGCTTTAATCGATTACACAACAATTTAATCGATTACAAGCTTCTGTTTTAAATTATGGAAAGCCATGAAGAACATTTTAATCGATTACCATGATATTGTAATCGATTACATAAAAAAAATGAAAATCATGTTTTCCAGTTTTAATCGATTACCATAATATCGTAATCGATTACTGAAGTCCATTTTTTTATGTGTCTGACTAACTTAATCGATTACCACAAATTGTAATTGATTACATAAGTGTATTCAGGAATTGTGTTTATCTGCTTTAATCGATTACCACAAATTGTAATCGATTACATAAGCTTGTTTTACATCTAAACCTGTCTGCTTTAATCGATTACGACGCGGATTAATCGATTAATTTGCTCGTTGCAGTTCCCAGGTTGTGCTAAGAACATTTTAATTGATTATTTGACAATTTAATCGATTACATACGATAATTTAATCGATTACATGATGCTTTAGTCGATTACATTCTGTTATAAAAATCTGTAAATAGATTGAAGGCTTGTCTGAACTTTTAACTTGAATACTTCGATTTTTTTGAGCATATACAAGCCTTCTCATAGATTAGAAAGGATTTTCTGAGTTAACAAAGCTCTTGTCCCACTCTTTAATCTGCATGGTTTATTGCATGATTTCTTGGACAAGATTTTCAAAGAAGCTTTTGGAGAGAAAGTTCTGAAATTGATTTCTGCATTTCAACTCTGATTGGTAACTCATATTCATTGGATCATCAGGTTGTCTCTCTCCATTAATTCTTGTTGTAAATTCATTTTTGTATTCTTGGTTGTTTGTAACTATTGTAAAAAGTTCTTGAGGCTTTTTCTATAGTAGGTTTCTCTAGAAAGAGTAGAGAATGGTTCTCTATGTCTTGATCACTAGGAGTCTAATAGGATTTTATATTTCTGTTCTTTATCTAGGTTTGATAAAGGGAGATTGTTGTAAAGCTTGTAAGAACTGAAATTTGATAATAGTGGAACTCTAATCTAGTAGTGATTAGAGGAATTGGATGTAGTTTCTCTTGAGAAGTGAACCAATATAAATTCTTGTGTTGTTCTTTTTTCCTTAATCTCTTTTTGTTATCTTGATCATTAGTTCTTGGTGTTATTCTCATTACTCAACAAGTTCTGTTTTAAGCAATTGATTTCTTGGGCTGAGTGATTTGATTGATTTGAAGCATTCTTAGTTCAATTGTGATTAAGATCCTTTAACTCTGATTTTATAAATAAATTTTAAAAGACCAAGTTTAAATCAATTAACCACCTTTTGGTTATTGTGGGTATTCCTATTATTTTAGAAGGAATCCATTTTCATGATTTGGAGGCTGCTGCATACTTTTAAAACCGCCTTGACTCACCAGGCGAGCTAAAAAACCTTCCAAAATTCGCCTGGGCGAATTGGTCCAATTTTAAAATTTCTGATTCAATGAAAAATTATTATCTCACGATACATTTATTTTGTTGACAATCCCAACGGTCAACCTTTGAAGATGTGGGTTAGGAACCTACCTTTAAAATTTGAAGGAGATCCAACGGTTAACCAATCCAAAATGATGATTTTACTAAAATAGATTTTGGATCAAACTTGGAATCACTCAATCAATTACAACACAGCTCTAACAAACTCCACATAACTTAATGTCCATACCAAGCAATTGCACAAGGGAAATTTACACAACAATTCACTAATCTAAACTTATCAAATAATCGAATAACACAACAAATACATCAAACATCTATTTTCAGTTATCGAAATTTTAAGATGTTATCCAAATTATATATCATGAAAGTCACTTTCTGATTGAGAGTCCGAATCCATCATGGGAAATGAATATGAATTTTTAATTTCAGATTGAGACTCAAGATCGATCATGGACATCGGATATTGAATTTCAATACCTTGTTGGTCATAAAGCCTCATTTCAAAATTGTTTTGTCCAACATAATGGATATGAACTTCATCATCTCAATGAGCTTGTAAAATCCATAATTTTTTTTATAAAGCTCCAAAAAAGTAAACTTTTGATATTAAATGTTTTTATGACTTCAACTTCTAACAAAAAAATTTCGGCATCCTTCAATTGTGTGTTTCCAACGTCAACTTTTTACACCAAAAATGGAAGAAAAATCTACCTATATATAACATTTCCTAAAAATATTAATAAAATAATTTGAATAACCTAATTGGAGGAACCAAATAAAGTAGAGAATAAAAAGAAAAATGAAATCGGTACCTCTCCAAGAACCAAATCCAGCTTAAAACAAGAAAAGGCAACCAAGACCGAGTCTTCTATTTATATAATTTCTTCCCTAAGTTGAAAAGAAACAAGTGTATATATATATATATATATATATATATACACACACATATATATATAAAGGCAACCAAGACCCAGTCTTCTATTTATATAAACCAGCCAGCCAGTAAGTATTTGCCAAATAAACAAGTCACATAAAATTTGGACAGATCTCGGTGCCAAACCCAATGTTAGTTACATGATTATTCAGATATTGGTACAAATGTAACAACTCGCATCAACTTTGTATCTGAAATGTAATTGAGTCACTGTACGCAGAAAAAAGATGGTTTGTTTAACATCTGCACATTCATAGTCATTTCAATTGATTCTTGAGTGATGACAAGATAAAAATATAGATGATGTCGAAGTGTGCCACCCGTGCAGAAAACAGCCAAAGCATTAAATGCAGTGAAATTTTCAATCACATGGTTTTGTCAAAATCATTTATCTACATTTGTTGACAAAAAGGGTTGGTAGGACTTGTTGTGTATATATATATATATATATATATATATATATATATATATATATATACATATCAATTTTGAGCATTTATATAAGAAGAATGATAAAAACATTCATTCTCCTTTGTAAGTTGAGAAAGAAGAATTGAGGAAATGGCAGGAGGAGGGTCTTTCACAACAGGTACTGGGAACAAGGAGAGGGCAGAGCAGTATAAAGGGAGAGTCACTGCTTATGTCATCATCTCTTGCATTGTTGCTGCCACAGGAGGGGCTCTCTTTGGCTATGATATTGGGATTTCAGGTTGTCATAATCCATACTATGTAACTTTCTTCTTGATTTCTTGTTTTCTATGTTTATGTTCTTTCATAATCCATACTCAGAATGAAAATTTTGGTGAGTTTTGGTTATTTTGCGTATTAGAGGTATTAAAACTTGTGGTTGAAAAACTCTAACAAGAGAGGCGTTGTGTTGAACTGTGAATTGCATAACTTACAAGAGATTCTGCTCCAGAAATTCATGATGTGAACATTTTGGTCTGTTCTGTGTGCAACAATCTTGGACCCCCTTTTCATGTTTCTAGAAGATGTGATTCCCAATGATGAAATTCTTGTTATTTTGCCTGTTAGAGCTGTTAAAACTTGTGATTGAAAACTCTAACAAGAGAGGTGTTGTGTTGAACTGTGAATTGCATATCTGACGAGATTCTGCTCTAGAAATTCATGATGTGAAAATTTTGGTCTTTCTGTCTGCAATCTTGGACTTTTCATGTTTCTAAAAGATGTGATTCCCAATTATCATCACCTAAGTATAATTAAAAAAGGGTCCTAAAATCTCAGATTCCTTAGCTTCAATGATAAAGACATAAAGTTTATATCATAAAGTCCCAACAGTGAATTACCTCGTCATTCATTTTGCCACTGATGCAAATCCAACCACTTTCCAGCCTGCCAATAATTAACAATATAATGCTTTGTTATTACCCAATTCTTGTTGAGATAACAAGTATTGTGAATCAAGTTCAATGTCCAAGCTTTAACAGAACAATCATGGAAGTCCTCAGTCCAAATTCAGACTCAAACTGTTTTTGAATAATTCATGTTCATTACATCTCTTGCGCTTGCTATGAGAGGTTATATTCCTCATATGTGCTAATGAAGTCACCTATGCTTCATGGATCCGGTGACAAAGAGCTCAATTTTTCTTTTAGGTAGGTTTTGAATTAGAATTTAGTGAATGGAGAAAATAGGTGTTTGGAGAGATTTGCATCCTTAAGTTCACCCGGATCAACTTAGATTAGTCAAGGTTGAACATGTCATTTGCAATACCAAAGATCTCAAAAAAAAATAAAAAAAAATCCATAGAGTCTTGTTAAACTCAACACTGCACCAAGCACGGGATCATGATAAACAACTTTAACTCTGTATAGGTTATGGTCCTATGGATGCCTTAATGCCTTGAAACAAAATATATTCTGTTTTCATATTTGAGGAGCCGTATTTTGTTTTCATACTCTGTTTTTCATTTTTAATTATAAATAATTTTACCTTATTTTTCCCGTGTCTCTTATTTTCAAATGTCTGTAAAAGAAACAGTGAAAAAAATGAAAACAATAAAAAAATTGTTTTCACTATTTCCTATACAAACTTTTAGAAACAAGCAATAAAGAGAAAATAAGGTGATATTTTTTAAAATAAAAGTGAAACCAAAAAAGTTTTCAAATCAAATTGTTCCTTATCACATAAATATGCAACACAATGAATAAGAGGTTGGTAACATGAAGTCCCAACTCTATAATGAATTTTCCAATATGCTTGAGAACACAAACTGGTTATTTCTTGATGGATGAGAACTCATTTTGTGAGAACCGAAAAAGGGTAAACTCAAAATTGTTTCCATGTTGTTATATTTTATATAAATTGTATTTAGATTATCTTAGAGTATCTTTCTTGACCTGTGTCTTTAATTTTATGGTTTTCTTTTTTTCTAATCATTAATCAATTTGAGCTTGTATTTGAAATACTAGTAATTGACCTAATTACTCGTAAATAAGAGAATTAGGTTAAGGTGATATACAACATTACATATATTTCACTAGTTCAGTTTATTGTTAGCCATCTCTCTCGTTTTCTTTTTCCTTAGAACCTAAACTTATTTCTGATGCATGTTTTATGGTTAATAGGTGGGGTTACATCCATGGATGACTTTCTTATAGAGTTCTTCCCCTCAGTATACAGACAGAAAAAGCATGCACATGAAAACAACTACTGCAAATATGACAACCAGGGCCTTGCAGCATTTACCTCTTCTCTGTACATTGCTGGTTTAGTTGCATCCCTGATGGCATCTCCCGTGACAAGAAAATATGGACGACGAGCAAGTATCATAGGTGGTGGTATCAGTTTTCTTATTGGATCAGCCCTGAATGCTTCAGCTGTTAACCTGATAATGCTGATCATAGGCCGGGTCATGCTTGGTGTTGGCATTGGATTTGGAAATCAGGTAGTAACACATTTCTTTAATGTATGACCAATCCTTATGCAGAAATAAACTTTTGTTTCATTTTTAGGTGTAATTGTTAGAATATAAAGAGAAGGGAAAGTTAGTTAAGATTGTTAATCTATTTTTGAGTTAGTAAGTTAGTTTGTTAGAGGAGTTTATTAGATATAAACGGGAAGAAGGATAGGAGAGAGGGAGATTTGTTGTCATGTAAATTGAGCAATAACTCTTTGTGAAGGGGAAACCAGGAGAGTTTTCTCTCCTAATTTTTGTTCTTTTCTTACTAGTCAATAAAATTCTTTATTTCTCATTTCAATTCTTGGTTTCTGTCAGTAATAAATTGGGATGTTTATATAAAAGGAGAAACCAACTTCCCCCCTTGTTTAAAGCCTACCTCTAGATTACAAAAAATATTAGGTAGTTCAGGATCACCATGTTTCCATGGTCCCAATCAATCTTTATATAACATGTATTTAAGTTTTTCACTTTCGGAGAAAAAATAATGACATTGATTACATGCCATGTGTTGATTAATTAGGGACCATCTAGTCCAGGACCACCTTTGAAAGGTGTGAATGTTAAGAATAATGATGTAAATGTTAACATGGGTTTATAAAATTTACAGGAATAGAAAGGTAGTAATGTGATGGAAACAGTCAACAGTAAATGTTTGAGTTAGAAGATAATCAGTTATTGTGCCTTGAAAGTTGAAAAAATTCTCCTCCTGGTGATTGTTTTGAAGGCTATTCCACTTTATTTGTCAGAGATGGCGCCAACACACCTTCGAGGAGGTCTGAACATGATGTTCCAAGTTGCAACCACTTTTGGGATTTTCACAGCTAACATGATCAATTTTGGAACACAAAAGATCAAGCCTTGGGGTTGGAGGTTGTCCCTAGGCTTGGCTGCAGTACCGGCTCTTTTGATGACTGTGGGAGGGATATTTCTTCCCGACACTCCAAACAGCTTAATCGAACGAGGATTGATGGAAAAAGGGAGGAAGCTGCTAGAGAAAATCCGAGGAACCAACGAGGTTGATGCAGAGTTTCAAGATATGGTTGATGCAAGTGAGTTGGCAAACTCGATAAAGCACGCATTTCGTAACATCCTCGAAAGAAGGTACAGGCCAGAGTTGGTGATGGCAATCTTCATGCCTACCTTTCAGATCCTGACTGGCATAAATTCCATTCTCTTCTATGCTCCAGTGCTGTTTCAAAGCATGGGATTTGGAGGAGATGCATCACTCATCTCTTCAGCTTTGACCGGTGGAGTTCTTGCTAGTTCAACATTCATCTCCATAGCAACAGTTGATAGGTTAGGCAGGAGAGTTCTTCTTGTTAGTGGTGGAATACAAATGATCACATGCCAGGTAAAAAAAGAAGTGAAAAACTGTCTCATCCAAACTCTAATCATGTCTAAAATATCCATGAAGGTGGGAAATAATGCCAGAAACCAAACCAAAACACCATTCTGTTTATATGATGCTCAACTTCAGAACTCATGTTTGATGATCTAAGGGGGTAATTTTATTAAAATATATCTTAGGATAGGGTCACTAAATAGTATGAAATATAAGGTGCAAATGGTAGCATATAGATTCTTTCAATTTGCAAAGTGGTTATTTATCGAAAAATGTTTACTATCTGAGAAGAGGTGCAGTCTACTATATCTTGCAGAGCGATTGATTTTGCTTTCATTTTTCTCATGAGCAGGTTATAGTGGCCATTATTCTAGGGGTCAAGTTTGGAGCAGACCAAGAATTGTCAAAAGGCTTTTCAATTTTGGTGGTTGTGGTGATTTGCCTATTTGTTGTTGCATTTGGATGGTCATGGGGCCCACTTGGGTGGACAGTTCCTAGTGAGATATTTCCATTGGAAATCCGGTCAGCAGGGCAGGGCATAACAGTTGCTGTAAACCTTTTCTTCACTTTCACAATTGCCCAGGCCTTCCTTGCTCTTCTCTGCTCATTCAAGTTTGGGATCTTTTTCTTCTTTGCTGGCTGGATTACCATCATGACCATATTTGTTTACCTTTTCTTACCTGAAACCAAAGGGATTCCAATTGAGGAGATGTCATTTATGTGGAGGAAGCACTGGTTCTGGAAAAGGATTTGCCTCCCAACTGATGGTAGTATCTGAGTTACTTGTTGACATTAATGTTGTTAACTAGCATCCAGAGTAGGAAAGTATACCCATGTTAATGTTGTAATCAAGTAAAGTACAAAATTTATAATAAATAAAGAGAGTTTAGATTTTTTTATCCATAGAAATCGAAGATAGATACTAAGGATTTTTATAATAATTCATGCACTCTACTTAACCAAAAGAGATTGCAATTTGAAACATCAAGTTCAGGCCTCCTCGAAGGTGTGTTGGTGCTATCTCTGACAAATAAAGTGGAATAACCTTCAAAACAATCACCAGGAGGAGAATTTTTTCAACTTTCAAGGTATAATAACTGGATGATCTTCTAACTCAAACATTGACTGTTTCCATCACATTACTACCTTTCTATTCCTGTTTTATAAATCCATGTTAACATTTACATCATTGTTAACATTCACACCATTCAAAGGTGGTCCTGGATTACATGGTCCCTAATTAATCAACACATGACATGTAATCTATGTTATTAATTTTTTTCCTAAAGGGAAAAACTTAAATACATGTTATATAGAGATTGATTGGGACCATGGACAGTTGGTGATCCTGAATTACCTAATAGTTTTTAGTAATCTAGAGGTACGCTTTAAACAAGTGGGGTGGAGTTGGTTTCTCCTTTTATATAAACATCCTAATAGGAACCAAGAATTGAAATGAGAAATAAAGAATTTTATTGACTAGTAAGAAAAGAACAAAAATAGGAGAAAAAAAATTCTCCTGATTTTCCCTTCAAAAAGAGCTAATGTTTAATTTACATGACAAGAAATCTCCCTCTCTCCTATCCTTCTTCCCTTGTTTACATATAATAAACCCCTCTAACTAACTAAGTTACTAACTCATTAATAGACTAACTATCTTAACTAACTTTCCTTTCTCCTTATATCCTAACAATTACGACTTTTTGATAGAAAAGGGGTAAAAAAAATTAATTACCATTTGGGGGTACTTTTTAAAAATATTACCATTTGTGGGTAAGTCGTGTAAGGTGCACTACTACAAATGCCGATATTTAAGACGGTTAAAAACAATTATTTAAAACGGTTCTTAGACCGTAGTCATATTGGGTGTCATTGTTAAGCGTCGATTTCAACAACAGTCGGAAGACCGTATTTGTATAGCCCATTTCTACTACGGTCCTTGATTGGAACCCGCTTTGTTTTAAGTTTTTTTTTTCACACTAAACAAAGACGATCCTTTATAGGAACCGTCTTTGATTTGTTTTTTTTTTAACCTGAAATTTTGCTTTTTTTTCGCCTTTAATTTTTTCAGCTCATATCCATGAAATAATATCACTAATTTATGATACAATCAAACTTCAAGAATACATATATTTTCGATAGTGTGTGTATATATATATATATATATATATATAACATTATAATATAAAGCACCATGATATTTTAGCAGATTCACCAATAACTTATCTTTTTCTCCAAAATATCATTTTGGCACAGAATCATTTGCACAAACAATCAAATAAGGGATCTTGAATATTTTACTTGCCTGCTCATAGAGAACAGTAGCACTTTTCCAATTCGCATTCCACCTCGTGAAACTGAGTCTTGTTCTGCAGTGAAAAAGAAATATATAAGGCAAAACCCATAGCTCACGGAAGGAGAAACAACACAACTAATATGCCCAATTGGCTTAACCACAGTTAATTCATATTGAGAATATTAAGCAAATACTCACACAACTGTAAAACAAAACAAAAAATGACATCAAAACAAGGTTAAATTAAATGTGAAGCACATATGAAATGATGATTATATTGAGGTATAGTTCTAATTCCAGACCTGACCATATTCCTTGAAAGGTATTAGTATATTCAATATTGACAATTCATGTTATGGTTTGCACATTTCAAATTAAACTAGACAAGAATTTGGACTTTTTGGAGACTACAAAACAGGGTTAAAATGTAAAGCACACCTCAGTATTTTTTTGGTGAAATCTTTGGTTTTTTGTTTTTGGTGAAAAGCATGTCTCAATATTTAATCATTAAATTACATTTGTGCAATGTACCATGATATAGCTTATGACCCCCAACATGTCTTTTTGGATTTGGCATAAAAGTAGGCAGAAAATTACCTGAATACATGAAGAAATAATGTCTGCAAAACGCGACAAGGATTTCTTAGGATATTCTCCATTCAAGAGGGATCAACCATTTTTGATAATGCATCTATGTCATGGAGTTGAGGGATTGCCCATCTCATCAAAAATTGCTCTATATGAGGCTGTGAGCTATAGCAATACATAATCACTGTGTTAAATTCGACGTATCCATGCTTTCACAGAAGCATCATTTTCAAGTTAAGTTGAACATGGAAAGGAAATATATCTAATGCTTGGGAAGATATTATTATAAACCCATTCAGTGGCAAACACAGCCAAATTTATCTTTTACAAATGCGCTACTAAATCAAATTTCATTTGAGTGTCAATTAGAAAAACAAGAACAAAGAATACTAAAAAAAATGGAACAAAAATATCACAGCAAACCAGAAATCACAGTTAACCACAACCACTAATGTAAAAGCAAATTACAGATTCCTATTCCATGATGAAGAAAAAATTAGTGAAAATCTTTGTGAATAAATTCAAAAAATTAACAATGACAATGATATTTTAAAAAATGGAATGAAGATGCGATTGTAGTGTTACCTAAAACCCCATAACAGTGACGGAGTTCGCGAGGGGGTTTCACTTGCTTCTCCACGTGCTCCGAAGATAGCTGAAACCCGTCGAAGTTCAACCGCCACGACCGCTCGCCATTGCTCGAATCTGCCAGAAGCGAGAGCTGCTCTTCGCCGCGAAGCTCCACCATTTCCCGGATTGAAAGATATAGCTTAAAAAAGAAAAACCAAGAGGTTAAGGAAGCCGATGGTGGTGGTGCGGTGCGGAGGAAAGAGAAAGATAAGAGAAAAATAAAAACATAGGAGAAGATGGAGAAAGAAAAAGAGAAAGGCAAAGGAGAGGCTTTGGTAGAGAAGGTGACGCGGCGGCGACGGTGGCGCGGAGGTGGCGGCGCAATGGCGGAGTGGAATAGACAGAGAAAGGGAGAAGAAAGCTAGCCTAGGATTTGATGTTTTTGTGAGAGAGAGACTGAGCGTGGCATTTGAATTTCAAATTGAAATTTGATTGTTGAAGCTGAAAACTTCAATACTTGGCGCCAGTGCTCTGTAAAAGTTTTGAAAAAAGCTGAAACGACGACGGTTTTCTCCAAAAACCGTAGTTGAATTCGTCCAAAACGAAGGCGGTTTTGGATAACCGTCTATGAAGCTTATAAAACAACGACGGTCTTCTTTGAACCGTCTTTGTTTAGTCTGCCAAAATGCAAAATTTTCACATTAATTACAAAATTGCCACCGCCTGGTCGACTAAGACGGTTTTGGAAAAACCGTCGTGGAACTCCTGTCGTAAAAACGTGCATTTGTAGTAGTGGTGGTACGACTTCTAATTCATAAGTCATAAAAAACCTATTTCGACTTCTATTTTTTTTTGGTTTTTTACTATAGTCGTAAGTATATTTACGTCTTATGACTTTTTTGCTTTTTTTTTCTATGTTTTTTAGCTATAACATATAAAAATCTCATTTTTAAATTAAAAGCAAGAGAGAGAATTTAAATTAAATGAAGTGAAATATATAGGATTTTTTATGATACATATTTTTACATGAGAAAATCAAAGTGAAAAACTTGGAAAATTCACACCTCTATAAAATTCCAATCTCTTTGCATGTCTCCCTTTCAATTACACTTTCATTGGCTACCTCTACTTACTCCCTTTCCTTTTTTTTTTCTATTCATAAAAATTGAATACAATATCAATTTTTTTTCTCTTATTCTAACCATGATAAAGGATAAAGAACTGTACAATGTTATGGCAGCTCTTGTGCCCCTATACGTGCCAATGATATTGGCCTATTACTCCGTGCGGTGGTGGAAGATCTTCACTCCGGAACAGTGCTCTGGCATATAATCTTTAATCTTATATATTTGACTTATCTCAGCGATTGAATTTATGATATGTCAATATTATGATAAGGTAGTAAATAATATTTCAACAATTAAAAATAATTTTATTAGTTACAATGTAAAAAATAAATAAAAATAAATGTATCTAAAATTGAGGATTAAATCAAAATTATTAATTTTTTACAAATTTTGGGTATTAAAATCACAAGAAAAAAAGGAGATCAAAATCCCAAACAAAAACTATAAAAAACTAAAATAAAATTTAGCCTTAAAATAATAATAACTCCCTAATTTTTATATATAAAAAGATTGGTTTAAAATAAGGAAATTGATTAAATCAAAAATTTTCTTATAGAACGTTTCAAGAATCACACTTTTGTATGTCATCATTAAGGGTGAAAGTAGGTCAGGTTGTCCATTTAAAGTTCGGTTCGACCCAACTCATTTAGTAAAAAAGTCATACTCAAGCTTTTTGAAAAACTTGTTTAGTCAAAAAGGTAGGTCATGGATCTTAAGAAAGGTCTATTATGTCCGATGGATTGGTCCATTTAGCAACAATATTTTTAATAAAAATATTATTATTAATAAGATATATAATATTATAATTATTTTATTTAAATTATAAAATTATTTTAGTAGTTGGATGATTTAAATCATTTTAATTAATATTTAAAATAGGTTAATTCCTATAAGCACATATGAGTAGCATAAATAATGACTATTTTCTTTTGGAGGCATTTAAAAGACTTTGATATCATGTTACATATAATGTTTATGTGCAAGTTTTGTCCATATATTGTAGTTTAAAATTGCCTTATTGTTTTAATGAAAATCTTTTTTTTTTTGTTAAAAAAACAATTATAAACCTTTTAATATGAAATAAGTCTTAAAGTAGATTAACGGGTTAGATTTATATAAAGATTATAGCCCGACCTAAAAATTAAGCTTATGATAAATAACAGACACAAACTTAAACTATAAATATAAAATAAGTCAGACTAGACTTAGATAGAAGTTGACCTAACCCAATCCAATCTATTTTCAATGCTAATAATCATAACCCAATCCAACCAATTTTCAACACTAATGATCATTCATGTATTACACTTTCGAATTGGACTACATTTGATTAATATAAAGTTCTCAAATTGAACGCATTTATGTGTCCAATTTAATCCACCAGTTAAAAAAGCCACAACACAAACAAACCCATTCAGCATAAGCGCATAGGACACTGTGACTTCCGGGGTTATTGCTTAACCAACCCAATGTTGGTCTCAGATGAGTCCAACACCCAAAACAACATGCACAATCTCCTAGTTTTTTTTAATGAGAAAATTCTGTAGCAAAATCTGTTAGCGATGGAATTAGAGACGGATTGAGTCACGCCCAAATTAGGCGTGTTTGACTACACCATTTCTGTAAATAATTTTCGAACAGCCCCAAATTGGTAAATAATTTGTAAAAAAACACCATTTTTGTTCTTTTGTCTAACTATGTAAGTCCTTTCAGCATTGTTCTATAGCCATGAACAATTTTTTTTATGGTTTTCAATTAGTTGGTCCTCATCTATTTGATTTAAATATCCAAAAATAAGTTGTAATCACTGACGGATCCAGAAAAATAATTAAGAGGGGCACTAGTAGCAATGCACATTTAGTGGTAGGGGTTTGGGGGCAACATCCCCGAACTTTTTTTTGTAAAGAAAATTTAAATGAGCAAAAAATTATAAACCATAATCTAAAGGAACAAAAATAGTCAGACCAAATTACTATTATGGATTGAATAGAACAATGAAAGAAGCTTATTGTAACTTGCAATGAGATTTCTGTTGAATTGAGGGGGAGCCACTTGAAGCACAAAGGATAAATTGATTCAAGAAGGAAGGTTTTGAATTTTCAACATGCCATGAAGCCTTGAAGATTAATTTGTGATTGAATTTAAAAGAAAGAAAACATTTTTGGTGATCCAAATACATTGCATTCATATCATTCATTGAATCTATGTGGTTATGAAAAAGAGTTCACAAGGCTTTGATAAAATTGCATAAGTTTTTAAATCAAATCTTAAGGTTTTGGAAAAATAAGTTTCTTTCTGATATAATCGATTATTTCAACAAAAAAATCGATTATTTTGATCTTTGTATTTTCTGGAAAACCTTTCAAGAACAATGTAATCGATTACTTGTCGGGTTAATCGATTATTTTCACTTGATTCACTTTTTAGAATGCCTTGATGAACATTGTAATCGATTATCAATGAACTGTAATCGATTACATCAGCTAAAACTAGAAATCATCTTTCTGTCTTAATCGATTACCTAAGATAGTAATCGATTACATCATATGCTATGCTTGCATGCTTTTCTGTCTTAATCGATTACCAAAATCCGTAATCGATTACCCAATGCATATCTTGGGTTAGAAGCTTTTTGGCTTAATCGATTACCAAAGATTGTAATCGATTACATAGTTCAAACTCGTTTTATATACCTTCCTGGTATAATCGATTACCAAAGGAAGTAATCGATTACACAGTGCTTTCTTTATTGAACATCCTTCTGGTGTAATCGATTACTCATCGTAATAATCAATTATTTTGATTGAAAACCATACCCAGAATTTTTAAGAACACATTAATCGATTACAAGCTTGATTTAATCAATTATATAAGTAAAATAATCGATTACATGAGCGTATTTAATCGATTACCAACGGTTACTAAAGTTTGTTATAAATAAAACCTTGGCTCAGCTGTTTTTCTAAATTGATCAATTCGTATTACTGAGCATTCAAAGGCTTTTCAAACACTCTTTAGTGATTCTCTGGGTTCATAAGGTTCTTGCTTTCACAATACATTCATGAGTTGTTAGATTGATGTACAAGCAAGAAGGTTCTTTCAAAGTTTTAAGGAAGTATTGTTCTAAATCTATTTTCAACATACAGCCTGATTTAACCATTCATATGTACATCATTCATTGGATCATCAGGTGACTTCTTTCCTTAAACTTTGCTGTTGTATCTCTGTAATTCAAATTTTGTAAAGATTGACTTATTGTAAATGGGTTTCTTGCATGATAACTAGAGATAGGGTTTCTCTAGGAGTTGCTGAGTAGTGTTCTCAGTGGGGTTAGTCTCTAAGGATCTAATAGTGTTTTAGATCTCTGAACTTTATCTAGGGTTTATAAAGAGAGGCTTGTAATATCTTGTAAGAATATTATTTGCAATAGTGGAACTCCATTCTAGTGTTGAGTGGAAGAACTGGATGTAGCTTTATAGTGTTTGAAGTGAACCAGTATAAAATTGTGGTTGATCTTTATTCTAATCTCTTAATCTCCTAATTGCTTTGATTTGTGAATCAAATTATTTGCTCAGAAAAAATTTCAATTGTCTATTGATTTTCTTGACAGAGGAATTTGATTGAATATAAGATTGATGATTTCAAAATAATTTTAAAGTGATAAAGATCTTGTGGAAACTTTGATTTGAAAATTTTAATTTACCAAGGTTCAACCAATTCACCCCCCCCTCTTGGTTGTATTGAAGTGTTCCTATCTTTTTCAATTGGTATCAGAGCTGGTTCTTGTAAGTTACTCAAGATCACTTTTTCTTTTCAAAAAGAAATATGAATACTTCACAAATAACCTTTAAGGAGGATGCCTCTTTAAACAGACCTCCTATGTTTGAAGGGGAACATTTCAGCTTTTGGAAAAATAAAATGAAAATCTTTATTCAATCAAATGACCCAGGAGCATGGAATGCAATAGTAAAGGGTCCTTTTATTCCAAAGAAAACTGTGGCAGATAAATTGATTCCCAAAGAACGGGATGAGATGACTTAGGCTGAACAAAAGGCTGCCCAATATGATTTTAAAGCAAAAAATATGATCACATCTGCACTTTCCTCTGATGAATTTTTCAGGACTGTAAGATGTAACAGTGCTAAAGAAATGTGGGAGATGCTTGAAATTACTCATGAAGGAACTGAGGAAGTTAGAAGATCAAGGAAGCATGCTTTGATCCATGAGTATAAAATGTTTAAGATGAACTCCAATGAAAGCATTTCTCAGCTGCAGACCTGATTTACTCATATTGTAAATCATCTTTTGGGTCTTGGAAAGGTCTTTGACACTGAAGAACTAAACATCAAAATATTGAAGTGTTTGACAAGACCTTGGCAACCAAAGGTTACAACAATCAAGGAGTCCAAAGATTTATCAAAGATCTCTATGGCTGCATTATTTGGTAAACTTCTTGAATATGAACTTGAAATGTCTCAACTAACATCTTGTGAAGATGCAGAGAAGAAAACAACGAGTATTGCCTTGAAAGATGCAATTTTGAAAGCTGAAAAAGAAGAGGAAACAAGTGAAGAGGATGATGAAGAGAATGTGAACTTGGTGGTCAGAAAATTCAGCAAATTTCTAAAGAAGAACAAGAACAAAAAGTTCAACAAAAGTAGCAAAAACAGCAACAACAACCTCAACAAGAAGATTGACAACAATTTCACATGTTTTGAGTGTGGCAAGCCAGGCCATATCAAATCTGAATGCTCAATCTACTTGAGGAAATAACAAGGAGAGGGCAAGTTGAAAAAGGAAGGGAAAGCTAAAAGAGCATACATAGCTTGGGAAGATAATGAGTCAACTACTTCAGATTCTTCCACAGAAAATGAAGAAGCTAACATGTGTCTCACTTCCACCATCAATGAAGATGATGATGATTTGCTAAGTGATGAAGATAAGGTAAATTCTGAACTTAATCAAGCTATTCATGCTTTTCAAGAAATGCATGAGGAAGCCCAAAAACTTGCAAAATCCAATAATAGGCTTAGAGGAAATCTTAGATGACATATTGAAAAAATTACTGAATTGCAAAATGAGATTTGCAACTTGAAAGAAGAAAATGAAAAACTTGTTTCAAGTTACAAATTGAATGAATGTGTGTGTGCTTCTTCCTCTAGCAATGTTGATAAGTATAACTTGCTTCAAAAGGATTTTGATGAGTATAAACAAAGTCAAGGTGAAAAACATATGTTGCTTATGGCTGAAAACAGTGATTTGATTGATCTCTTGAGAATGTTTTACAAGGGAAAATGCAACTTGGCTGAAATGCTAAATGTGTAAAGATATGCTGGAGATACTTCTGGTTTGGGGTATAAATATGGTTCAAACTCAATGGGAAAAACAGTTTTTGTACCTCCAAAACAGAAGAATCAAAAGTGGCAAAGAAACTCAAGAGTCAATCAAAATTCTGGATTTAGAAAAATCTCAAAATCTGTCACTTGCAACTATTGTATGGAAAAGGGGCACACATCATTTAAATGCTATGCTAGGAGATTCTATGTGTCTAATGGTGATTGCATTTGGATTCCTAAAAGAAAGAAAAATGCTAACCCCTATGGACCTAACTTCAACTGGGTACCTTCCCTTGAAATCTGATTTGAATTTTGCAGGTGTGTTTAAGACCTAGATCTTCAACTTGGTATCTTGACAGTAGATGCTCTAGACACATGACTGGAGACATGTCCTTGCTTTCAAATTTAACACTCAAGGAAGGAGGATATGTTACTTATGGAGATAATAATAAAGGAAAGATTATTGGAGAAGGTAATATTGGAGACAGCTTCAAAGCAAAGATAAAAAATGTGTTGTATGTTGATGGTTTAAAGCACAATCTTTTGAGCATAAGTCAGCTGTGTGACAAAGGCTTTAAAGTGAATTTCAACAAAGAATGCTGCATAATTTTTGATGATAAAAATGGTGAGGTACTGCACATAGGTAAAAGGAAAGGTAATATATATGTGCTATCAATTGATCATGCACTATTCCATAAATCTTCTTGCCTAATAAGCAAAGTTGATGAAACTTGGCTGTGACATAGAAGAGCAAGTCACATAAACATACATCACATGAACAAGCTCATAAGAAAAGATTTAGTAATTGGATTGCCCAAACTCAAGTTTGAGAAGGACAAACTTTGTGATGCTTGTCAAAAGGGGAAACAAACAAAGAACTCTTTTCAAAGTAAAAATATTGTTTCCACCTCTAGACCACTTGAACTTCTGCACATTGATTTATTTGGTCCTTCTAGAACAATGAGTTTAGGTGGGAATTATTATGGACTTGTGATTGTGGATGATTACTCTAGATACACTTGGACTCTTTTTTGAAATCCAAGAGTGATGCTTTCCTTGCTTTTAGAAAAATGGCTAAGCTTACTCAAAATGAGAAAGGTTGTAAAATTGTCTCAATAAGAAGTGATCATGGTGGTGAATTCCAAAATGAACATTTTGAAAAATTCTGTGAGGAAAATCGAATCAATCACAATTTTTCAGCTCCAAGAACACCCCAACAAAATGGTGTTGTGGAGAAAAAAAATAGATCTCTTGAGGAAGGAGCAAGAACACTTCTTAATGAGTCAAATTTGCCTAAGTATTTTTGGGCTGATGCTATAAACACTGTATGTTATACTTTGAATAGATTACTTATAAGGCCTATTTTAAAGAAAACTCCTTATGAGCTATACAAAGGAAGAAAGCCTAACATTTCTCATTTAAGAGTATTTGGCAGCAAGTGCTTTGTATTGAACAATGGGAAAGAATCACTTGGAAAATTTGATGCTAAGGCAGATGAAGCAATTTTCCTTGGATATTCATTACGTAGCAAAGCTTATAGAGTATTCAATAAAAGAAGAATGTGCATTGAAGAATCTGTGCATGTGGTTTGTGATGAAACTAATCCCTCTAAGGAGGAAAAAGAGATTGATGGTGATGCAGGACAGCTGGAAGAATTTATTGAATTGGACAAATCCTCAACCAAAGATGAAGAACCAAGTGCTGAAACAAAACCCACAACACCTGTTCAAGTACCTAAAGATTGGAGAACAACAATAGATTTATCACTTGACAACATCATAGGTGAAGTTTCAAAGGGAGTATCTACTAGATCTTCATTAAAGAACCTATGTTGTGATATGGCTTTTGTTTCTCAAATTGAACCTAAGAACATTGATCAAGCCTTGAATGATGAACATTGGATGCATGCCATGCATGATGAGCTCAATTAGTTTAAGAGGAATGAAGTTTGGGAA
>PYAF01000560.1:409139-434231 GCA_007407185.1 Glycine tomentella
CTTTTTTATTTCTAGATTTATTTTTGGTCCTAAATAAAGTATAGTCCCTATATTTTTTAGGTAATATTCAATATGGGTAAGCAGTGAGAACTTCCTAAATAATGATTTCTTTGTTTGTAAGCACTTTTCCTTTTGTTTTTTGCATCGTCATCACAACATTGATTCTTATTGTTAGTGACCATCTTGACAGGTACAAATCTCTTTCATAAACCTTTGATGCTTTTTTTGTTACAAATGTTGTTATAACCTGTATTACGTGACTCTTGTCTTATATATGCAATTAATGTTCATTATGAGTGAACCTTAGTTTTCCGTTTGAGATTCAATACAATGCTTCTTCTGGACAGTTTGGATTAATCGTTGTATTGAATCTTGAATTGTCCGTTTGGACAGTTTGGGAAGAGTCATTTTTTTATAGTAGATTTCTATGTATAAATTAAGTTTTTCTTAAATTTGATGAAATTTCGATACATGACATTTCAGTTTGTTCTCCGGGTGCATACTTGATAGTGGTGAAATTTATGTAACTGCTTTCATGTCGTGTACTTGGAGACCAATGCGAAATGCTGCCGAAATTGCGTCAAATTTAAAAAAAGAGACTTACCTTTACATATGAATCTACTATAAAAAAAAATGTCTTCCTGAATGGGATAAGGCCACACCTTTAATGAAAAAAGTGAGATTTTCATGCATGAAATAACTTTGTGAGTGTCACAGAGTTATTAATTATATGGATCGGAGTTGAATGAATGCAAGTCGCATAAGCACTGAATATGAGAAAGGCGTTGAACAATTCTTGGAATTTGCATCTGAAAGAAGCTGGAAAATATTTTTGTCTTTGTATGAACTGTTTGAATGGGAGGCGACAAACACTAGACGACATACGAGAACATCTTCTGTGTGATGGGATTAAGAAGAATTATACGACATGGATATGGCATGGTGAATTGACTGACATGCAGAGGGGGTCCCAAACTGAAGCGATTGACGTAGACATGGGAGATCGATTAGAAGATATGATTCGTGATCTCGGGCAAGAGTCTTTTCAGCAAGCACATGCCCCTATGTATGATACATTGGAAAGTGATTCGAAGAAGCCTTTGTATCCGGGGTGCAAGAAGTCTTTGACGCTATTGTCAGCGGTGTTAACTCTGGTTAATGTCAAGGCTAAATATGGGTGGAGTGACAAAAGCTTCACTTCAATGCTTCAGGTAGTTAAGGATATGCTTCCAGATGAAAACACGTTGCCAAAAAATTACTATCAGGCGAAGAAGATATTGTGTCCGATGGGTATGGAGTATCAGAAAATTCATGTCTGTCCTAATGATTGCATACTGTATAGAAATGAATTTGAAGAAATGCATAAATGCCCCAAGTGTGAAGTATCACGGTACAAAGTGAAGGACGATGATGACTGTAGCAGTGATGAAAACACAAAGAAAGGCCCACCAACGAAGATGTTGTGGTATCTTCCAATCATTCCAAGGTTTAAACGTCTTTTTGCTAATGGAGATGACGCAAAAGACCTTACATGGCATGCAGATGGGAGAAACTGTGATGGAATGCTCCGCCATCCGACTGATTCCTCCCAGTGGAAGAAGATTAATCGTTTGTATCCAGATTTCGGCAACGAGGCTAGAAATCTAAGGCTTGGACTAGCAACTGATGGAATGAATCCCTATGGCAGTTTAAGCACTCAACACAGTTTGTGGCCTATTTTGCTAGTCATTTACAACTTGCCTCCATGATTGTGCATGAAGCAAAAATACATGATGTTGTCTATGATGATATCAGGCCCAAGACAGCCAGGAAATGACATCGATGTTTATCTCAGTCCCTTGATTGAAGATTTGACAAACTTGTGGGACGAGGGGGTTGATGTGTTTGATGGGTATCGAAATGAGACATTCAGGTTGCGTGCAATGCTATTTTGTACCATTAATGATTTTCCAGCATACGGGAATTTGAGTGGATACAGTGTTAAGGGTCATCGTGCATGCCCTGTTTGTGAAGAAGACACGAGTTACGTACAACTTAAACATGGAAGAAAAACAGTTTACACTCATCATCGACGTTTTCTGAAACCTTATCACCCTTACCGGCGATTGAAAAAAGCTTTTAATGGAAGTCAAGAGCATGAAAAATCGCCGATACCGTTAACTGGTCAACAAGTTCTTCAGCGGGTTGAACACATCAATACTACATTTGGAAAGACCCAAAAGAAGTTAAAAAGTAAAAGTTGCATATGGAAGAAGAGGTCGATATTGTTTGATCTTGCATACTGGTCTGATCTAGATGTTAGACATTGTCTTGATTTTATGCATGTGGAGAAAAATGTGTGTGACAGTGTCATTGGCACGCTTCTTAACATTCAAGGCAAGACAAAGGATGGTTTCAATACTCGTCAAGATCTAACTAAGATGGGTATACGTGACCAGTTACATCCAAGATCTGATGATAAGAAAATATACTTGCCTCCAGCATGTCACACGTTGTCAAAAAAGGAGAAGACAAGTTTTTGTCAGTGTCTGCATCGTGTCAAAGTGCCACAAGGATACTCTTCAAATATTAAGAGCCTTGTACAGCTGAAAGATCTGAAATTAGTTGGCTTAAAGTCTCATGATTGTCACGTCTTGATACAACAACTGTTAGCCGTGGCGATTCGAGACATTTTACCCAACAAAGTGAGGCATGCCATAACTCGCTTGTGCTTTTTCTTCAATGCCATTTGTAGCAAAGTCATTGATCCTGTAAAGTTAGATGACTTGGAAGACGAGGCTGCAATTATCTTAGATGCAATTTTGTCAGAGTCGTAGAGACCCTTCTGGAAGGTTAGTGGACTACAATTGTTTATGAATAAAATAGTTAACTTGTATTTTTTTGAAGCGCTTTGGGTTTACAAGTTTATGTGTAATTGTGACAGGATGTGAGAAATAAAGCTCAAGCCGTCCAAAAACAAAACACTGCTCCTCATGTGTTGTCTCGTGGGGGTTATGATTTATTAGAACAGAAGTTAATGGAGGAAAAACAAAAGAAACTATTGGAGGAAGCAGCACAATCCGGGAGCAAAGAAACAATCGTTCATCCTCCATCTCCTATTAAACGACACGTGAAGTGGAAGATGGCTCGCACGAAAAAATCAGGAGAGATGACATCTAACGCGGCATGTGAGATTGCAGAAAGGATTGTAAGTTAAGTTTTTCTCAATGGTTATTAATTATAAAAACAATAACAAATTCAAAAACTCATATAGTATTTATGTTGATTGCAGGATACCCTAGAAGAGCAATCAACACAAGGTACCTTTGTCGCCAGTGGATGTGATGATGTATTGACCGTTGCCATTGGACGACCAGAGCACTCAGGCCGTGTCCGTGCAGCTGGAGTCAGTGTGACGATCAAACAAAACTTCGGACCGACTTCAAATAGCTCTCGAATGTCTAAGTCCATGAACCCAGAAGACTTGGATCGACTGAAACAAAACATCAGGGAAGAGTTGGAGCAGTCAATCACTGAAAAAGTGACTCAACAAGTTATGTTGTCCTTCAGCCACATGCAATCTCAAATGCAATCTCAGGGATTGATATCTGCTCTTGAGGTTAAGGTTGGTCCTTCTGATGCCCATACCGGCACGAAGGAAAGTTGTGCAGATCCCTCGGGGCAGGACCCAGACACGAATGCATCAGGCAGGTGTGGGTTGTATGTTGATGACAATCCTCCCCACCTAGTTGTCCTTGGAAGACTTTATAAGGGATTGACAACCGTGCACAACGTCCCTTTAGCCAATGATCAAGTGAAGGTGGGTGTTGAGCAAGTTAGAGATGTTGATGCTTGCGTTCCTGTACCCACTGAAGAGGTCCAGTTAGTGGGTTAGGCCCTTAATACCTTTCTTGCTTGGCCGACACATCTTGTACAGACTATTTCGAGAAAGGTATTTCCTTTTTGTTGTGTTTATTATCATTCAAAATAGATTTGTTACATATAAAGTGTGTATTATCATTGATTTATGTTTATTAACTGTGTAGGATAAACAGGGAGTTGAGGAACTAACGAAGTCTGTACATAAGCCGAAACCTGATGAGGATCCTCTATACGAGATCGCATTGACGATCCCCCAGCTGTTCCTTAGGCCTATGCAGGTATCGTGGGATACTACTGTGTTTGGGGTGTCTAATAACGATGTCCCCTTATACATAAAATATGAAGATATTTCTGAAATAATACACGGTAGTCAATGTCTCAACATCTCTGTGTTACAAATGTGGATTCTGTAAGTAACTTTACATTACAGTCCATTACATTGTTGGTTGTTTCAAATTAATGCATAACTCACTTTATTTTAAAATAATAAGCATATGAATGACTTAAGTCTGCAATCGGATAATGTCTCTGTGTATGGATTCCTTGAGCCACAGTCCATACAAAGATCTGGCCAATCGCAATTTGAATCTGAAGACTATATTAAGAAATGGATGCAGACTTCACAGAAACATGTATATCTAGCAGCGTACTTGAATGGGTAAGTAGAATTATACAAATCAAATTAAATAAATAATGCAGTACAATAACTTAATGTTCTCTAATGTAGTGCACATTGGTAACTGGTTGTTATATGTCCTAAGGGCAATGTTGTCGTGTGGTTTTGTTCCTTGCACAATAAGCTAGATAACTACTGCAAAGGAATTATTAACAAGTAAGTTATAATTTCTAAGACATTTACTTTATTATTGGAAAGTCATGAATATGATAATTTTATAATATGCATGCAGGTTTTTCTTAACCAGTGCTTTGAAGGGATTCAATGATACTCAAGGAACTAAATCTAAGGCAACTCCTAAATGGATTACAGTTAAAGTAAGACATTTAATTAATGATTGATATCTTTAAAATTACTTTTATTATTATTTACACTAATTTTCGTTTAACTTTGAATATGTTATTCAATTTAGTGTAATAAGCAAAAAGGAAGCACTGGATGTAGCTATTTTGTCATGCATTGGATGTCAACGATAATACAAGGAGACTTTAGGGATAATTGGGACATGGTAATTATTTCATTTAAAACTAATTTTATTTGTTATACTTATTTTTATTTATATTTGTTAAGTTATGTTTTATTATATCATGCAATATTTTACTGATTCAAGACCATTGGAATCGGAGAGATTGAAGGCAATTCGGATTGAGTGGGCAAGATTTTATCTTAGAGTTAGAAATGAAACACTAGGTGGTTAAGGGATTTTTAAACAATTGTATAAATAGTTTAATTACAATCGCTTATAGTGTGTTGACATTATTGTTTTCTTTGACTATTATAATTCAAAGTAACTTTTTATTGTATTGTGAAACTATCTACCTGAATTGGTCTGTTTTTTGATTTGCAGGTTTGGATAATATTAAAAAAATAGATAATAGATTAAAAAAGAACTACAAAAATCAACATCAATTTTTTAAAAAACTGATGCTGTTTAATGCACAACAACATCAATTTTTTCTAAAAACCGATGTTGATTTACAAAAATAACATCAATTTTTTCTAAAAATTGATGTTGTTTAATGCACAACAACATCAGTTTTTCTTAAAACTGATGTTGTTTAATGCATAACAACATCAGTTTTTCTAAAAACTGATGTTGATTTACAAAAACATCAGTTTTTTCTAAAAACTGATGTTGTTTAATGCACAACAACATCAGTTTTTTCTAAAAACTGATGTTGATTTACAAAAAGCAACATTAGTTTTTAAAAATTGATATTAATGTTGATACTTTTAACATTACTGGTTTCAACATCGGATAAAAATCGATGTTAAAAGTCCAAAAAAACTAATGTTAAAAGTCTATTTTCTAGTAGTGAGCTGAGCCTTGTTCATGTCCAAAAACTACACTCTGGCTTAATTTGCCTAAACTTTATTAAACTCATAGAATATGCTAATGAAATATCTTCCTTAACTCAAATTAAATAACTCATAATAGTCCGTTGGAGAGACTTAAAAAAGAGTTCAAAATATAAAATAAAAATAAAAAATAGAAGAATAACGCTCATATCCATTTTTGAAACCTGAAAGGAGATTACTGTTATCTACTACCCTTAAATGATAATGTCATAAATATTCAAAGTCATATAACTATTTTTTTTGTCACCTTGTTTAATTTTGCAGGCTGCTATTCCTCAATCTATTGTTGCCTTTGTATTTGCTAAAGAATACAATATCCACACAGATATACTAAGCACCGCGTAAGTGTCTATATTTTTAAAATTTACAGCTATTAATTAAAGTATGTTCTGCCTTGCTTATGTAATTGATCAACATAAATTCTAACAGAGATTTCACAAAAAATTGCAAAGTTATCTTCGGAACGGCGATTTCGTTGCCCGCTACAATAATGTACTTTGTGCTTCTTGGACTCTAATTAACAAGTTTGAAGGTTTTAGAAAATTGAGATTTTATCTTAAAATATTAAATGTATGTGCAAGCAACTCTTGTGATTGCTTGTAAAGTTAGTTAAAGATAACTTATGTTAAGAAAAAGTTAGTTTTTTTTTAAGCAAGATATTCTCACAAACGAAAGTCATGAGACCAACCCTTGAGATGTAAAAATCATCGAAGTAGATTTTGCCTCTCCCAACAAAACTTTATTTGTAAGCTAATGATGTTTACTTTTAGCCAAATCATAAGTGCTCTTTTTTGTTGAATCAAAGACTTAATAGTTTTTCTATTTAATCACATGTTGACACTTTATATGCAAAAGTGATTACAAAAATTGAATATACAAGAGATCAATCTTTTACTCTTTTTCTCTTTAATATGTATGTATGTGAGGCCACACACATATTATTTTTGCATTGTCCAATCACTACTAGAAAAAGTATCTTTAACATCAAATATTTTGGACATTCAACATGGGTTTTGAACCAATGTTGAAATGACCGTTGTTAAAAGTAGGTCATTTTTAATATTAGTTCTAAAAATTGATGTTGAAATCAACTATACAACATCTATTCTTCCCAAAACAGTAGCAAGTAGCAAAAACAAAAGGCAAAAACGACATCGATTTTGCCAAAATCAATGTTGTATAGTACTTACAACATCAATTTTGGGAAAAGTTGATGTTGTATTGTGCTTTACAACATCGATTTTTCCAGAACCGATGTTGTATATTATTATACAACATCAATTTTGCCCAAAATCGATGTTGTAAGTACTATATAATATCAGTTTTGGGGAGAATCGATGTTGTTTTTGGATTTTTTATAATATTTTGTTTATTTATTAAATGATCCCAAACTAGAAAATTTTAAAAAAAAATCAATTCAGGCCCAAACCAAATCAATCCAGATAGTATATATCATATTCAAATAATCATTGAATAAATACTAATAAATACAATAATGTCAATACATAAATATCATCTATAACTTAAAATTTACATAAGTTTAAGATTTGCAAAATTTCTTAAACACTACTTAGTGATTCATTTTTAACTCTTAGAAAATATCTTGCACACTAATGCGAATTGCCTTTTTCTCTTTGGTTCCAATGGTCTTGGATCAATAAAATATTGCATGATATAATAAAATATAACTTAATCAGTGTAAATAATAACAACTATAACAAATGAAATTAGTTTTGAAGTAAACAATTATCATTTCTCAATTATCCTTGAAACCTCTTAGAATCATGGATGACATCTAATGCATGACGTAATAGCCGCACTCAGTGCTTCCTCTTTGCTTATTACAGTAAATTTAATAAGATATTCAAAGTTATCCAAAAATTAGTGTACAAAGTAATAAAATGTCATTTTGAAAAGATCAAACATTGTTTAAATGACTTACTTTAACTAGAATCCATTTAGTAGTTGCCTTGGATTTACTTCCAGATTATCGTTGAATCCCTTCAAACAATTGGTTAAGAGAAACATGCATCTATGTTGTACAATTAAAATATTGATGTCAAATACTAATGATAAAGTAATTGTGTTACAAATTAGAACTGACCTATTAATCATTCCTTTCAAGTAGTTGTCGGGCTTATTGTGCAAGGAATAGAACCAGGCGATAACATTGTCCTTAGGACATATAACCACCAATTGCCAATGTCCACTGCATTGGTGAACATTAAGTTATTATAATGCATACATTATTTAAATTGGTTTGTTTAGTTTTACTTATCCATTCAAGTAGACTCCTAGGTAGACATCTCTTTGTAAATTCTGCATTCATTTCTTAATATAATCCTCAGATTTAAACAGTGATTGCCCATATCTCTGTATGGACTATGACTCAAGGAATCCATCATAGAGGCATTCCCCAATTGCAAACTTAACTCATTTATATGCCTATTGTTGTTAAAATAAAGTAAATTATGCATCAATTTAAAATAATTAATTAGGTAATAGACTGTAATTTAAATTTACTTATATAATCCACAATTGTATAACAATGATGTTCAGACATTGACCATCGTGTGCTATCTCCCCAAGATCTTCATGCTTTATGTGCAAGAAGCATTATCATTGTACACCCTAAATATAGTTGCATCCCACGACACCTATATAGGCTTGAGAAAAAGTTATGGGATCATCAATGTCATCTGGTATATGGGATCATCATCAGGTTCTAGCCTATCAACAAGCTTCTCTGGTCTCTTTGGTACCTATTTATCCTACACAGTTAATAAACATGAGTCAATGACAATCAACACTTTATTTGTAACAAATCCTTTTTTAATAATAATAAACACAACAAAAAGGAAATACTTTTTTAAAAAAGGTTGTACAAGATGTGTCAGCCAAGTAAGAAAGGTGTTAAGGGTTTGCCCTAGTATCTGAACCTCTTCAGTGGGTACAAGGAAATGAGCATCAGCATCTCAAACTTCCTCAACACCTACCTTCACCAGATCATTGCCCAAAGGGACGTGGTGCATGGTTGTCGACCCCTCATAAATTCTTCCAAGGGCGACCAAGCGAGGAGGATTGTCAACAATATACAACCCCCGCCTATTTGATGCATCCTTGTCTGGGTCCTACCTTAAGGGATCAACACAACTTCGCTTTGTGTTGACATAGGCACTGGAAGGAGCTACCTCAACCTCAACAAGAGGTATGATTCCCTAGGGCTGCATTTGGCTAAAGGACAACATTAGTTGTCTTTGCGCTTTTTCAGTGATCGGCTGCTCCAGCTCGTCCCTGATATTTTGTGTCAGCTCCTCCTTAATATTTTGTTTGAGTCGATCCATCTCTTTTGGACTAATCAACATAAATGTGTGGGAAACTGCTGAAGCTAGTCCAAAGTATTGCTTGATTATCACACCAACTCCAGCAGCACGGACAATTACATGAACCATGATGTCGAAAAATGAAAGAGGAAAATACATCTCTAACTAACACAAGATAATAACAACCTCATTGAAGAAAAAGCACAGGCAAATTATGGCATATCGTACTTTGTTAGGCAAGATGTCTCGTATTGCCAGGACCAAAGTTGTTGCATCAAGACGTGACAATCACGAGACTATAAGCCAACTAATTTGAGATTTTCACTTGCACAAGGATCTAAATATTTGAAGAGTATCCATGTGGCACTTTCATATGATGTAGAAATTGACAAAATCTTGTCTTTTAATTTCTTGACATGTATGACATGTTGGAGACAAGTATATTTTCTGACCATCAGACCTTAGATATAACTGGTCACGTATACCCATCTTAGCTAGATCTTGACGAGTATTCAAACAATCATTTGTTTTTCCTTGAATGTTAAGAAGCGTGCCGATGACACTATCACACACATTTTTCTCCACATGCATAACATCAACACAACATAATGTCTAACATCTAGATCAGACTAGTGTCAGAGATCAAAGAATATCGACATCTTCTTCATATGCAAGTTTTACTTGTCAGCTTCTTTTGGATCTTTCCAAATATAATATTGATGTCCTCAACCCGCTAAAGAACATGCTGACCAGTAAAGGGTATCAACCCAATTTGATGCTCTTGACTTCCACTAGAAACTTTTTTCAATCACCGGTAAGGGTGATAAAGTTTCAGAAAATGTCAATGCCGAGTGCACAATGTTTTTCTTCTATGTTTCAATTGTACGTAGCCTTTGTCTTCTTCCCAAATAGGGCATGCACGATGGCCTTTAACACTGTATCTACTCAAATTTCCATATACTAGAAAGTCATTAATGGTACAAAATACCATCGTAAGCAACTTGAATATCTCATTTTAATTCCCATCACACATTTTTCTCCACATGCATAACATCAATGCAATGTCTAACATCTAGATCAGACTAGAATGGAAGATTAAAGAATGTCGACCTCTTATTCCACATGCAAGTTTTACTTGTCAGCTTCTTTTGGGTCTTTCCAAATATAGTATTGATGTCCTCAACTCGCTCAAGAACCTGCTGAGCAGTTAAGGGTATTGGCCCAATTTGATGCTCTTGACTTCCATTACAAACTTTTTTCAATCACCGGTAAGGGTGATAATGTTTCAGAAAATGTCGATGCCAAGTGCACACTATTTTTCTTCCATGTTTTAGTTGTACATAGCTTATGTCTTCTTCACATATAGGGCATGCACGATGACCCTTAACTCTATATCGACTCAAATTTGCATATACTAAAAAGTCATTAATGGTACAAAATACCATCGTACGCAACTTGAATGTCTCATTTCGATTCCCATCACACATTTTTCTCCACGTGCATAACATCAATGCAATGTCTAACATCTAGATCAGACTAGTATGGAAGATCAAAGAATATCAACCTCTTCTTCCATATGCAAGTTTTACTTGTCAGTTTATTTTCGGTATTTCCAAATATAGTATTGATGTTCTAAACTCGCTCAAGAACCTGCTGACAAGTTAAGGGTATTGGCCCAATTCTATTTGCTTGACTTCCATCAAAAACTTTTTAAATCACCGGTAAGGGTGATAAGGTTTCAGAAAATGTCGATGCCGAGTGCACACTGTTTTTCTTCCATGTTTCAGTTGTACGTATCTTGTGTCTTCTTCAAAGATAGGGCATGCACGATGACCCTTAACTCTATATCCACCCAAATTTGCATATACTGAAAAGTCATTAATGGTACAAAATACCATCGTACGCAACTTGAATGTCTCATTTCGATCCCATCACACATTTTTCTCCACATGCATAACATCAATGCAATGTCTAACATCTAGATCAGACTAATATGGAAGATCAAAGAATATCAACCTCTTCTTCCATATGCAAGTTTTACTTGTCAGTTTATTTTTGGTCTTACCAAATATAGTATTGATGTTCTAAACTCGCTCAAGAACCTGCTGACAAGTTAAGGGTATTGGCCCAATTCGATTCTCTTGACTTCTATCAAAAAAAATTTAAATCACCGGTAAGGGTGATAAGGTTTTAGAAAATGTCGATGCCGAGTGCACACTGTTTTTTTCCATATTTCAGTTGTACGTATCTTGTGTCTTCTTCACAGATAGGGCATGCACAATGACCCTTAACTCTATATGCACTCAAATTTGCATATACTGAAAAGTCATTAATGGTATAAAATACCATCATACGCAACTTGAATGTCTCATTTCGATTCCCATCACACCTTTTTCTCCACATGTATAACAATCAATGCAATGTCTAACATCTAGATCAGAGTAGTACGGATGATCATAGAATATCGACCTCTTCTTCCATATGCAAGTTTTACTTGTCAGCTTCTTTGGGGTCTTTCCAAATATAGTATTGACGTCCTCAACTCGCTCAAAAACCTGCTACTCAGTTTTGGCCCAATTCGTTTCTCTTGACTTCCATCAAAAAAAATTTCAATCACCGGTAAGGGTGATAAGGTTTCAGAAAATGTCGATGCCAAGTGCACACTGTTTTTCTTCCATGTTTCAGTTGTACGTAGCTTGTGCCTTCTTCACAGATAAGGCATGCACGATGACCGCTAACTCTATATCCACTAAAATTTGCATATACTGGAAAGTCATTAATGGTACAAAATACCATCATAAGCAACTTGAATTTCTCATTTCGATTCCCATCACACATTTTTGTCAACATGCATAACAACAATGCAATGTCTAACATCTAGATCAGACTAGTATGGTAGATCAAAGAATATCGACCTCTTATTCCATATGCAAGTTTTACTTGTCAGCTTCTTTTGGATCTTTCCAAATATAGTATTGATGTCCTCAACTCACTCAAGAACCTAGTGATCAGTTATAGGTATTGGCCCAATTTCATGCTCTTGACTTCCATCAAAAACTTTTTTCAATCACCGGTAAAGGTGATAAGGTTTTAGAAAATGTTGATGCCAAGTGCACACTGTTTTTCTTCCAAGTTTTAGTTGCACGTAGCTTATGTCTTCTTCACAGATATGGCATGCACAATGACTCTTAACTCTATATCCACTCAAATTTGCATATACTGGAAAGTCGTTAATGGTACAAAATACCATCGTACACAACTTGAATGTCTCACTTCGATTCCCATCACACATTTTTCTCCACATGCATAACATTAATGCAATGTCTAACATCTAGATAAGACTAGTATGAAAGATCACAGAATATCGACCGCTTCTTCCATATGCAAGTTGTACTTGTCAACTTCTTTTGGGTCTTTCCAAATATATTATTGATGTCCTCAACTCGCTCAAGAACCTGCTGACCAGTTAAGGGTATTTGCCCAATCTGATGCTCTTGACTTCCATCAAAAACTTTTTTCAATCATCGGTAAGGGTGATAAGGTCTCAGAAAATGTTGATGTGGAGTACACATTGTTTTTCTTCCATGTTTCAGTTGTACGTAGCTTGTGTCTTCTTCACAGAAAAGGCATGCACGATGACCCTTAAATCTATATCCACTCAAATTTGCATATACTGGAAAGTCATTAATGGTACAAAATACCATCGTACGCAACTTGAATTTCTCATTTCGATTCCCATCATACATTTTTCTCCACATGCATAACATCAATGCAATATCTAACATCTAGATCAAACTAGTCTGGAAGATCAAAGAATATCAACCTCTTCTTTTATATGCAAGTTTTACTTGTTAGCTTCTTTTGGGTCTTTCCAAATATTGTATTGATGTTCTCAACCAGCTCAAGAACCTACTGATCAGTTAAGGGTATTGGCCCAATTTCATGCTCTTGACTTCTATCAAAAACTTTTTTCAATCACCGATAAGGGTGATAAGGTTTTAGATAATGTCGATGCCGAGTGCACACTGTTTTTCTTCCATGTTTCAGTTGTACGTAGCTTGTGTCTTCTTTACAGATAAGACATCCACGATGACCTTTAATTCTGTACCCACCGAAATTTGCATATACTAGAAAGTCATTAATGGTACAAAATACCATCATACACAACTTGAATGTCTCATTTCGATTCCCATCACACATTTTTCTCCACATGCATAACATCAATGCAATGTCTAACATCTAGATCAGACTAGTATGGAAGATCAAAGAATATTGACCTCTTTTTCTATATGCAAGTTTTACTTGTCAGCTTCTTTTGAGTCTTTCCAAATATAGTATTGATGTCCTTAACTCGCTCAAGAACCTGCTGACCAGTTAAGGGTATTTGCCCAATTTGATGCTCTTGACTTTCCATTAATTTTTTTTTCAATCATCGGTAAGGGTGATAAGGTTTTAGAAATTGTCGATGCCTAGTGCACACTGTTTTTCTTTCATGTTTCAGTTGTACGTAGCTTGTGTCTTCTTCACAGATAAGGCATGCGCGATGACCCTAAACTCTATATCCACTCAAATTTGCATATACTGGAAAGTCATTAATGGTACAAAGTACCATCGTACGCAACTTGAATGTCTCATTTCGATTTCCATCACACATTTTTCTCCACATGCATAACATCAATGCAATGTCTAACATCTAGATCAGACTAGTATAGGAGATCAAAGAATATCGACCTCTTCTTCCATATGCAAGTTTTAGATGTCAGCTTCTTTTGGGTCTTTCCAAATATAGTATTGATGTCCTCAACCCACTCAAGAACCTATTGATCAGTTAAGGGTATTGGCCCAATTTCATGCTCTTGACTTCCAACAAAAACTTTTTTCAATCATCGGTAAGGGTGATAAGGTTTCAGAAAGTGTCGATGCCGAGTGCACACTGTTTTTCTTCCATGTTTCAGTTGTACATAGCTTGTGTCTTCTTCACAGATAAGGCATGCACGATGACCCGTAACTCTATATCCACTCAAATTTGCATATACTAGAAAGTCATTAATGGTACAAAATACCATCGTACATAACTTGAATGTCTCATTTCGATTCTCGTCAAACACGTCAACCCCCTCATCGCACAACTTTCACAACTCTTCAATCAAGGGACTTAGAAAAACATCAATGTCATTTCCTGGTTGTCTTGGTCCCGATATCATCATAGACAACATCATGTATTTTTGCTTCATGCACAACCAAGGCGACAATTTGTAAATTACTAGCAAAATAGACTACGAACTATGCTTAGTGCTTAAACTACAAAATGGATTCATTCCATCAGTATCAAGTCCAAGCCTAAGATTTCTTGCCTCTTTCTCAAGATCCGGATATAAATTATTAATCTTCTTCCATTGGAAAGAATCATCTGGATGGTAGATCATTCCATCGCAGTTTCTTCCATCTGCATGTCATCTAAGATCTTTTGTGTCATCTTCATTAGCAAACAAACGCTTAAACCTTGGAATGATAGAAAAATACCATAAATCCTTCGCTGGGGGCCTTTCTTTGTGCTTTCACCATTGCTACACTCATCATCATCCTTCACTTTGTACTGTGATAACCCACACCTTGGGCATTTATGCATTTCTTCAAACTCATGTTTGTACAGTATGCAATCATTAAAGCATGCATGAATTTTCTTATACTCCCTAGCTATCAGACATAATATCTTCTTCGTCTCATAGTAACTTTTTGGAAACATGTTTTCTTCTGGAAGCTCTGCACTACCTTAAGCAACAAAGTAAAGTTTTTGTCACTCCAACCATATATGGCCTTCACATTAACTAGACTTAACACTGTTGATAATAGTGTCAATGACTTCTTGCACCCCAGATATAAAGGTTTTTTTCGACTCACTTTCCAATGTATCATACATAGGGGCATATGCGTGCTGAAAAGACTCTAATTGATCTCCCATTTCTACATCAACCGGTTCAGTTTAGGAACCCCCTTTGCATGTCTATCAATTCACCATGTCATATCCATGTTGTATAATTATTTTTAATCCAATCACACAGAAGATGTTCCCGTATGTCGTCTACTACTTGTTGTCTCCCATTTAAATAGTTTATACAAGGACAAATATTTCCAATCCTCATTCGGTCAAGTTTTTTCCAAGACAAATTCCAAGAATTGTTCAACCACTTCCTCATACGTAAAGGTTAAGTCTCTTTTCTTAGATTTGACGAAATTTCAACAGCATTTCGCATTGATCTCCAAGTACATGACATGAAAGCGATGACATGAATTCCACCACAATCAAGTAGTAACCCGAAGAATAAAGTGAAATTCACTATACTGAAATTTCATCAAATTTAAGAAAAGAGAGTTAACCTATATGTATGAATCTGCTATAAAAAAATTACTCTTCCCAAATTGTCCAATTTGACAATTCAAGATTCAATATAAGGATTAATTCAAACTGTCTGGAAGAATCATTGTATTGAATCTCAAATGAGAAACTAAGGTCCACTCCTAATGAATATATCTTGTATATAAAATAACAATCATTAATATAATGAAGAGATACATTAAAATAATCATACCATGCACAACTTGATCAAGTAATTTTAAACTTATAACATATTGAAGTGAATATTTGTAAAAGATTGAAGTTAAATATTTGCAATTAACATAGTATTTGTAAGAGAATTGTTACCTCAATAACTGGGCTTTTGAGTGGTCTGTGGTCAGTGACTTTGGGGCTAACAACAGATAACGATTTATCTCTCTTATCTTCTGCTAATTAAGGTTCATCAAACATGAAAATATTTCAATTAATTTTTAGAATGTATATATAGCATAAGGAGTGGAATAAAGAATGAACATATGTATAGAAATGACAATGGAAGGAAGGAAAACACATCCAAATTTACAATAAAAAGGTTAAAACTGTGCAAACTGTCCAGAGAAATTTATTTAGAGAATGGATAGATAGTTAAGTAAAAAATAAATAAAAGAAACTAAAATGGCACATACTTTAAACAAAAAACTTAAAATGAGAATTGATAAATGTCATATTTTAGTTAAATTCAGGATTATAATATTGGCAATTGTCTTTTAATTTTAGTGAATTTGATTATAAATTTTCCCTAATCCTAGTTGTTTTATAGTTAGTACATATATAAATATGTTATTTATATTTTGCAAGATTAGTCCAACCAAATCTGGTGTTTTGATAGGTTTCAATGGTATCCGGAGCATGCAAAGCAATCAAGACAAGCAAAAAGGGGCAAAAAGGTCAACATAGGAAAATTCTGCAAGTAAATTAGCCCAGAACTCGCCTGGGCTAAAGACCTTTCTTCAACATGAAGTATTAACTCGCCCAAGCAAGCAAAATATGAAGAAAAAGCTCACCTGGGCGAGTGGAGTTCTTCAGGATTAAGTTTTGACATGCCCAGGCGAGTGAAACAAGGCTAAATCACTCGCCAGGGCGAGTGGGCCTAAGCTAATCACCATTTCCTATAAAAAGCCATGCAAATGAAGAAATGTGGGATGAATTTTGAGAGAGCGAATGTGAGAGACATAGAGAGAGGTGAGAGAAGAGAGAAAAGGAGTGGAAACTCTGCAGAAACGGGTTGCGAAGTGCCTCCTTCGTCATGTCTTCTGTTGATCTCTTGCTCTACACCATGATCGGCTAGTTTCTCCAAAGGATTGGATGTAATCTTCGTACCCTTATGTATCTCTTTTAATATTTGATATATGTATGAATCTTTTCTACTCATTATTGGTGATTTCATTCTGTTCTTAATGCTTGATTCTACTCGATCACTAGTTTCATGAAAATGGATTCTAAACTTGACTAGAAAGTCCCCTTAGGATTTGAACTGAATGATTTTACTCATTACGTTATGTTGATAGGAATAGAGCATAACATTTTGATTACAAATAGCACGAGATTATGATTGTAATGTTGGTTTATTTACTTCATATGCGAGGGATTGATATTCTGTAAATATCCTTAGGATTCTTGAATGTGAGAGATCGATTTAGGGTGAATTAATGTGTGCATTAGTAATAGTAGAAAATGATTCATATGTGTAAATATTAATTGGATACTAAGGGTATGAATGATGAAACCAATCATACGTTCTCTTAAATTAATTTCATTTTATTAGTTTCCATAATTTTTCGTATTTCTGACACACTAAATCCGTTATTTTTGTAGAACAATGAATTTCCGATCATATTTGCTGTACGTAATTATTAAACTGATTACTTTCATCTAGGAGAACTGAGTAGCTTAAGTCCCTGTGGAGATGATCTCTTTATAAATTTTGTAACCTGCGACGACATTGGTATGCTTGCCAATAGTCAAACAAGAATTAAAAAGAAATAGCAAGTAATATGTGTATTATAAATAGGGTAATAACATGAGAACATGGTTATCAATAAATGAGTTGAGCATGAAGAGAAGTTGTTGCATGTTCTGAGAGGCCACAAAAAGGTTATTGGATGGACGCTTGCTAACCTTCCCAAAATAAATCCTTCTATATGCATGCATTGGATACTCTGGATGATTCTAGGCTGGTAAGGCAGCCACAAAGGAGGCTGAATCCCACCATTCTTGATATGGTCAAGAATAAGGTGATGAAGCTACTAGCTGCAAGGATCATCTATCCCATTTCAGATAGCACATGGGTTTCACCTGTCCAAGTAATCCCTAAGAAGTCGGGCATCACTGTTGTGAGAAACCAGGATAATAAGTTTATTCCGACTAAAGTAATCAATAGTTGACAAGTTTGCATTGACTATAAGAGACTTAACCAGGCAACTCGCAAAGACCATTTCCCTCTCCTATTCATTGAATAGGTTCTGGAGAGGTTGATAGGTAAATCACATTATTGCTTTCTTGATGATTTTTCAGGTTACATGCATATTCATATTGCACCGGAGGACCAACACAAGACCATATTCACAAGTCCATTTGGCACATTTGCCTACACCAGGATGCCTTTTGGCCTATGCAACGCTCCTGGAACCTTCTAGAGGTGCATGGTGAGTATCTTTTCCGATTTATTAGAGAGTTGCATAGAGGTGCTTATGGATGATTTCACTATTTATGGTTCCTCTTTTGATGCATGTTCAAATAGCCTCTATAGAGTTCTTAACCGATGCATTAGGGCTAACCTTGTTTTTAACTTTGAGAAATGTCATTTTATGGTACATGAGGGTATAGTCTTGGGACATTTGGTCTCGAGTAAAGGTATTGAGGTTGATAAGGCCAATATTGATGTTATCACTTCTCTACCTTACCCCACTTTTGTGTGGAAAGTGCATTGTTTTATTAGACATGCAACTTTTTATAGGAGATTCATCCAAGATTTCACTGCCATTGTCCAAGCTTCTCCAAAAGGGTGTAGACTTTTTATTGACCAACCTTGCAAAGAGGCATTTGACGAGTTGAGGAAGAAGCTTACTACCTCTCCCATCATGTAGCCACCAGATCGAGAGCTTTCCTTTGATCTCTTGTGTGATGCCTCTAACTATGCGTTTGGGGTTGTGTTGTCAAAGAGAGTTGATAAACTAATGTCATTGTTCATGCTTCATGCACTTTAGACGCAGCCCAAGTTAACTACATCACCACTAAGAAAGAGATTTTAGCTATTATTTTTGCTTTACATAAATTCATATCTTATTTGCTTTGTTCCCGTATCACTGTCTTTACTGACCATGTAGCTTTGAAGTACCTATTGAAGAAGTCTAATAATGCTAAACCTAGATTGATTAGGTGGATGCTTCTTCTTCAAGAGCTTGATGTAGATATACTTGTTATGGTGCCTTTTATTTAGTTTTTTTTCTTGTATTTCAGGCCTTTGGCCCATCTGTTGCATAAAAAATTATTCTAAAAAATGAATATGATAAACGATCTAATTTTTGGCCAAATTACTTATTTGGTCATTTATTCTCTTTTTTTTGGTTCACTCTAATCCTTTATCTTTTAAAATATTCATTTCAATCATTTATCTTTTAAAAATGGTCTTTCCATCAATTTAAAGTTAACATTGTTACTAGTATTCAAAAATCAGTGACTTTTAGCCGCCACAAAATGAACAAACCCAAATTGAAAATCACAAACCATGTGGATGATGTCGATTGTGGAGGCATCTTTGTAGCATAGAAGTGGATCTTAGGGAGAAATTGGACACATAACAGAAGCTTCGTTACAAAACGATGGTGGGAGAGCATATCCTATTCGAAATCATGTCTTCGTCGCATATTTCAGAGACTCCAAAGAAGACATGTGGTGTTACGTCTGTGAGCAAAACCTAGCAAGGAGTGAGGAAACTGCCATGGGGGAGGTGGTCGGCAAAGAAACATGACCGCATAGGGTAATGTCGCCATTGGACCTTCGACATGATGTAGTAGGCAACATGTGCGTACGACACAACAACGAGGTGCTAGATCCACAACAACCATATCTCCTTCATCCACGGTGACATTATCATACCCTAATTTTGTCTGGGTAAAAAAAAGAAAAAAAGAGAAAAAAAGAAAAAAAGAAAAGAGAAAACAAAAGAGAAATAAAAAAGAGAACAGAAAGAAAAAAAAAAGCTAAAGGGACCGAATGGGCTCTTTGAAGGCCCATTAGGTCAAGGAGAAGCTAGACCACAAAAAAAAACCTACAACATATAAAAGGAGGGAGTTGGGACATTAATTGCAGGGAAAAGGTGTGGATCCCAGAGAAGGAAAATGGACCAATCAAAGAGTGCCATTTGGCAGCACCGTCAGAGAAGGGAGAGGGGTCTCCCAAGTAACCCTTATTCTTTCCTTTTCTTACCTTCTCCTCTTTTTCTTTCCATTCTTCTCCCTTTCCTTTTCTTCTTTCATCTCACCCTGCACACCACCTCGCGTCGCCACTGCATGTCGTGCACCCAACCTATAGCGGCCTCGCGCCGCCAGGCCCCCTTGCCGGTGGCGTCAAGGGGGGTCATGCCTCTTCCATTGAGGCTCTTTAATCTTCTTGCACCACCACGCACACCACCACCACCAACGCGCACAACTAACACCACCATGTTGCCATTGCACCGCCACCGCATGCCACCCCGGTGGCGGCCTCGAGCTGCCAACCCCTTTGCCGGTGGTGGCAAGAGGCCACACCTCCTCCTTGAAGATTCATTATCTTCTTCCTCCCATTGTTTGGCTGCAGCAATAACAAGTGCTATTGTGCCCTAATACTAAACGCGGGTTGGGATGGGTCGCCCTGACCCGGTTCTAGCCTAGCCCAAAAAAAATAGTTTTACTATCTACACCACCATTTTAATAAATACAACCCCTTAAGTTCTGGGTCTGACCCATTCTAAAACCAATTAATTAATGTTATTTGCAGCTCCCATTTTCATAAATCCACCCCCTGAACTATTGGGCCTGGCTCATTTGAAACAAAATGACTTTTACTAATTGCACCATCTTCATTGACACCCACACCCCCTATACATTTTGGGTCTGCCCCATTTTGAAATAAAATATATAATATTGTTTACACCCACGTGTTCATAGCTAAACCCCTTTAACTTTTGGGCCTGGCCCACCCTGAAACAAAACAGCAATGCTATTTACTGCCCACATGTTCATAACTGTAACCCTTTAGTAGTTGGGCTTGGCTCACTCTAATAAAAAATATGTAATGCTATTTACATACCCATTTTCATATCTACACTCTCTCACCTTTTGGGACAAGCCCATTTCGAAATTAAATAAGCACTAATAATTGCACTCCCTTACTTCATGTATGCACCCCTAATTACTAAATGTACTTCCGAACTGTTTTTCTCTCAAATCATAGACCATTCCTTATCTTTTGGTTTTTCCGACATTTTCCTTAAATAAATGTTGGTGGCGACTCCCCTCAAATTTTTCTTTTTAGGAAGACTCTTTATCTTCTTTTTCATCGTCGTCCCGTCGTGGCCAGACACATTGCGACAGACACCAAGATTTCCTTTGTTGAAGCCAATAACAAGATCCAAAATCCAACCCTGAAAACACAATAGCCAAATCTTTGTAGCGATGTTGATTTGATTTTTCTTTTTCAGAGATCTCCATCGTGATGTTTGTTTGCTTGTTTGTTAAACAAATATACTTCATTGTGTTATTGATTTGATTTTACTTTTTCAAAGAACTTTGTCGTTGTGAAGTTGACTTGGTCTAAGAAAATTACATTTTGTGCCAGCTAACAGATGTCAGTATTTGAATACTAGTTAATGACGTTAACTTTAAATTGACAAAAAGACAATTTCGAATCTTTTTAAAAAGATAAAGAACCAAAATGATATTTTTAAAAGAAAATGACCAAAGTGAACAAATTATAAATTATAAATTTTAGGTGACACTTGGTTTGAATGTTTATTTTCTATTTTTCATTTTCTGAAAATAGTTTTATCTTAAAATTTGTAAGATTTAAAAAACATGTCTATTTTCATTCACAAAGCAAATATTTATCATGTTGCCAACGTATTTTCACTTTTCCAGAATGTTGAAAATGTTAGTTATTATTTTCAGTTTTGAGCCTATTTTTAAAATATTTTCTAAATTTTAACTAATTGTATTTTCATTTCATTTTATTGTTTTCTTTAAAAATGAAAATTGTAACGACCCACCTCATCGTTACAATATCACCAACTCTAGATCGTGCAATTTCAATTTTTAATGAAAATTCCATTAATTTGATTATGAAAATGGTAGTAAATTTTTTTGCGATAATACAATTATCATACACACGATGCAGTTGCGTAGTTGAATACACACACACACACACACACACACGCATATATTAAACCAGTACATATCATTTATATATCAGTCTTAATTTAGTTTTAACTACAAGCACTTATCCCCAGAATTTACATGTACAACAAAAAGAATCAAGGGACTAACTAAGGAAGAGTTGATTAACAAAACACAACTCTTTCCAAAAATAATTTCAACGTCATCACGTTGGCTTGGCGGCTCCAACCAAAAAGAAGCTTCTCCAGAGTCACCTAATGCTGCTCATCTGCTCACACGAACGAAGGCTCATAATCATCACAGGTACCAACCACACGGTACAACAAATGCAAGGGTGAGTTTATTATATGAAACCAACAAGCATCATATAACAACAATTGGAAAGGAACATCAATAACAACTACAATTATTACCAGAACTCCATTAGTCCAATACACACTCGACAAAACCAATCATCCAATTCATTTCACAAATCAAACAATCATGATCAGAATGATGCATGCTCCTGATTTCACACTCACCATGCAATGTGGTACCATCCTCATGGAAATAGCCTCTCTAGGAAAATGATGTAGTAACTTGTCGAGGCCACCCTGTCGTGCATAGGTCGCTTCCCCCCCCCCCCCCCGCATGGTGATCAGCCCTAAGTCTCAAGGGAGTTCCAAACAGAGTGATATGCCCCCTAGTACCCCCTGGTACTTACTGCTAGCATTCTATTTCCATCCATGCAATTATGAAGTATGAAACATGGGCACCATCAATGTGTGACCTGGCTAGGAACGCATCCTTCCTCGCAAGGGTAACCCATCATGCACCCCTATGTACATACCAGCACACCAATGTGGGCTCACTAATGCATTGACTGTGGCTAGAAACACATCCTTCCTCGCAAGGGTAACCAATCGGTCACTGCATCACATGCGTACATACACGATATACAACCAAGGGCACCATCAATGCATGACCTGACTAGGAACACATCCTTCCTCGTAAGGGTAACCAGTCATGCACCCCCATGGGTATCCATGTGTATCCACATCACACAATGACATTGTCCACATCAACACTATCTCTCATCAATGTCATTGTCAACATCAACAATGTCATTATCAACATCAAAACCATGTCGCCTTAATGTCATCAACAACATCAATATCATTTTATTTCAATATCATCATCATGAACATTAATATCATCTTATTTCAACATCATTGATTACATTAACATTATCTCAATCTCAATATCATCAATGACATCACAAACAATCGTATTTCACATCTATACATAATACATATGCCTGAGATTCACATTCCCTAGGTCTTCAGACAACCCAAATTTCATACATTCAAAATTCATCATACCACAAGACTGATATTTTTAGGAAAATTCTAAATTAAAGGAGAGGACTACAATATATCAAACACACTCTTATGTCTATTTAAAAATTTAATAAAGAATTAAATAGAATAACACATTATAAAATTTTGTGCAAAGTCTCATCTGTAATTAAGACTTTTCCCAAAAATCCAATCATTACAGCAACAATATTATTCACAGTTTTATCCATCAATAAGCCAATTCATCACATCTCATTAGTTAAAAACATATTTTTTTCTTGTAAACGAGCACACACAAGAACAAACACACATCAATCATAAATACATCGCATCTCATTAGTTAAAAACTTAGTTTTTCTTGAAAACTAGCACACAGCAGGGACAAGCAATTATCTTCATAGTTGGGCTCCCTGGCCCCCAACTATGGTATCAAAACTATAACCAAATAATAAACTCCCCTTACCTAACTAGGAGTTCTCCCTGTTACAGCCTAGCGGTGTTGTCTCGTGATCCTTCAAATACGCGTGCTTGTCCGAAAGGAAGTTGTAAAACTCCCACGACGGTACTCAAAATGCAAGAGACACTAAGAGAAGCTTAAACTAGCTAGGAGAAGACAAAGGAAACCAAGGTTACCTTAAAGAAACCAAGAAAGAAGGATTGGAGGCTCCATTCTCTACCGGATCTTCAAGTTGAGTTTCGAAGATTTCGCTCTGATTAAAGGATTCCTCTCCGTGTGGTGGTCCAACGGCAAGCGGCGGTGGCTCGTGGTGGTCACCGGTAGCTGTGGGTGGTGGAGGAGGATGGTCGGAGGTTGGGTGGGTGTTTGGAGGAAGAAGAAGGCCAAAATTAGTTCTTTTTACGCTGTTGTACGTACTTATAATCGACTTGACTCACCCGGACGAGCCAAAATGCCTTCCAAAATTCGCCTGGACGAGCTGACCCAATTTTAAAATTTCTACTTCTGTGAAAAATAATTTCTCACGCTTCAGATGTTATGTTGCCAATCCCAACGATCAACCTTTGCATATGTGGGTTAGGAACCCACCTTTACAATTTGAAGGCGATCCAATGTTTAACTGATCTAGAATGATGATTTTACTAAAACAAGTTTTGGGTCAAACTTGAAAGCACACAATTTCAACGCAGCTCAAACAAACTTCACATAACTTAACATCCACACTAAGCAATTGCACAAGGATAATTTACACAACAATTCAACTAATCTAAACTAATCAAATAACACAAAAAATATATCAAACATCTATTTTCAGTTATTAAAATTTAAGGGTGTTACAAAAATAGATTCTCCAACCAATCGTCACCTAAGATAAAAGGATTAAATAAGTTTTTGTCTTAATTTCTCAAAAAAATGGGGGGGGGGGGGGGGGGAAATAAACCGTACCTCGGGTGAAGGATATTGCAGGTGGCATCTGATCTAAATATGCAAACGATAGTCATGAGCCTCCCCAACCCCACCGTAGCATTCGCAACGCTACCCAACTACGCCGCGAGACTCTTCCTCCTTCTCACCCTTAATTGCTACACCCCTCTCTGGTGCCCTACCCTCCTTGTAACGCCCCTTTCCTCATGAGGGTCATTACCACATATAATCACAGACAGGCAAATAAACAATCAGAGTTATAAGCAGTTTGGAAGCACATATATAAGAGTGACATCAACAAATGTCCTCATTAAATTCACTGTACATATCATATGGTGAATATACATAATCTGTTTAGGTACAAAACTGTACAAATAACCCCTCAGG
>PYAF01000560.1:450084-466857 GCA_007407185.1 Glycine tomentella
CCTGAGGGGTTATTTGTACAGTTTTGTACCTAAACAGATTATGTATATTCACTATATGATATGTACAGTGTATTTGATGAGGACATTTGTTGATGTCACTCTTATTTATGTGCTTCCAAACTGCTTCTAACTCTGATTAATTATTTATGTGTTGTGATTATGTCTGGTAATGACCCTCGGGTTGAAGGGGGCGTTACAGGTCACATACTTATAGGAGTTCTAGTAACCTCTATATCATGGAAAAGTGTGAAGCAGTCTGTAACTGCTGCATCCACTATGAAAGCTGAATTTGTGGCATGCTTTGAGGCCATGGTTCATACTAAATGACTGCGGAACTTTATTTCAGGGCTTGAATTGGTCGACATTATTGATAAGCCACTGAAAATTTATTGTGATAATTCCACAGCAGTCTTCTTTTCTAAAAACGACAAGTATTCCAAAAGGTGCTAAACATATGAAATTGAAATACTTTGTCTTTAAAGAAGAGGTTCAGAAACATAGAGTGTCTATAGAGCATGTTAGCACTGATCTTATGATAGTTGATCCCTTGACGAAGGGATTACCGTCCAAGATGTTTACTGGTCATGTATGTAGTATGGACATTATGTCAGCTAATGAATGTTGATCATTATTGAAATTATTGACTATTGACACTCTGAATTCAATGATGTTTAAATTTCTGAAAATAATCCTGTTTTTCAAATTTATGTATACATGCATGTATGAATGATTATTTTGAGAAAACAGGATTTGTCCTTAATGAAGACATAATAGTATTGTTATGGGACATTATGATATAAACTTCCATTAAAGTATCATATCAGGAAGAAGAGTCAATAAAGTGGTACATGGAAGGAACTATGCCGATTTGATAGCATAGAACCGCCATGACTCGTATTGGTATTTATTTCTGATCATGATATATGATGAGACCAATGTATGGAACCTTTAACCTTATGTATGCGCATTATGATGAATTTTCATTAAATCATGAAGGGATACTGTATGACTTGAGTCAAGTGGGAGAATGTAAAACATTATGTGTCTCATGTATAAAAGTAGTGTTATTTTGATTTAATGAGAAAAAGGTAAAAAGGTATTATTGGTATAGGAGTTATTAGAAGTTATGGAAGTTATGGAAGTTACTGGAAGTTATGGAGGTTACTGGAAGTTATAAAATAGATAACTATTGATAGGTGCAGTTATCAGAAAGTATAAAAGACATTTGGTTTCTGAAAAGAAACATATAAAAACATAAAAGGCCTTCATTGTCTACCAACAAACGTTGTATCCAATCCCTATTAAAAGAAGATACAAGAATGAAAGGGTCAAGACTCTAAGAAAGTATTCTATTATTAAAGATCTTCCGCAATTATGGACAAAGGTATGTTTATGTAAAACTCATGAATTCTCAATATCTTTTTCATGTTCTTGTTATGATTGTTATTGAACATGAAATTATATATTAATGCTTACATTATGAACAAAAAAATTAACAATAACTTTACTCATGAATTTTCAAGATCTTTTTCATGTTTTTGTTATGATTGTTATTGAACATGAAATTATATATTAATGCTTACATTATGAACAAAAAAATCAACAATAACTTTTATTTATTGATTTGTGTTAGGATACAGTAACTGGACTGTTGTTATTATATAGTGAGACCGTCGTCTCCAATTAAAATATTATAAGAATTGTTTAACTTTAAATAATATTATTTAATTTTTTTTTGGAGCAAATGATGTGACTTTACTTATTAAATTTATATTATAAATAAAATATTTTTTAAACATTATAGATCCCAAAATTAAATTAATTACTTATTTCAACAACTTTAGCATTAGAGCAAATTTTATGTAAAATATTTAAATCTATATAAAATAATAAGCTGCTATAAATTTATGATAAATAATCAATTTTAAATAATTATGTATTGTTGATGTTATAACAATTTGAGATACGTATTTATAAAATAGATAACATATAAACAATAATAAAAAAAAACTAATATATCAGCTATGAGATTAACTTTTTTATGTTTGAAAAATGTAGCCAACGTGAATATGATTTACTGTGCAAGATTTCAAACTTTAAGCCGAAAGTAACACGATATACCCTTCCTGATAGATTAAGCCTAGTCTTTTTGAAGAGATATAGCTACTCGTGTTGAATTGGGGGAATAAATATGAGTACCAATAATGCATCTCAGCAACTACATACGTTACGTAGTGATGAGCTTTATCAATGACATGACAGTTGCAGGTGCATGGAAGGAATAGCGAAAGACAAGGCTTGTGATATAAAGGAGTGTCCTTCATCCCTTAAATAAATTATAAAAAAGTTGAAAATTATAATATCATGAACAATTGAGAATGTGTTTTTTTTTTTTTTTTTCATGATTCAGACATTTCACGAGATCCTTCATTCCATTGGATTAGACTAATTTCATTTGTAATTCGTAATTGTTATTGATTTAAAAAAATTATATATAATAAAAATTAATTTTTTTATCAAATAAATTATTTTCACAAACATGGTAACATCTTACATTACGCGTCAATCATTTCTAAAAGCAAAATTGGAATGTATGAACATTAGCTAAATGCTTTGGTAAAACATGCCACCGGATTCGTATCTTAATTCTCCTATTACATTACACAAAATTGATATTTCCTATTGCATAAAAACTGAATGGCACTTTAATGTTGCAGAGAGTGATATGCTTTATTTGAATATTTTTATTTTATCAAGGACTAATTCTTGTTTTTAACAAGTTAATTTGATGATCCTTACCTAATATGTATTACAATTTGTTTTTAAAAACTTTAGCATTAGTTATTTTCTATCTAAAAATAACATTATTTACAAGTGGTTTTCTATCATTATAGGATTGGACAGAAGCAGGGACAGAGAATCGAATTGGAGGAAGAGGCAGATGATAAGATTGACATATAGTTGAGTACTACCAAAATTAAGCATATAAACTTTAGAGAATTAAATTATATAGTTTCATTCAATCACAATTTATTATATATAAATAATTGTTAATTTTTATAATAATTATTTTAAAAATTATATCAATAATAATTTATATTTAAATAATAATGTATAACTATTTTATACCATCAATAAATAATCATTAAATTCTAAATTTTATTATTTTAATGAAATTCTGACAAAATTTTGTACAAATCAAATAATAATCAATAGATAATGCATTTGTTTAATTAATTGTAACTTTTTTAAAGTTATCTAAACGAGTGAACTTCAAAATTTGTGAGAGAATTTTTAGAATAAAATTGATTAAAGTACCATTACTTTTTAAGTATAAATGGACACCAAAACCTTGTCTTTTCTTTCAATGGTTTTTTTTAATATCTCTGTCCTTTACGATTACGAAAATCACCAAAGACAAGTCGCAGAATGCATATAAAATTATTGAACTCTGCATGAGAATTTCTGAAAAACGACAATGCAAACGGATGAAACCCTAATTAATTGGTGCCTTTCCACGATCGAGATCAGGGCCCTGCAGCAGCTACTCTGACAGATCCCCGTGACTTGTGGAAATATATTTATTGAATACTTTGTTCATTGCATAATTGCATGCTATTGCACCGTGAATCCCTGATAATTTTCTGTAACGTAAACGCGTCAATAAAATGTTTAACTGAGAAGGAAGTTTCGAAAATAACAAATGATCAAGTTAAACTTAAATAGACTAAAATATCTGAAGATTAAATTTCATTTCTTAATTGGAGTTTTCATCAAACATTCAATTACGCTTTCAATTTTAAGTTATACCAGAAACAATTTGGTTCCAGGAGGCAAGAAAAATAATATAATTTTATAAAAACAATTGCTTATAAAAAATATTAAAATTTAATATATTATTATATATCGAATACTTTTCATAAATAAAAACATATAACTACATTGACTATAAAGGTAATACTATACGAAAAAAAATAGATAGATAAAATAATTAATTTTAGATAACTATATGTAAATATTTCAACATTGAATTTATCAAAATAGCTATTCTAATTGAACCATCGGTCTAAAATTGAATTTTATTTTATTATGTTATGTTATTGATACATAATAATATCTATTAATTTTATATGACTAATATTTGTTATATAACCTAACTGATCACCTTCGATATAATTTTCTCTCCCAATCTTTAATTATGATAAGTACCCGCACGCACAAGGATGAAGCGGGCATGGGTCTTTATTTGGTGGTAAAAGTGATGAGGGATTATTTTTTATGTTCGGTTTACTCCATTGTCCTCCCTGTTAACAATAAAGGATTTAAGTAGTTTTTAATAATAATATTATTATTATAATGATACAAAAAAGTCAATTTAGGCTTAATTATATTTTTTTTCCCAAATTAAAGTTTGACATGCAACGTTTAGAATTCCCCCTATTTCCATTTTCTATTTATTTATTTTGCTAATTTCACTCCCCAAATTTATAAATCATCTCAAATTTTTTACTCCCTCTTAGAGAAAATGCCATAAGCAAGACAATTTGTGATAGTTTTTCCATTAAACTACCACAATTAAGATATTTTGTGCTAGTTTTTTCTCTTTAAAATGCAACAATTAAGACAATCTTGTGACAAATTTTTAATTATTTGTGGCCATTTTTCTATGTGGGATCAAAAGTCATGATGTTTTATAAATTGACACTACTACAAACAGTATATTCTATCTCAGTTATTTAATCAATTCGATGTCGTTTGAGAACCGTCTTTGTAGCGGGTGTCGTTGAAAAGTAACACTTTCGACGTCGGTTATTGAACCGTCTTAGAATGTCACATTCAAAGACGGTTCTTAGCTGGAACCGTCTTAGAATTAGTTTTTGATTTTCTTTTGCATACGTCATTTTAAGACGATTCCAACTAACAACTGTCTTAGAATGTATCATTCTAAGACGGTTCCTAGCCTAGAATCGTCTTAGAATTTGTCTTTGTTTTTTTTTGCATACATCATTCTAAGACGGTTCCAGCTAACAACCGTTTTAGAATGAATCATTCTAAGACAGTTCCTAGCTTAGAACCGTCTTAGAATTCGTATTTGTTTTTTTTTTTTTTTTTGCACACATCATTCTAAGATGGTTCCAGCTAACAACCGTTTTAGAATGCACCATTTTAAGACGGTTCTTATCTTAGAACTGTCACAGAATTCATCTTTTTTTTTTGCATACATCATTCTAAGACGATTCCAACTAACAATTGTCTTAGAATGCACCATTCTAAGACGGTTCCTAGTCTAGAATCGTCTTTGTTTTTTTTTTTTTTTTTTTTTTTTTTTTGCATAATAGAGGGTTTTCTTACCTAAAAATGTTGAAATGTTGATTTTTTCCATAATTCGAAGACGATTTCGTCATAACCGATGTTGAAATGTTGATTTTAATTACAAAAATGCCACCACACTCCATTTTAAGATGGTTTCGCGACAATCGACTTTAATTGGCCGTCGTAAAATGTAGCGATTATAGTAGTATGAAGAGAAAATTTTGTGAACAAAACTAGGACAAAATTCATGACATTATAAAACTTTGGGGGAGCAAAAAATATAATTAAGGCTTCAATTTATAAGTCCATTCTACCCTTGTCGAATTGAAACCAACCACCACTATATTGCGCTCTCCCTCAAATATGGTGTAGAGTGATTCCTTTTAAGATGACTTCGAAGGCTTAGGAAAAAAATGACTTCGAAGGTATGATGTAATTACTATAAAGTATGTGACATATTCTATGATGTATAGATATGATACACGTATTATATACTATACATATTTGATGATATAATATTGTAAAGAATATAAGATATGACGGTGGAGGTCACAAGGCATAGAAGATGTAAGATTCGAAGGAGAAAATAAGAAGATTGGGAGACTTTGAGAAAGAGTATTTCTGTATATGATTCAGTATAAAATGAGTGTGTTAGTTATATTTAGCTATAGTTTCTGTATTTATAGAGTGGATGATGGAGCTCTTCTTTGTCACGGGTGAGATTATTACCTATTTTTATTTATGTTAGGATCCTTACTCTTTCGGGTCTTGCTATAATGTTGGTTTAGCTCTCCGGCTTAGGATAACCCTCAAATCTTTAGCCAATATTTAACCAGAATAGTATTTCCAGAATGTTGGCTTTACAAGTGAAATGAAAATTTATTCAAAAACAGTTCCTTGAGTCTATATTGTTTTATGAAAGCAATATCAACTTTAGAATTGAAATGAAGATTTATCCTAAAATAATAAGTATTTTTGTTGTTGTGTACATTGATATTAATGAGGATCAACTTTAAGTCTTCATACATTTACTCCAATTCTTTACCATTAAGTCGATACCACTTATTTTTTTTACAAAGAGAAATAATATCAATCTAATTTCTTTTGGGAGTTTTTCTATAAGAATAATTTTTTTTGTTTAATTATATTAGATTTTATATATTTAATTTAACTCCTCTAAATTGAGGGAGTAAAGTTAATTACAATTTTGCTCATCAATTTCTAATTATTGCCATTACAAGAAAATGATAAATTTGTAACGGTTAAAAAAGTCATTTCTGGCGACTAAAAATCCTCAAAAAATGAATATCTGGCGGTCAGGATCAACTGTCAGAAGTATCGACATCAGAAATATTTGAGCGACTTTTAGATGAACGCTAGTAAATTCGCCAAAAATATTGTGGCGGCTAAAAGTCGTCACAAAATTTATTTTTTATTTTTTATTTTCACACAAAAAATAGTGGCGGCTAAAAACCGCCACAAAGTGAGCTTTTTAATTTTTTCCGCCAGAAATAGTATTTTTTTATAAAAAAAATCATATTAATCTTTCTCTAGTTTAATCATTTCCATTATTTCCATAATTATTTTGATTGCAATTTGATTAAGTATATAAATTGAGAAAACTTATTAAATTTGTATTCTCTTAAATTTCAATACTATCATAATTATTGTAATTATTAATATTACTTCTTGTATAATTTTTCTTTCTTATTTATTCCTATTCACACCACAATCTTCAAAATGATTCATCCTATCCTATAATTATACTTTGCACCAATAAGTCAATTACATCTTTAATAGAATTAACATTGCAATTAAAAATATCAAACATAATTTTAACATTATTTTGATTTGGGTAATAGGAAATGAAACAGATAAAAAAGGGAAGTGACATCTAGTCCTACATATTACATATTAGTCTTACATATAATATTGAGGTAGCCATGTTAATACCATGCATAGTTGATGACAGGATCTATTGCAACATCTAGCAGAACCATGTTCCTCATACTCAGACTTGGTCACACACATTGTTTCAAAATCTGGACTCATTGACAACAACGACCCTCCACGCCAAACACCTAAAATGGGACTGCAAAAGAACCGTAAGTTCTTTTATGGAAAATACCAACTTTAGAATAAATAAGCTTTTTATGCTGGACAAGAAAATTAAAAGGAAGCTGATTCTAAGTAGGGGAGCACAATAATTCAAATTTTTGTTTTATTGTTAAGCCATATAATTGGTTAGAACTGAGGGGTCATTAGTTAGAATTTTTTTCACTTTGAGGGACTTTTATATATAGTTGGGATAATATTGTTTTGTACCATGGATTATTTTCTACTCATACTCATGTGCAGGGTATAAATAGTAACTAACCAGTGGGCTAATTAAGGGTGATGATACATTTTCTTTTTTTTTCTCTTTTTATATGGGTTTTAGGTACTTCTTATACCTATTATTAATTTATATATATATATATATATATATATATATATATCTTTGTCGATAAAAAAACTAATTTACTCGTCATTTGTAATCTAATGAGATAATTTTCTTTTTAAACATCATGCAATGAGTCATCTATGTATTTTGATCTATTTCATCGAACATAACGCATATTAGTGATGTTCTTAATTAGCTATATAAAAGTTATTGTGTATGGAAGTAATTATCAAAAATAGTACAAGACTTGAGATAGGAGATGTAGTTTGAGGTTACCACTACGCAAGAGTGAAGTGAGGCCATTCCATGTCAACGCGGAGTGTATCACTACTGGCCAAAAGGGAGCAACAAAGCGAGACCAATCTTCTGACTTGATGTCCTACATAGCATAGAAATTACGTACCATGCACATGTTATAGTAGCAACACAACTTGAACTATGTACATAGTAATCATATTCGATTGCAATGAGTACCTGTAGTGACAGGGATTGGAGCAATTTGACATAATCAGAAGCTGAGCACCAAGCTGGAAGGTAATATGCATCGTAAATCTTCTTCAAGAGATCTTGCTCCCAATTAGGTGATTTAATCAATTACATTCAGTTATAGAAGTTTGTTCTAAATAGTTGTTGGGTCTTTTGTTTTGGTAAGAACTTGATTTTGCGAAATACCCATTACTTACAAAAGCTCTCACAGTCTGAGAAAAGACATTCTGAGTTACATTGATGTTGTTTCAAAACTCAGAACTCATGCATCATTAATCATGTTGGTTTGAACAAGATTTGTCAAAAGTTTTTCAAAGAGAGTTGATTCTAAGAATTGCTTACATTCAACCTGAGTTTGTTTGGTAAAATTCATTCATTCATCTTCTGAGGATCACGAGATTGTATCTCTCTTAAAGTTTAGCAGTGATTTGTTTGTTTACTTTTATTTCTTGTAAGTTCTTAGATCAAAGAGGTTCTTTAAAGCTTCTCTAGAGTAGGGTTCTCTAGAGGGAAGAACAAAGTAGTGCTCTCTGGTTCTTGGTCATTAGAAGCCTAAAGGGTTTAGATTTCTGTTTCTTTATCTAGGTTTCATAAAGGTGATCAGTTATAAAAGCTTGTAAAGAACAGAGTTTGATTTAGTGGAACTCTAACCTAGTGTTGGTTGGAAGAAACTAGATGTAGCTTCTCTTGTTGAGAAGTGAACCAGTATAAGATCTTGTGTTGATCTCTATTCCTTAATCTCTTCTTGTTATCTTAATATGTGATTCTTTTGGTGAAATCTGTTATTACTCAACAAATGAAGTTTTGAGTAATTGTATTCTTGAACTGAGTGGTTTGATTGATTGAAGCATTCTTATTGTGATAAAAATTCTAAATCCGCTGCTTGTTTTAAAAGAATTTTTAAAGACTTTGTTTTTAACCAATTCACCCCCCTCTTGGTTATTGTGTGTGTTCACTATTATTTTCACAATTACAGACACATGAAAGCAAATGCTAGGAATTAAAGACCTTGCTAAAAAAAGAAAACATGGAAAGTGGAAAAATTATTTCCTCTCAGCACTAAGAAAAATTATGCTGACAGGTATTTAACCATGCCAAATACTTCACATACAATATTTCAAAGCTTGTAAAGTTCCCAATGCTGATAGGTATAATACCAGTCAAATTATTTCCTCTTAGCACCGAGAAAACATGGAAAACAATGGTCAAAACATATGGAAGGCAACAACACGGATCAAACGAATTAAGTGATAGATATTGTGCTTGAGTTGGATTATTCATAAATAACACAAACCAGTTAAGTGACAGGTATCAGCGGACAAAATACCCACTCAACATGAACTTGAACATACCTTCAATGTTACACCAAAAAGAAACAATCTCACTATGTATATTATAAAATTTAAAGTAGCAATGAAAAATGAAACTGTCATTGGATGGAGAGAAGCTCGTACTAGTAGTTGGTGCAAAATTCTATTTTATCCATGAAACATTTTCTTTTAAAAAACAATGAAAGATTTTCAATGTAATTTAATATTTTCTCCCTAATCATACCACCAAATCTGATCAAACCTCTTCAATCTCTTGGTTACTTTTCTCGTAATAACATGTATCCTGCAATACTAACCTCTTGGTATTAAGAGGATTTAACCACATTATCATATTGAAGCAGTCTCAAAACATCTAAAGACAAGGACAAGATAAACAAACCATGATAGTGGAGAATAAATGTGCAATACCTCTCTGACCAGTCAATAACAACCAAAGGAATGAATTGACCAAAAACATTTGACCTGTAAGACATGAAACAAAAGAAATAAATTACAATTTCATACTAGTGATGGATATTTTGAAAATAACAACATAAAATAAGTAGAAGACATGTACTCTATAATGTATGCATGCTTCTTAAACTCTGTACTAAAAAATATTGTCCAAGAATGTACTACTACAGGGATTTACATAATGCATGCATGCTTCATAAAGTCTCTGTACATTATGTAAAGGAATTATATAAAGAACTCATCTAGTACTCTATTAGTAAGACCTAATTCAAATGAAGATAATTAAAAAGTCAAAATGCCATACCATTATTCACAGTGACAAGATCGAGAGATAACTAGATAAATAGTTTTTTAGATTTCAGACAAAAGGTTCATATATCAAAAGTCTATAAGCAAAAAATAAGGTGAAAAACATTTGAAGAGATAATTTTACTTAACAGTTCCTCACAAGTGAAAAAAATACATTAAGCAAGCCATATCATGAAAAATTATTAATATTATTATAAATTGATTCTGAGATCATCATCTAATGATTTAAAACATAAAACACTTAATGACTTCTGAAACCAAAATAATATCATACATCAATCTTTATGTGAATGACATCAGAGCCAATAACAACTTAATAAGCTAACCGCACATTAAGTATTTTGCACCCATCAACTTGAGAATTGCTTGCCCATCAACAATATAAGATTTGAATAAGAATCAAGTTTAAGAGCCCTCACACTTTTAGTATATGATAAGTATCAAATCTTAGTAAAATTAGGGTTATAATGATCATACTTATCTTTTGATTAAGTAAATTTCTTGATTAAAAATCACCCTAAACCTAGTGGTTTATGTGTTGTGCAAATATGTAGGGGACTTATTCACATTCTAGAAGATTCATCCACTTAAATCTGGTGTTTTGAAAAGTACCAATTTTATCCGAAGCTTCCAAGCAATCCATACAAGCAAGAAGGGGTAAAAGAGTAAAAAATCTAAGCCCTTTCGCCCAGAGCTCTCCCAGGCTAGGATCTTTCTTCATCAGGAAGGCTTTAGCTCACCTAAGAGAGTGAAACCAACACAAAATGCTTGCCCAGGCGAGTTCAAATTCCAAGAAAAGGTGGCTAGCTCGCCCAGGCGAGTGAAAACAGGCAAATTGGCTCGCCTGGGCGGGTGGACTCAAGCATGAGGCCAATTCCTATAAATAGCCATGCAAACTTGGAGCAAAGGCATTCCATTTTCGAAAATTCTCTGCCTTGTACGTGAGAATAGAGTAGAATATCTTAGGGAGAGTGAGAGAAGTGAGAATTAGTGTGGAAATTCTGCCGGAAAGAAGCGGCAATGGTTCCTTTCATCAATTCTTCCATTAAGGAGGTGCTTTCCACAATGATTGGTGATGTAATGTCTACAACCATTAGACATTAAGTTTCCCAAATCTACCTTACAATGAAACCCAATCTTCAAGCAAACCTCAAGAACTCTAAATTATGCAATTTCCCAAGAATTTGGGGTTGTTTTAAGCTTTTTAATTTAGCAATGGAAGATGAAAGAGAGATTAAGAATGAAAATGGATGGCACCATGGAAAATCTTTCCAATAAGCCTAGGAAGAATCACCACAATAGTATTGAGAAGCCATTGATAAGACTCAAGAAGTTCTTACACAAGAACAAGAGAGAAACTCTCAACAATTTTCAGAATTGTATTAATGAACCAAAGCTAGTTACATTCAGTTTTGGCACCTTATATAGGCCATGAAATTACAAGATAAATGTCACTAAATGTAAGGAAAATGCAAATTGAAATGAAGCCCAAATGAAGCTTGAAGTGTAAGCTTTCCCTAAAGTGACTCTTGGCTGCTCAACATGTGCAGTGTAGTTTTAAAACTAATTTAATTGATTAATCCGCACTTGTAATCGATTAAAACAATTTTTTTTACATTTTCAGGCTTATGTAATCGATTACAGCTTTCTTGTAATCGATTAAAACAGGAAAAATCTTGTTTGTTTAATTTCCTAATGCTGATTTAATCGATTACCAGATGTAATCGATTAAAGGTATCAGAAAAGATGCTTTTAATCTGTTACAGACAGACGGTAATCTATTAAAATAGACAATACTTCTTTTGTGTTTCCACTGAGTTGGTGTGCTTCTTCATGCTTTTCCAAGAGATACAAGTTAGCTTGAATGTGGTCTTGAAGTGCTTAAGTCCTAGCTCTTGCCATTGGTCCTTTAAAGCTCACCAAAGGAAGTGCTTCAAGCTCTCCTTTTAGACTTGGAATGAACTTCCATCAATTAGCTAGCTTCTCTTAAGGATTGGATGTAATCTTCTTATGCCTATGTATCTCCTTTAATGTTTATTTATGCATGAATCTTTCTAATCCTTATTGGTAATTTCATTCTGTCCTTAATGCTTGATTCTACTTGATCACTAGTTTCACGAATTTAAATCCTAAGTTTGACTGGAAAGTACTCTTAGGGTTTGAACCGAATGATTTTACTCATTACGTTACGTTGCTAGGAATAGGGCATAATGTTCTGATTGCAAATAGCACACGATTATGATTTTAATGCTGGGATATTTATTTGATATGCGATGGATCGATATTTATTAAATATCCTTAGGATTCTCAAATGCAAGAGATCGATTCGGGGTAATTTAATGTGCGCATCAATAAGGATAGAAAATGATTTATGCATGATAAAGTTAATTGAATATTAAGGGTATGAATGATGAAATCCAATCCTACACTTTTCTTGAATTTAACTAAACTCGCTTTATTTGTTTTCATAATTTCCGTAATATCAACGTACTAAATTCGTTAGATTTTCATTCTCTTTATATTCGAATTTTCTGTTATTTCATAATCAAATGAACTTTCGCTTACACTTTTTGTACATAACTATTAAACTGTGGAGACGACCTTTTATAAATTTTGTAACTTACAACGACAAATTGGTACGCTTGCCAAGAGTATCATAACAGTATATCACAAGGCTACGTCAATGAAATTAGATATGAGATTACACGGTAGGGGACCTATAAAGAAATGGAGCTAAGAAAGACAAGGAAAATGAACTGGGAGGGCTTCAAATTGCTATCAAGGTTGACAATGAAATATTGAAAGATATAACAGCATTTGCTTTTTATATTAAATCAACCACGTCAATTGAACAAATATCATGATCGCATGGACCAGATTATCAGTATTTTCAACTATTGATCCTTTTTTGATACCAAAACTCATGCATAGTTCCACCCTACTGATGACTCAGAAGAAATTAAAAAAAATTATAACTAAAAAACTAGAATGTCCTATATGTGGCACACAAAGAATCGGACATTGTAGTACATACATGCATTGAACTAAAATGAGTTGAAATTTCAATAATTGGACACAAGAGAAGCATATTGATGCACATTAACATAAAAAAGGGGAAATGCGTGAGAGAAAAAAGCTAGGGTTTGGTGAGTGTAGCGTTACGTCTTGTATGCCTGGATGAATTTAGACTTTTTGGCTTCCTCCTCTGCGAAAAGGAAAATCAGACTCAGAACAAAAATCCAATTTTGGAGGATGGCGAAGAAGGAGGAGAGAGATGGACTTTACCAGAGAGACCAAGAGAAAAGATGTGAGACCATAGTGAGATTTGTAAGATGCCGGAAATGGCTTTGAAGGTCGCAGCTAGTGTAGACGAGGCTTAGATTGGCGATTGGGAGGAACTTTTTTGGGGCTTTCATAGAGGTCTAGAAAATAAAGGACTCTAAGTTTAGATTTAGGAAACCAGGCCCACAATGGCCGAAATTGAGGTCGATGACGGAGGTCGTAGCAACACACTAGAGGAAGGGTGAGAGAGAGAAGATGCCGATGACTTTTGAGAATAGGGTAGGTTGTGACTTCTTTTTTTTTCAAATGATGTTCATGAACACATAGCGAAGAAATAACAAAATAATTAATGACTTTAAAAATTAAAATAGAAGAGAAAAGGTCTGTGGTTGTTAATAGATTTATTAACAATCATATTAATTTTGTAAGGATTATTGGTAACCGCTACAAGATAGCTGTAAGTAAAAATGGGTTTCTTGTAGTGTGCATGGTTTTTTTGTTGTATTTTATCTTCTAACAATCAAATCCTTCTTTCGAAAACTTATACTTCACATATATTTATTTGCAAAATATCTAAAAATATTGTATCAAATACAATGTTAAATATGGATAAATTGAGCAAAAGCATGATGCTTCATAGTTGAAATTGCATTGATCTGACAACAGTACCATGTAAAGCTTCAGAAGTCCATGCCAAACTTGAGAATGCAGTACATGGAGTAGAGAAAATTCTTCATTTTTTTTTCTTTTTAAATATGCAACGTCATTAAATTATGGCCGATTCTAATATGAAGTTGTGCTTTTTCAGCCACACCGATGAGTAAGTTAAAATGACCTGATATTGTAGGTAAACATGGCATTTACCGGTTTGCTACAATATTAAAAAAGTTTTCAAAAATTGCAAAATGGTCCCATATCCTTCAACAGTTCAACATTGCTCTTCGCTTTTCCTTCTCAATTTCCGCCTCAAAAGACTTCATATTTTAAAATTATTATTTTTTATTTTTAATCTCCTTCCCTGCAAGCGTGTTCTTCTCTTCCGTTTTGGCCTCGCCGAAAACTCCCACCACCACCACCCTCACCGTTCAGTCATTCACCTTGTACGATTTGTTGAACGACGCATGTGAACTGGAGGAAGGGGCATCAATTCATTCCGGGGTTCCTCGGGGACATGGCGTTTCTCTCAGTGTTGCTGCTGTTGGGAAAAAACTTAACTGGCGAGATTCCGACGATGTTGAATGTCGTGCCGGCGTTGCAGGTTCTGTGGCTGAACAACCAACACGGTGAGCGACTCAGTGGGAAGATTGATGTTTGTCGAGTATGATTTTGTTGACGAGTTTGTGGCTTCACAGGAACAAGTTTGAAAGGTGTGCCAGATACTATTGTGGATTTGGTTTCTCTAAAGGATTTGGATCTCAACGGGAATGAGTTTGCTGGGTTGATTCCTCAATAGTAACAACCTTTTAATTTAATTCTTTTGTTTTTATAATAGTTGATACTTATACTTAATAACCTCGCACAAATCTTAAAAAATATCTATTAAGTCTTGCATGTTTTTTTTTATTTAGTAACAAAATATTTTAATAAAATATTATTATTAATATGATATTATATTATAATTATTTTTACTTTTGTTAACACAATGTGATAATTATTTGGGGTATATTTTAAAAATATTATCATTTAAAATTTAAGATTTAAAAGAAAATATTGAACTATACTTAATATAAAAAGGGGTGTAATTAGTCATTTTCAATTTTATGGATAAACTTATCAAAAATGGGGTTCATTTAGCAATTTTTACTGTGCACGACTTTAAGGTCGTGACCAAACTTATGACTTTAAATCTGGGAGGGGCGCTGATAGCAAAAAGAAAACAAAACAGCTTTAAAGTCGAGCGTGCAGATAGCAAAAACAAAACAAAACTCTATACGACTTTAAAGTCGTAAATATATATACGACTTCAAAGTCGTATATATGTTTACGACTTTTAAACGTTATAGAAAAAAATAAAATATATATAAATTAATAATTACAATTATATATTTATTAAAATATTTAACTATCGAACTTATTAATTTTCAAACAACCTAAAATTTAAATTTTATTTTTCAAATTAAACTTACATGTTTTTGTAACTCCTCAATTTATTTAATTTTTTTTACAGATTAATTAGTTTAACTAGAAAATACTATTTTTACATCAAAGATTTTAAGTTAGTTTAATGTAAATTATTACATTATAAAAAAATAAAAGGTGCCACATATTTCATTATACTTGATAAAAATGTTTTTTATAATGTGATTAAAGTATTATTTATCTTTAATAATGAAAAACGAGTTTAATTTTAATACAAAATGTAAAAAAAATTACATTTTTTTAGAAACATAAATATTTATAATTATTTTAAATATAACTTTAAAAATGATTATTATAAAAATAAATAATCTTATGATAATAATTCATAATTAAATGACGGCCTAAAAAACTTGTAATTTCGATCCAACGATGATGGTGTTGTTGGAGTTTCTTGGGGGGTTGGGGTATCCTTGGATTTTGGTTGATGAGTGGAGTGGGAATGACCCTTGTGATAAGGTACAACGGGGACTAAAATGCAAATTCAATAAAATTATACTAACAAGTAACAGGTAAACAACATTTTAAAAGGAACCAGTAATACATAATGGATCACATTCGTTCATTATTTTTATTAATATATCTAATAGTATATAAAGTAATTCACCGGACGACGACTGGCTATTGAAGGTAAAAAACACTGTCTCACCCGTGAGTTCTTTATTTTGGATTTCACGTTAGAATCGACCTTAATTTATATGCAAATATTTATGCAAATAAATTTATAATAAATACGCATATTTTTAAAATATAATCATATAAAAAATCATGATTAAAATTTTGCGGCAAAATTTTGGGTACAACTTACTGATCGATCACATGAGACTTTTGTCATACTGCCACAGTCAACAAAAAATATAGCTAGAATGCCAGTCGGAGGAGAAAAATTGTTGAAATGCCACGGAACAAATCTCGCTTCCTGAAGCAGCGAAATATATGGCTTACTTGGCACACCCGTATTGGCTGCATGAGGCGTCCCTGACCTGCTCAAAGCTCGCTGGGGATGGCAGCGAAATGCAG
>PYAF01000560.1:475900-494083 GCA_007407185.1 Glycine tomentella
TTATGCCTAGCTTTCCTTGTGGCTTCTTCTTATTGGCTCTTTAATTTGCACCATCCAAGTGTCTTATTTCATGAAAACTCCATACTCTTCCTTGGCTGTCTTGTTTTGCACGTATACTAGGCAATTTGGAGTGCAATTCGTGTGGTTGCTTTAAGCTTAGGTGTTGTAGATTTTTGTTGCATCAAAGTCATGATTGTTTGTTTTGCTTTTAGTTGGATTCTTTTTATAGGCTATCAATTCCTTACCCTACAAGTGTCTTAATTCATGAGATTTCTACACTTTTCTTCTTGTTTTCTTGTGTTGCACGTGGACTAGCTAGGCTAAGATGTATTCCATTTGTTTTCCTTTTCATTTGTGGAATAGCTTAGGCCTACTCATAAAAATCTCTGCCCAAAACCCGTGTTATAGAAATATTTATTCTGAATTTTTTAGCCGTTGGATCTTCTTACAATTTTAAGGGTATATTCCTATCTTACATATCTAAGTTTTGACCGTTGGGATTGTGGAAATAATGTCCCTAGCTATCCACGTATTTTTTCAAAGGAGACAACATAAAATTTGCTTCAAATATCTTTTTAAGCATTAATTACTTTCTTTACACATGGACCAATGGAAATGGCTACTTAACTCTCCATGTGTCCATTCTTGAATGTTCCTAAGGCTTTTCTCCCTTGATTGTGTATTACAGGGCCAAGGCTTGATCGTAAATAACCAAATCAACAATTTTTCCTTTTATTACATGTAATAACAAAATTCTAAGTTCTTATTGGTCCAATTTGCTTTTATTTAGTAAAATTACTAAACTAACTCATTAAGGATCCTATTCCTTCCATAATTAAGAGAAAACTCCATAGATTATGTCTATCCTTTTTCTTATATTTTTCTGATACCTGAGGTTGTCTAGATTAAGCTCTTTTCAACCTATCTTCCAAAATCTGTAAAAATTCTATTTTAGGGTTTTCTACCTTCCACCTTGCTGATACTTGGTTATCTAAATGTATTTTATCCTATAGTCAAGTTCCCACAAATTTCTGAAGTCATTTTGGTCATTTTTGACCTAAGGGTATTTTTGTAATTTTAGTACTCACTCCAGGGGCAAAATCATCATTTTTAAAAATGTTCAGGATCTCTCTGTAATTGTCACTCTAAGGGTATTTATAAAATTTTTTCTTTAATCATGTCTTTACTGGACTTCCTAGGGCAATTTGGTTATTAATAAAATATCCAGGGGTATTTTGGTCATTTATTGCCTCCGGGACCTAACTGTCATTCTTGAAATTGTCCAAGGATATTTATGTCATTTTCAAAATGTTCAAGGGTATTTTTGTCCTTTTATTCAAGAATGCAGATTTAAAGAAATTTCATATATATGAAAATGTGAGGGTGTTACAAAAAGGTTTTATATTTTGACTAACACACTATTCAACTCCCCTTCTAGTGTGATTTGTTGTATTTCAGTTAGCAGATGGACACCTCGTGGAGAAGTTTGGAGCTTGGAGCTACTTGAATGGATGAAGACCAATATAGTTTGTAGTTTCCAATGCATGAAAATCCAATTTATGTTTATGTATCTTTCTTATGTTCTGCAAGGCACTTATGTGCCAAGAGCTTTGTATCAGTTTGTCCTATAATATATGTTTTAAGTTTTATTTTTGTGTAGTTAAACTTTGATGTACTTATATAATAAGTTTTATAATTTAATAATATAAGGAGACAAAAGGTAATATCCTCTAGGGTGGTACATAGAGAGAGTTATCTTAGACCCTTTAGTTTGTGTTTGAGCTTTTGGTTGATTTGGAGGCAATAAAGTCCCAAAATATGCAGACAATTACAAGTTGTGATGTTTTGTTAGTTGTATTTCACTTAAGCAAGCTTGGTTTTTTGCTTAAGCATACAATTACATAGACTATATGTATTTCTGGAAGCAGGTTTTGCTTTATGGAATAGTCATTTCCAATAAACCAACACCTAAAAAGTGTCAATTCCTCACTCCTACACTAAGCAATGACCTTCCCTATTTTTGCTACTGCTGCCCTCACTGACAACATCCTGACCACTGCCCTTACTTCCATTGCTATTGAAATTAAAATTCTAAGCTATGATTCCAATTCCATCATCCAAACATACCCTGAGGATATCACTATTTATCTGCCTTGATAAGATGTTAGGCCAATACAATTCAAATTCTCTAGACTTTAAAAAAGGTTATGCAAGACAAATTTAAATATTTGGTAAAATAGCAAGAAAAGGCTTCTAGGAATGATAAATGTTAGTAAATAAGTTTGGAAGCCTTTTTTTTCTAAGTATGGTGGATGTGAATTGGCAAACTCGGTAATTAGCAACCTAATAAGGAATTTCAAACTTCAATAATGGTTCCATGCAATACCAGAACTCTAAATATTAGCGACTTTTTAACAAGGTCCTTATACTATTTGATTCCAAGTGTGTCCACATAATTCATAAATGTGCAAATAGATCCTTATGGTTTATATATCCATACCTGATTAAACAGACAACACGATTATGTATATGATAAATGTATCCATGAGTATTTTTGCAAATCACACAAATAGAACCAAAGTGTAACTGTTAGATTTAGTATTAGTTGTTAGTTTTAGAACATGTTAAATAAGTAGCTGTAGGACAAGTAAATGCATACAGTAGCATACATGATTTATGCATATCTTTTGTTTCTTTAGTAACCATTTCAGAATGGGCAATGGAAATAAGTAATAGTATTGACAACAAGATTGAGTACCTCTGCTTCCTCATCTTCTGGATTATTTTTTAGTGCAAAAACCTTTGCTAGCTCTTCTCCATCAATATTGTTAATCTCCTCATTGAATGCACCAACCACCTGCAAATTGCAATCATGATATTCATAGTTTTATCAGCACGACACCACTACAAACTTCAATAGGAAAAACTTTTCATATAAACCTGATATGGCTTAAACAATTATGTAAGGGGCCTTATTTATTGTAATGCCCTATGCAACATCTAAAATTTTACAATTGTCGTTACTACTTTCAGTGGCAATATCTGAAAGGTTGACAATGGATAACAATGTACCTTGGGAAGATTTTATTTTGGTGGTGGACCAACATATATTCCTTCTTTTATACTACCAATATGTAAAAGTCAACACAACATGACACAACACTAGAAGAAAACTAAACCATGTTAGGATTACAAGCATACTCACATACCTTGGAACGAGTGATGAGGACTTATAGAAACCATTTCCCATCAGTGAATCATCGGGTTGAGAGAAAAAGCTTAACTGAATGACATCCTGGAAACATACAAAACATCAATAAGAAAATGAATAATTAGATAGAAAGAATACTTATTATCTAAATATTTTATGAACCTAGAAGTATTCCACTTGTGATATGCTAACTTTGTTAATACATATATAGATAACTAAATCAAGCGTCTAAGTCCTCTTAACAATATTAGTTCACTAGTAGCATTCAACTAGTAACCTATGAATTGAAATATATTTCAAAATTTATAAAGTCACCATAATGCCATCAGATCTATAGAAAGCTCCAATGGGAACAAACAAGTATGCACATTCTCATCCAAGGTTTATGCTCAGAAAGAGACATGTACCTCAAATATAACTGTAAAATATATTCTCCTTTGGGAAGATTAGAAGAGCTTGGATATTGTCTCCACTTGAAAATACATGCATCTCTCACGGAATCACTACTACAATTGCAGTTTTTTATGACACACCTTCTAAGACGGTTCCTAGAAAACTGTCTTAGAATGTTAGGCGGTGGCAATTTTATAAATAAAAGGAGATGTACGACGACGGTTTTATAATAACCGTGTTAGAAGGTGCGCCTTCAAAGCCGGTTTTATTAAAACAGTCTTAAAATGTAGTATACAATGACGATTTTGTTATAACCGTCTTTAAATGCAAGTATTTTGGTTTTTAAAAAAAGATGTTTAAATAACAATTTAGGTTTTTTGCTCTCATTCTCTTCTCTTCTGCCATCATCCCTCTTCCTCACTATTTGCGAAGCCCCCCTCAAAATGACAACGAGGAAGATCTCAGCTTCCTTGAGGAACCTGATGACGCCGCCGCCCCTTCTCACCACGGCCATTTTCCAAATCTCGACCAATTCGCAAGGACGACAAGGACGACGAGGATGACTTTGATGCCTTGGACCACTCGTCGAAGGTTGCGCTGAAGGAGAACACAGGAGACGAGGCTCTCATGTGGGTTCACGTGATAACTATCGCTGGTTCTTGAACATCTACGGTAAGAAGTTTTTTCCTTACATTTTTCTTCAACTCACACTCACACTCTTCCACACACATAGGTTTCTCGTATGCGCTTTCTCCATCCGCTTCTTCACTGGCAGCTTCGAGCCCCTTCGCATCTTCTGCTCTCATATCCTTTCTCATCTCCTTGAACTTATTCACTTCTGAGTCAGAAACTCATGAGTTCCGACGAAGACAACATGGTGGTGATAGAGTGGAAGCCTTCGGAGCTGAAGCCTAAGGGTTCGCTGTCTGGCGCTAAGGTCGTGACTGGTTTGGTTGTGGTCTTTTATGGTAAGAATAAAAGACCTATAGTTATGCATTAAAGGATCATTTTGAAAGCATAAATTTATCAAAATGTCAATTTTGTTTGTTTTATGACTTGGGATTCATACGTAGTAAAAAAATGTTGCTGTTTTCTTTCTTAACCTAACCTCGTGTGCCAAAAGGCACAATGACACATGGAATTCTAAGTGTAACACCCCCGTATGCATCCGGTGTATTAACAATTACTTAATCAGATTAGAGCAGTAATTAATTTAAAACTAATAAATTAAAACGAACGGAAGCGTTTTACTAAAAACATGATGTCATCGTCATTTACTTACAAAACCATATTTCCTGATTCCTTATGTATGGTAAGTATCCAAATTCCTAATACGAATGCCAAGGCTTCACAACAAGCCATAACGATCCAGATAACATAAACAATGGTAGATAAAGACGATAAAGTCCATACAGATATAACAGGAGAAACAAAAACCACAGGTATCTATATACATATAGATAAACACCATAAAACCACCATTGTGGCTATACAAAAGAAGAGGCACCCTGTGCCATGATCTCACAGATCACATCCTCACAAGAGGACATAAAATACACAATGTCTGTACATCACATCCATACAGGATCCAAAATATGTGTATACATACATCTTCCCTTGTAGGGGTACAAAATACATCATATATATACATATAAACAAAGAGCCACAATGCTCTGAAAATGCTGCCAAGCAGCTACGCAGAGTTTGTGCCTATTGGGGCCTCCTGCCTTGGGACCCATCATCTCTGCCAGATGCATCACATGCAAAAACATAATCCCTACACACGGGGTGAGATACAATCTCAGTAAGCTCAGGGTTCTTGGAGGCTTCTCCTCCCCTAGCTCACTTTCATGATACACTACATCAAAGACATCATAACACCAGGCCTCCTGGCCCTCACAACAACACATAGACATTCTTTACCTCTAATGTGTATCTGCGGTACTACGCCCGCCAAGGATGCATCATCATCAGCATTAGGACTCTTAGTCCTCAGTGTGAGACCGGAACTCACACCCGTGCCATCCCATCGGGAGCTACCCCTTTACACATGGATGCATGTATATGGCACCTCCGAGAATAGGCTTCAACCGCGATGGGACCACCTATCTCTGGTGTTAAGGCAGCCAAACACAAAGCACAGAAACATGCATACATATTATCATGAGGAAAGCTGTAACATCCAATTCAATGCATATGAATCATGTATGCAACCATCACTCCCTCGGAGTATGGTGAAACTCAAGCAGTGGGAAACACTCCTAAGAATAAAGAATTTACCTGGCAAAGCCGTGCTCTGCTGTTCAATCCCTGAACTGTGGTCTCTGCCACTGACACCCTCAGTGTCACGCCCTATACAAATACACACAAGCAATCAACAACGGTTCTCAACCGTTAGAAAGAAAAGAAATGCCAAACTCTTTCATTATAATCCCATTTTCCTCTATTTTCAAGCTATAAGAACTAGTCACCTAACCCATGAATTACAGACCCTCAACAGGATCTATCTCGGCCTAACCATGACACTAGAGTCTCCCTAAGACTCTCCATCAACTAATTCAAAGGTTCAACACCCTAGCCACACCACATTTCAAATATTATCAAATTGGGTAAAATGGTTACTTCAACATAATTTCACCATTCATATAGTCTTCTAAGCACATACATAGCATAATCTCATCAATTTGACCAACATTTAGCATACTCATACATTCTTAGAGCCAAATTCCAAAATCCATAAAATTTATATTTCAAGGCTAATCCTTCATCACAACAACCTCCTAAGCATACTTTTCTAAAGGACCCAAGCCTAATTTCAGCTCTAACTCAAAAGGGTCACTATTCACCTCAAGAACAAGTTCTTAAATAAACGGTAAAATTTGAGTTTCTTACCTCCAAATCGACAAGGAAGGGTAGATGACCACTTCTCCAAGCTTGGGTGTCCTTAAAATGCCTCATTTCCCTTCGAAATTGAAACTTTGGAAAGTTCCCTAGAGAAAACGATCTCTCCGTTCGATGATTTCCTTCAAGTTTCATGTTGGGTGTGAAGTGTGTTGGTCAATGGTTGAGTGGTATGGAGCTTCCCAAGCTCAACAATGGAGTAAAACGTATAGAGGAAGAAGAAAGGTGTGTTTTTGGCCCTAAAACGCGTGAAATGGCCTTTTATAGTGGTCTTGTCCGCGTTCCCACGCTAACCGCACCAGAATCCAGAGAAAATAGACTTTCTGGAGCACTTCTGGCGCTAACCGCGCCAGATTCCGTCGCCAATTCTGTCACTAATTACGTCATTAACGCTTTTTGCGAGGGAATATTGTAAATTTAATATTTTTATTTTTATTTATTTTGAAACCTTGGTCATTATACTAAGTGTATACAAGTACTTTTAATTCATCTCCTACCCGTACTGCCATGTTGTTTCTCATAATTTGTAATCATATATTGCAGACCTGAGCTCTATAAGTCTAGGGTGCTGGAGCTGAATGCAAGTGATGATAAAGGGATTAATGTTGTTCGAACAAAGATTAAAAATTTTGCTGCTGTTGCTATTGGTACTAATCAGCATGAAAAGTATGTGAAATCGAATTTTCTTTTTAGACCCCCCTCCATCCTTTCTCTGCTTGTTAGATTTGTATAACTTCTTTCTTTTGGTGTTTTGATATTTCAATGATTATCCTTGTCCACCATTTAAGATTATTGTTCTAGATGAGGCAGATTCAATGACTGAAGATGCTCAAGCATGTTTGTTATGTTTTTGATTCCTAATTTTGCTTGTCTCATAAAGTTTTATGGTTTCACACCACCTACAGCTGCTGTACAGAATGCCCTGAGGCGTATAGTGGAAACTTACTCTAAAGTTACAAGGTTTTCTTTATATGCAACTATGTTAGCAGGTACCTTGTCTTCCATGCTTTTACTTTGGTATTTTATTATTTTAATGTTGTACTTGTATCTTTAATGAGCTAATGAGAATTATAGTTACTATGATAACATAGTACTCAATCCCAAATAGCACATGGAATGATCGGCTCCAAAAATGCTATAGTGAGTTTTAGGATGATTGCTATTTTGAAGCTATATGTCCAAACCACCTTTGATTTTGTTATCTTTTTTTTTCTTTTCAATTGGTGCTACACCAATCTTTCCTTTCATACAATCTTTTATATGTCTCTCTTCTTCTGTGGCCATACCTCCATCTTAACATTCTCATTCCTACCACTCCTATCTATTTCACTTGTTCTTTTAAAGTCCAATACTCACTACCATTGTGTATAGTTAGTTGTATAGAAGTATGCTTGTTTGCCTCTTACCATTTCCAAATTTGATGGATGTTTCTGGAGCTTTGCACAATATTGACTTTATGGGGCCTTTTGACTTTTTTGGCATTCTTGACATTGGCATTAGTGTTAGATGATGCTACCATAGTTTATAGTTGGCTGTATAGCAGTACACTTGTTTGCCTCTTAGCATGTCCTAATTTGATTGTTGTTTATAGATTTTCGCTCAATATTGAATTCATGGAGACTTTGGCTTTTTTGGCTTCCTTGACATTGTAGCAGTGTTAGATGATGTTTAGCTGCAATTGTTTCCCACTTCACACATTCAAATTTGGCATGTAAAGTTAATGTAGTATGATGATAAAACTGTAGTGGAAACTTTGTAAAGTTCATGCAAAGTTTGCAGAAAAATGATAAATAATATTATATCGATTTAGTCTTTTTTCCCTTTGTTTTTGTCAATGCTTTCCAAGGAAAGGTGACACATTGACTTTTTACATTATGTACAGTCCAAAATAGTAAAATGACATGTGGCCACCTTATAAATGTCAATGTACACGTGGCCACCCTCCATGTCAGCATTGCCTCATTAATAGGCGCTTATTCAGCCTCCAGGTGCCAGCCCGAACATAATGTCTGGGTTCCTTGTCAACACCGCTACAGGAGCACGGACGTCGATCCTCTACAGGAGTGCGGACATCAGCAATATTCTCTCCTGCCTATCTATATGCAAGGATATTCAAATAGGTGTAACCACCTTATCTTATCATATCTCAACAAGTTATCTACTAATTGTTACTTATCTACAAGTAACAATATATCAATAAGGTACACATTATCTCTTATTCAAATTAAGATAACTGCCTGCTATTATATGTTATTATTATCTTATCAACAAATTATCTATAAGCAATGGCCCAAGGCCCACTCCACGCTATAAATACAACCCTCCAGGTTCTCTCTACTCACTTGATTCACACTCAACACACATCTCATTCTCATTCGGTATTCACAAAGAATACCTCTCTCTCATATACACTTGAATGCATTACTCAAGTCTCTCATTCTCTACATCTTAGGCTGAGTTCTCACACTTGGTCACCCTTATAAATTTAATGTACTTACTTGAGCGTCGAAGTGTTTTTCCTTTATTTTCCAGGTCCCTCCTCTGAGCAAAGCCTACCCATACTCCGGCGCCACAGAATTTGGAGTCCACCAAGGCCACATCAAGCCCACACATGGAATTTCCAGATTTTGGTAAGAACACATTATATGCTTGTCAATTTTTTCACAAGATTATAGAACCACTTGCTTCAATGTGTGCAAAATTCAGGTTCAAACCATTATCAGAAGAAATCATGAGGAACCGGATATTATACATCTCCCAAGAAGAGGGACTCTGTCTTGATATTGAGGTGGGAACCTTGGTGCTTATACAATGTAGTTTTATTCTTAATGGTTTAAATCCTTTGTCTATAGAGGTTCTGTTGATATCATAATGGATTATTTTAAGTGACTTTGCTTCCACATGTTCTTTCAACCTTGAGTTCTATTCTCATGGAGATCTTCGTCGGGCAATCACATACTTGCAGGTGAGAAACATTTCCTGATTAACATACTATATTGTCAAACATTTAAGTTATATGACTTCTATTTTCTTGTAATTTTTACTGATGATTTACATGAACTAGTTTACTTTGAATAACCTGTGTGTGTATATCTTAGAAGTCCATGCTTTAAACATATCCTGATTGACTCTACCAGTCTAATGAGTAACTATCCATGTATCCATGTGTATTAATAGTGTATTGCCTTTTGGGATATTATAATTGATACAGGCAAAACTATTACCTTTGGTAATGTTACTTAGAGAGATTGTTTTGTTGTTGGCTATTTGATTTTTGGGAATCATGCTTTCATTTATTATGCATATCTAGTGTTGAATCAACAATTAAAGCCAATTGAAAGATGATGCAGTGGTGAGGTCACAAGTTCCTTACTGATAAGAGAGGAGAGCCTCTATTATAAATGGAAATTGTTTGATTGTAGTTTACAGGAATGTATGCTTTCATTGTTTATGCTTTAAGAATAAAATTCAATGGAAAGATGCACTGGAGAGTCCACAAACACCAGGCTGATAGGAGTGGAGAGCCTCTAGGTTAAATGGAAGTTGTGTAACACCGATGATTTGGTTGCCTAAAGAATCATGCTTTCTGTTGAAGCTTGGTAGAACATTGTGTGTTGTGATCGTGGCTACTTATTTGCACCTGTTCTATCCTTCAAAAAATATTTTTTGTAGGACTTGCCTTTCTGTCAGTTTCCATTTAGATTTTACATTTTTTACTCACCTTTTATGCATAACTAATTTTATTAGCATAAATCATAAAATGGAATTATCTTGTGTGCTATAATTTAATACAAATCATACTATCACCAAGAAATGTTTATTTATTTCTTAAATCAAGACTATCATACTAAAAATAAAGGGATTGTATGTATATCCTATTTATATTTTGAACTAACTTGGTATTAACATTACAGTCTGCAGCTCGCTTATTTGGATCTTCAATTTCTTCTGAGAATCTGATTTTTGTGTCTAGGGTAGGTTGCGGCACTAATTTCCTTTGGCTTGTTCTGTTTATATTTTCAAAGAAAACAATTACATATTTTAAGTTATTTATAACATTATTCTGTATGATGTTTGCATGTTTGATGATTCACATTGTGCTAGAGGATTGACATAATTATTAGCTGAAGGACAAGGATTTGAATTGCACTTTTGGCTTTTCCTTATCATAAGTGATTTTCACTTTGGTTTTTTTAATTATATGGATCGAAAGTAATAGTGTGGTGCCTTAATATATAAGTTCACAAAATTGTTGTCTATATGCCATTTTGTGAATCATTGGAAGTCAACACTGCATCTATTCCTTGAATTCAGTGTGTTTTTTTTTTGTGAACCATTGGAAGTCAACTCACTGTGCTATCCCCCTACAACATTGTGATTAATTATCCTTAAATTATTTCTTTTGGAAAAAAATATTGTTTTTTAAAGTTTCACTATATAAATGAAGAACATTGCGAAAATAAGTAAATAATGTAATTAAATAAAACTTTGATATTTTAAAATATTTATAATTATATATAGTTTCAATTTTTATGTTAAAAAGTAACTTAATTCAATAAACCAAATCTCATAAAATTGTAAATATTTAAGATAATTTATAATTATATATAGAAATATTAAGTAGTTAATAATTATAATATATATACTTTTTGGCTGAAAAAATTATAAGTTAAGCTAATTTAAACTAACATTTGCTCTTAGGATTAATCCCAACCGTTGCAATAATTGTATATGTACCAAAAATCTTATAAATAAACACTATTCATGATTATTTGTTGTTTCAATAATTGATCCATTTTCTATAGACTTATGTCATATATGTAGAAAGTGGAATCGTGCCAATATGTTGTAAAGAAAATAGTATTTTGGTTTAGTGCATTTAGATTTGGATTGTAGTTCATTTTTTAAGCCTATATAATAATTGATCTTATTTATACTTATATAGTAATATTTTTGACTGGTTTTAATTTGTTTCCTTTTTTTTTTTCTAAAATGAAATGGTCCAATTTAACTCATTGAAAGTATGCCTCTTCCTTCTTATTTTGGCTTTAAATTATTAGAACTAGGATAATATGGATTTTTATTTTTTTGAACTCATTGAAAGTATGCATCTTCCTTCTTATTTTGTCTTTAAATTATTAGAGCTAGGATAATATGAATTTCTATTTTCTTTACTATTTATGTTTGCCTGGTCTCAACCATTGGGAATGGTTTTGTCTGCTCTCCCATATTCTCACTCATTATTTGGTGTGAAACTGAAGCAAGGTCTTTTGTGAAAACAATAGGACTACCCACAATAACCAAGAGGGGGGTGAATTGGTTTAAACTTGGTCTTTTAAAATTATTTATAAAATAAGAGTCAAAGGATCTTAATCACTTTTAAACCAAGAATGTTTTTAATCAATCAAATTACTCAGCACAAGAAATCAATAGCTCAAAACAAAACTTGTTGAGTAATGATAATATCACCAAGAACAAATGAACAAGATTATTTGAAGAGATAGAGATAAAGAAAATCAACACAAGCAATTTATACTAGTTCACTTCTCAAGAAAAGCTACATCCAATTTCTTCTAATTAACACTAGATTAGAGTTTCACTATTATAAAATTCAGTTCTTACAAGCTTTACAACAATCCTTCTTTATCAACCCTAGATAAAGAATAGAAATCTAAAACCCTATTAGACTCCTAATGATCAAGAAGAGAACACTACTCTGTTCTTCCCTAGAGAACACTACTCTAGAACAAGCTTCAAAGAACCCTTTACAATAACATCAAATAACAGAAATTACAAAAACAAAATTACACTCAAAGATTATGGAGAAAAACAACCTGATGATCCAATGAATATGAAAGCATGAGTTGCCAATCAAGGTTGAATTGTAGAAACAGAATTTCAGAACATGCTTTCTATTACTCTTTTGAAAAATCTTGCCTAAGAAATCATTCAATACCCATGAAGATTAAAGAGTGGGACAAAAAGTAAGTAAACCCATAAAATCACTTTCTAACTCTTAGAAGGCATGTGTATATTCAGAAAATTTGATGTGTTCAAGTTATATTTCAAGCCAAGCCTTCCTTCTATTTATAACAGATTTTTGAAACAACCTGTAATCAATTACACGCACCAAATAATCAATTAAAACACATTAAGTAATCGATTAAAGTGTCACATAATCGATTAAAGTGTTCAAGGCTCCATTCTGGGTTTCACAACGAACAAGATAATCGATTAACCTGAGCTGTAATCGATTAAATCAGAAAAGTTTTGTTTCAGAGATAGCATGTGTAATCGATTACGAATATCAGTAATCGATTAAAGCAGTAAAGCAAGCTTTTTCAAATAGACTATGTAATCGATTACGAATAATGGTAATCGATTAAATTAGTGAAAACATGATTTTCAAGATAGCTTGTGTAATCGATCACTGTAAATGGTAATCGATTAAAGCAGTAATGTATTACTTTTGATTTACACTATGTAATCGATTACAAATGTTTCGTAATCGATAATATATTCATTAAAGCTTTTCCAGTTTTAAACACAAACCAAGTAATCAATTAATCTGTGGTGTAATCAATTAAAATGTTCATCAAAGCTTTTCCAATTTTAAACACGAACTAAATAATCGATTAATCTGCTATGTAATCGATTAAAACAGTGAAATTACATTTTTCCAAAAAATTACTCAATTAATTCCTTTTACAAAGTATAAGTAGCTTTGATATTTTAATGAAAACATTTAAGCATGTTAATGATTATATGCATGTAATGCAAGGATCAAAAGATTTGTCTCTCCTACACTTCACTTGAAATAATCTTCAAGGCATGTGAAAAAGCTTAAAACATTATTCTAATTCATAGGCTTTATTCTTCTTGTTGCTCCCCCTATATCCAACATTTTGTTGTTCTATATAAGGTGTTTTGTAGCCCCAAGTCCTTCAACTTCATAGCTCTGCAATTCACAGGTAAGTCACACAATTGTAGAAGTTACTTAGATTGCCTTTTTCTAATGTCTTGATGACTTTCAGTCAATTGGCATTGAAGTTAAAATACAAATTATGTGGAAAATGATGGAAAAATGTTGGGTTCTTCTATGTTGGATGATGTGAGAAATAAGAGTAAGGGGCAAAACAAGGATTTGAGTTGTAGCAACAATGCTCATGTTAGAAATCTCACTTGAGTTATGATTTATTTCTTCCATTTTGTAATTTTATTCTAGTTCTTTAAACTTGTATCTAATTTTGCTTTTGTTTATCTTTTAATTTTGCAATTTTTTAAAAAAATAATATTCTAAGACGGTTCTTTGAAAAATCGTGTTAGAATTATACATTCTAAGACGATTTTTGAGAAAACCGTCTTAGAATTTTGTAGTTTTTATTTTTTTTTATTTTTAATGGTAATCTATTAAAACAGACAGAACTTCTTTTATGTTTCCACTGAATTGGTGTTCTTTTTCATGCTTTTCCAAGAGATACAAGTTAGCTTGGATGTGGTTTTAAAGTGCTTGAGTCCTAGCTCTTGTCATTGGTCCTTTAAAGCTCACCAAAGGAAGTGCTTCAAGCTCTCCTTCTAGACCTTTAGTTTGCCATGGACCTCCATCACATTTGAATCAGTTTTCTATAAAAAGTTGTTGAGTCTTTTGCTTTGAACAGAACTTGATAATTCGAATTTTCCATCACTTTCAAAAGCCCTCTGATTCCGAGAAAAGATATACTGAGATACATAGCTCCTTTTCCAAAACCAAGAAACACATGCATCATTGATCAAATTGTTTTGGACAAGATTTGACAAGAGTTTTCATGGAGAGCTGATTTCAAGATTGCTTTCTTTACAACCTCATTACTGTTTCATAATTTCATTCACTCAAATTCTGAGGATCCTAAGGATGTATCTCTCTTAAATTCTTGCAGTAATTCATTTGTTACCTTTTTCTTGTAAGTTCCTATTTCAAAGAGGTTCTTTAAAGCTTTTCTAGAGTAGGGTTCTCTAGAGGAAAAAATAGAGAAGTGGCGCTCTCTTAATTCTCATCTTGTTGTCTTAATTTGCTTATTTTGTGGTTAATCTTTTTCAATAACAATAGATAGATTTTCTACTATTGCTTGAAGTGAAGGGTGAATCTTGATTGATTGAAAGTTTTAGTTTTGAAAAGGTGTACTTGTGATACGATCTTTAATCCGCTGCTAGTTTCAAAGAAAATTTTAAATTCCCTGTTTTAAGCAATTCACCCCCTTCTTGGTTAATTGTATGTGTTCATATTGTTTTCAGTGGTATTGTGGCTGCAACTCTATTTTAGATACAAGATTTCAAATATATAAATATAAGAAAAGATATATTTTCTTTATAGGTAATTTTGTGACTGAAATATCAGTTACCAAATCGGTTTCAATACCAGATGAAAATATCATTATATTAGTCAATGACTTAGTGACTCATTTTTGTTTTAAAACTTTTAGACCGAGTAAAGTTGATCACTAATTCTAATAAAAATAGACAAACATATTTGCTAGTTACCGATTGGTTAGTTTGGTAGCTAAATATGCAACTAAGAGTCACGATTAGCAACCAGATAGTAAGTTTAGTTCCTCCACTAGCCATCGAACGATGCTAGGTTAGAAATCAACTAGATTAGTCATCAAGATACAAAATTTAGTGATCGATAAACAAATTTGGTCACAAACTGGTTTGCGATTGGGGTTTTAAGCACCAAATTCTTTGGTGACAAACTCAGTCACGAAAATATTTAGCGATTAATTTTAGTAATTTTATGACCGATGTTTGGGGTTGCTAAATGATAAATTTTTTTAGTGAGTTGTAAAGTCTAAGTTGTTGAAGATTATGGTCAAGATTTCTTTGGAATTTAATGAATTTGGCTACATGATCACAACACCAAGTTGCATTCAAATTCATTGTATTTGGATGTATATGAAGCCTTAGTATGAATTAATATGGTAGTATTTCATTATTAAGATGTTTAAGCTTAATTAAGTAGATTTATTGTACATAATTCTCTGTGATTACTTTTGGATGCATATAATGTGGGTTTCTTGGAGAAACATTTGTGATGAGTTTGGTAAAGTTATAGGAATATTTAATAGGTTAGATATGATGCTTTCTTTGCCTTGGAGACCAAAAGAGGTTTGGTTTGCATGAAACTAAACAAATTTGTTTTATAACCTATCATAATTACTTAAAATGCATTAAACTTTGCTCTTCATGATTGCTAGGCCAACTTGGGTGAAGATTCATTGAACATGATGTAGAGAATATTATGTCATGCAGAAAAGTCATTAAAATGCATTGTGTAAAAGTTAAATACTAGTTTTAGGTTAATTAAAACCTGTTTTTCGTTGAAACAAAAATCTCATGAGATCAGATAAATTTGAAGTAATATTAATAATAAAAAATTATGTCTTGATTAGATAATTAGGCCATAGAGAATAAGAGACTAATGTACATCATCATTGTTAACATAAGCACCTTTTGGCTCTTTGTAGTGTGAAATAAATGGAACACATTAGAAGAAGGGGATTGAATAGTGTGTTAGTAAAAACTTAAACTTTTTTTCTTAAAACCTTTTTTGAAAGCATATATGACAAAGCATTTGCAAAACACAAGTTGGTTGAAAGATTGTCCAACACTTTAAGATTGTCCAGCATATAACAAGTTTCACAAAAGTCATTTTTAAAATAGAGATCGTCGAAAAGCTTGAAAAATAGTTTTTCCAAAAGTTGATTTTAAGAACTTGTTTTTCCAAAGATGTGTTCAAAGAGAATCAAGAGAAAAATAAGTTAAAGCTTAAAGAAAGAGTATAAACACTTAATTTACACTAGTTCACTCAAACTTTTGAGCTACGTCAAGTTCTCCTTCAAATCCTTAAATGATTTCACTAATCAAAACTGAATACAAAGCAAATATGCTACCCTATACCACTTCTGGCTTACACAAGTATTCTATAGGTCATTTCTGACACACCTTCAATCTTTCTCCTAAGATTGATAAATACTCAAGTATTATTTGATCACTAAGATACTCTTATCTTTCCAAACAACAATTTGATAAAATACAATTCAAATCAACTTTCATAGAAAGGATATATAATGAAGATTGGATTACAAAGAACTTTGCTAAGCAAAGAATTGCACACTAAGCACTTGTATATGATTGTGCAAAGACCTATAATAGAGCAAAGATAGAGTTTTTTATTGGCAAATGTTAATTGTTAGTTTGTTAGTTTTTGTTATAAGAAGGAATCAAACCCACAACCTTTCCCTTCTTCTTAACCACCCAACCAACCTTATATCTCCTGAGCAAAAAAAAGAGCTTAACTTTTCACAGATTCAATTGTCTTTTTTATTGTGCCTTATTCTCTATTTATAGGATTCAAGGAATGTGACTGTTATGGAATTCTGAGTCTCCTTGGATACTTTTGTTGGATTGAGGGGGAGCTTAATAAATCAAATGAAGAATCAATGAACAACAAGGCTTGAGGTTTTGGCTTTCAACATGGTTTCAATGGCTTTCAACAACAATGAAGATCTTTGTGATTCAATGTAAAGGATTGAACACACTATGGTGATCCAAGGTTGATTGCATCTCATTCATAATTGATTTTAAACATTGCTTCATTTAAATACTAAGCCAAATGTTTTTGGAAACTTAGAAAAAGCCTAAACAATTTTGAAAAACAAGTTTGATTCGTTTTAATCGATTACTGGACTTTTGGAATCGATTATTTTGTTCATCAATTTTCTGGAAAACAAAATATAAACAATGTAATCGATTACAGCACGGAATAATCGATTACATCAAGCTTAATACATTTAAAGATTTTTAAGTATCACTGTTTTAATCGATTACAAGGAGAACGTAATCGATTACATGCTAAAAACAGAACATACAACATTCTGGTTTAATCGATTACCAATAAATGTAATCGATTATTTTAGTTCAAACATGTTTTTCATGACCTCTGGTTTAATCGATTACAGATCTATATAATCGATTATTTTGCCCGTTTTGAGAAACTTTCAACGGATGATTTAATCGATTACAGCACGGAATAATCGATTACACTAGCCGTTATTTGAGCTCCAACGTTAAAAATAATCGATTACACTAGCCGCAGGAGCCTATTTAATTGATTAAATTAGGTACGGAATTTGCTATAAATAGAACTCATGGCCTTTGTGATAAATAACTAACAAATATTAACTCTTAGCTAAACTCTACGAGTTCTGAGCATCACTTAGGCATTCCTCTGAGTTCTTTTCAGCATTGCTTCCATCATATTGTTCATGAATCATTAAAGTGCAAAAGTGAAGCAAGCTTGTTCATCCACATAATATTAGGAAAGCTGATCTGCATCAATTGGTTTGCATTCAACCTGAATTTTTCATTTACATTCATATCAATCTTGGATCATCAGGTGAATTCTTTCCTAAAACTCTTGTGGATGTATTTTAAGATTTCTGCCACAAATTATATTCTGTTGATTCTATTGTAATTGGGTTTTCTTGCAAAAGGGAGATAGGGTTTCTCCAAGTACAGCTGAGTAGTGTTCTCAGTCTGGGTTTAGCTTCTAAGGATCTAATAGGGTTTTAGATCTCTGAACTTCTTCTAGGGTTGAAGAAGAGAAGTGGGTTTAACTTCTAAGGATCTAATAGTGTTTTAGA
>PYAF01000560.1:500435-517104 GCA_007407185.1 Glycine tomentella
TTGCAAAAAGTTTTTGATGAATATAGAATTAATCAAGAAGAAAAATATATGCAACAAGTTTCTAAAAACCAAGAATTGATTGACATCTTGGAAAAACTCAACAAAGGAAAATGTGATTTAGATGAAATGTTGAGTGTTCAAAAACATTATGGAGATACTTCTGGTTTGGGATACAAAAAGAATTTTAAAAATGTACAAATTAACAAAACCCAAAGTTTCATATAGGCATTTTATCAAACACTTAGTGGGCAAGAAGAACGAAAACACATATTTACTACACATTCAACCCATACATTACCTTCAAATGCTAATCCAAACACAGAGATAGTTGTGACATGTTCAGACAGGTGCAAGAAAACTACTAACCTGCGATGGAGACACGAGGCCAGATTTCAACTCACGAGGACTGCTACAAGTGCGAGCGACCGTGAAGTAGTAGGTGGAAGATGGCGACAAAGACGAAAGAGCATCAGAGAGAGCACGAACCACGTATAGTAGCAGCAATGGAAGATGGCGACAATCAGAGCTAAAGTTTCTGCAAAATACGCTCATGACAGTGAAGGGTAAGTGTTTAATTTAGGGGCCATATGTCTTTTAAAATAAAGACAACAACATCAGTTTTTATTGAAAAATCAATGTTAACGTGAACACATTAACATCAGTTTTGAAGTATTTTAAGAAAACCAATGTTAACGTGTACACGTTAACATCGATTTTTAAGTATTTAAAAAAATAGATGTTAACATCTACACGTTAACATTAGTTTTCATGAAAACTGATGTTAACATGAACACGTTAACATAAGTTTTTAAGTATTTTAAAAAAATCGATGTTAACTTGGCGATGTTAAATCTAATATTTCTAATAGTGCATGTTTTTCATACACTACTACAAAATATGAATTCAACATCGTCAATCTAAAATCGGTATACTTGGTGCCATTTCTGTAAATAATTGGAACTTCTTAACATCGATATTCAAAAAATCGATATTGTTAGTAATTACTTAACATCGTTGTTTTGAAAATCGATGTTAACATGATGTTAAGTTACTAACAACATCGGATTTTCAAAAATTGATGTTTTCAAATAAGTAGATAACATCAATTTTTAAACAAAATCGATGTAGTTCTTTTTAAACACTTAAATAGACATAGCCATAGTTTATCATGGAGAGGACCAGAGTGGTAAGCGTACAGGAGAAGACGAGATAAGCTTCATCGTGAATTTCAATTCACTTGATTTGAATGATGACGGTGAAGAGAGCCTTGACGCAGAATCGATTCTTGATGAGGAAATCGAAGAGGTCTCAAATGACGCCATTAGTTCCCCATGTTAGGGTTCAACGCCACGTCGACGATGAAAACTGGTGGAATCTTTTGGCCGTTGATATTCTTTCAATATCACCCAAAATGAGCACCAAGCCTCTGCCCGTGGCCGTCGAGAAGAAGATGAAGAAGAAGAAGGTGGCCACGCTGAGGGAGAAGCCTAAAGCAACTAGAGGGTTCGTTCGTTGCCTTTCCTTTATTTCTCTTCGTGCTCTCATTTTTCATCTTATATTTGTTCCTTCTAATCAAACTGATCAAATAACAGTGCTTTTAGAATCTAATCAAAATAATTTAATAAAACAATCACCACATCTTTTATTCATATCACCTCTACCAAATCAAATCTGAATCTTGCCACCATGTTGCTCACTCTTCCGTTTTGTTCTAATAGCATGCTTTTAGTTTTAAATTGATGTAAGCTTGGAATAAAAGCAGTCCCCAATATAGAAACATATTACAAGAATAAATAACATTTAATATATAAGTTAGATCAATTGAAGGTTGTAACAAGGGTTACTTACCCTAATTAATTGTTGCACTCCAGCCAAGGCAGAGGCATATGCAGCAGCACTTGGATAAAGCCCCCTTTCAGTACCTCACAGGGATTCAGTAACACTACTCTTGCAAACAGGGTGAGAAGAAGTGGAAGTGTGATAAGTTCTCCAAGAAGTATGATGTTCAATCTGATTGGAAAGCTCATTCTAAGACTTGTGGCACCAGAGAATATAGATGTGATTGTGGCACCCTCTTCTCCAGGTACTAATACTAACATTTCATGCAGCAATTCAATTAACATACATATATTCTAGTATTGCTATATGTTGTTACTTTGTTACCCTTTTTCCAAACACTAAGATTTTTTACTTGTTATGCAAAATTTAGCCTAACACAGCCAGAAATGGCCATAAAAACAAGAAGGAAAACATGGGTGTATATTAGATTCTTCTTGTTCAAGACATAATATATGGCATACAGTGGGTATAGCTATAGTGAGGAGAAGGGCTTAGATGCTTTTTTTATCTACTGAGTTTGGTTTCTATTCACGTGTGTGCGTATGTGTGTATATATGTATGTATGTATGTATTCTTTTCTTTTCTATTCACATGTTGCTATGTCATGAAGAAAAGAGAGAGAGTATATGTGTAAGTGTTTGTGTGTGATATATTGTTACAAGCTTTGTTTTCTTCTGGGTTGGTTAGATGTGTTCAGTACTGTGCTCTTGCAGGTTCTCCTTTTCATAGTAACGTTATGGTCTAATCAAGTATCCGACTCTCTCTCTTTGTTTTTCTCTTTTTTTATGTATGTAATGTAGATAGTACTATTTTTCTTTTCCTTCCACATGATTTGAAAAGTTTATTTTGGTGAGAGCGAGTGGTCATGCTGAATTCAGATCAGAGATATGCAGTACCTCGTAAATGTTAATGATTAACACAATAGGCACAACCTTATAGACAAATTTTGATAGCATTCAAGTCAAACTAAGTCCAGTTTGATAACAACGTTTTAGACCGGTGTCTCATTTTTCTCATCCCTGCACTGCACTTCTCTATAAATGTATAAAACCATAATCCAAATCTGCATAGCTGCTCACTGATTACTTTCATCACGTTACGTCATCTTTTCTTTAGTTCTCACTCTAGATATCTAATAAGTATGGTAAAATTAAGGAGATAAATTATTTGAATGAAGATAAATTAATTATCATTATATTTATGAATTTAAAATGATGTGTTAAAATTAAAGTTTTAAATTGGGAGAAATTAAAATAATATTAAAATCATGTTTATCTTGCAATATAATTCTTAAAAAATTTATCACTTAAATAAATATTCAAATTTGTGATATAAGATTCAATAACTTCATATTCCTTTTATTACTTTTTTTTTATTACACATATCATTTTTCTTTTAAAATTGTTTTTTTTTTCATTTCCAACTAAATAAACTGAATCATTGTATCTTTAATAATAAGAATGATAGTTAAAAAAAAAACAACGCCAACCAATAATTGAGTTAGAATTAAATTCCTGCCTATATTGTCTTTTAACTGTTACGTATTAAGTTCCCAAATTTTACTGTTAAGATTTAAGAAGCCAATATTGATGGTTAATGAAATTTACATGTGATTTCTAGAGTATATTATATTCATTATTTTAATTAAAGTTAATTCTAACAATATTTTACTGTTGAAATTCTAAACTAAGTCCAGTTTGAGCACAATCCCACAATCTCAACAATATTCGAGAAATGTGTGTTAGTTGCTTGTTATAATTATTTACTTGTTTGAAGATAACTGTTATTTAAAAATAATCCACTTAATCATCAATGTAATTTTCTTGTTTATGAATGGACTTTTTCAATTCTTTTGAGATGATTATTATTATTATTATTATTATTATTATTATTATTATTATTATTATTATTATATAAAGAAAGAAAAAATAAATATGAGAAGTGAAAGTAATGAATCTCCATCTCATAATTTAAATTTTCTTGACCATCCATGTATGATTGTAGGATCACTACTGGAAAAAAAAGGTTTTTGACGACAGTGGATAAACGACGGTTATACAAAAACTGTCTTAAAAGAAAGGGCGGTGGCATTTTTGAAAATAATTGTAAATTTTTAAAGACGGTTTTATTTAAAACGTTTTTGAGAATGCATTACGACATCGATTTCCTTTTATTTCACATACGCAATCTTCTGGCACGGCGTCTCTCACTCGTGTCCTTTCACATTCTACTATTGAACAGTGTCGACGGTGTTATCGACTGCGAACTCCTGCGTGGCGTCGAACAACGAGGGGTGGATGTCGGCGCAGATCAAGCTAGAGGCGCACCGCGATGCCGAGTTGGAGCCGGTAATTGAGGGTTCCCGCAAAGGACGAACCCTGTGCAGAACTTCTTGGCTTTTGTTGATCTAATTGCAAGAAAGCAAAGCGCGACGACGGCAACCTTCCTCGCCGCCTGACGAAGGATCTTCACGCCAAGCGAGTCTATTGGCCTCCGCAATCCAATAACTCCGGTTTGATCGAAAGCACATTTCCCAAAGCGCGACGACGACAACCTTCCATGCTTTCTTGTTAGCCCTAAACTTAATTGTGGAAAATTGTGTAATTAGGTTAAATTAGTTATTGTGGGTGCTCTAGGTTAGAATTCCAGTGAATAGTACTTGTTTTTAAATATTATTGCTGCTTTGAGAACATGGTTTTATTATCACAAAGCTGATAAGGATCTTTATGCAAGTTCTCAGACCATGTTTCTAGGGGAAGTTGTTCAAGGCCCCAGTTTCAATCAATTACATAAGGTTTTTTCCATTTCTAAAGGATTCACTACTACAAAATAGGTCTTTTACAACGGTTATTTTAGCCATTCAATGTCGGTTCTTACACCATCTTTGTAGCCAACATCGTGGAAAAACAACACTTTCCACGACGGTTATCAAAACCGTCTTTGTATGTTGGTTTTCTACGTCGGTTCCTTCAATAACCGTCTTAGAATGTTTTTTTTCTAAAATTAAAAAAAAATAAGAAATACTGATTTCTAAGACGGTTCTCTGAAGAACCATCTTAGAATGTATACATTCTAAGACGGTTCTTTAGAAAACCGTCTTAGAATTTTTTTAAAAATAAAACAAAGGAGTATTGTAAGACGGTTTTTTCAAAGAACCATCTTATAATGCTTTTTAAAAATAAAAAAAATGAAAACTACAAATTTCTAAGACAATTTTTTTGAAGAACCGTCCTAGAATCCTTTTTAAAAATAAAAAAAAACCGTCTTAGAGATACAAGTTAGCATCTTGTAATATATTAAAAGCATCTTGTAAAATAGTTTCTGACACCTTTAATCGATTACCAGATGCCTGTAATCGATTACATAAGCATAAGGAAATTAAAAAAACAAGACTTGTCTACTTTAATCGATTACATAAGCCTGAAAATGGTAAATAACTCTGTTTTAATCAATTACAAGTGCGAATTAATCGATTACTTCAGTATAAAAACTGCACTGCACATGTTAACAATGCAAGAGTCACTTTAGGGAAGCTTGTGCCCCAAGCTTCATTTGGGCTTCATTTCAATTTGCATTTTTCTTACATTTAGTGACATTTAGCTTGTATTTTTGTGGCCTATATAAGGTACTAAAATTGAATATATCTAACTTTGGTTCATGAACACAATTCTGAAAATTGTTGTGAGAGTTTCTCTCTTGTTCTTGTGTTAGAACTGCTTGAGTCTTATCAATGGCTTCTCAATGCTATTATGGTGATTCTTCCTAGGCTTATTGGAAAGTTTTTCCATGGTGCCATCCACTGTCATTCTTAATCTTTCTTCCATCTTCTATTGCTGAATTAAAAAAGCTTAAAACAATCCCAAATTCTTGGGAAAGTGCAGAATTTAGAGTTCTTGAGGTTTGCTTGAAGATTGGGTTTCATTGCAAGGTAGATTTGGGAAACTTAATGTCTAATGGTTGTATACATTACATCATGTGGTATCTAGAGCCTAATCCTTGTGGAATTCTTCTTCAAGTTCAGTTTTAAAAGTTCTTCAAAGGTAAAATCTGCACCAAATCCAAAAACGAAAATCCATTTTAATTCCTTGTTTCTTGTTGTTTTCTTATGATTCTTGGTGGTGTGGGCTTGTTGTGTCTTTAGCCACATATCCTTGTGTATTCCTTCAAGTTCCATGTGATTTCATGTGTTCATGTTCTCCATGTGTTCTTGATATTTTTCTAATTTTCTAGTCTTGATTCTTGTCAACTTTTGTTTGTAGTGTTTTTTGTGTTGTATGGCCACTTGTTTTGATTCTAATCTCATGCCTAAACTGAATTGAGTTGTTAGAAACAAATTTTACAATAGTCATACATCAAAATTTTTGTGATTCATCAATTTCTTTAAGAATTTTTGAACTTGTGCAAAAGAAAAACAAAAGTTTACAAAAGAATTTGTGAATGAAACAATCAAAAGCCAAAGAAAAATGCATCATGTGGTATCTAAAGCGTAATCCTTGTGGGATTCTTCTTCAAGTTCAGTTTTAAAAGTTCTTCAAAGGTAAAAAACTGCATCAAATCCAAAAATGAAAATTCATTTCAATTCCTTGTTTCTTGCTGTTCTTATTTGATTTTTGGTGGTGTGGGCTTGTTATATGTTCCACCACATAACCCTTGTGTTTCCTTTAAGTTTCATGTGATTTCATGTGTTCATGTTCTTCATGTTCTTCATCTTCTTCATGATATTTTTTTCTAATTTTCTTGTCTTGATTCTTGTCATGTAGTGTTTTTTGTGTTGTATGACCACTTGTTTTAATTCTAATCTCATGCCTAAACTGAATTGAGTTGTTAGAAGCAAATTTTACAATTGTTATACATTGTTTTTAGTGATTCATTGAATTTCTTTAAGAATTTTTGAACTTGTGCAAAAGAAAAACAAAAGCTTAAAAAAAATTGTGAAAGAAACAATCAAAAGCACAAAAGAAAATACATCAAGTGGTAAAAAGTAAAAGAAAAATAGAATTTAGAAGCAAATCAAAGTCACAAAAGCTACAAGTTCATATTTCCTTTGAACCACAAAATTACATGAACTTGTATGACATGCAAATTTTATGAAATTTGGCTTCTAGCTATTGAATTTACTTAGCATAATCTCCTTGTGCAGTTTGGTACAACCCATAGTATTACTTGAGTTGTCTCATTAAATTCCAATTTGAGTTGTGCTTTTCTAAATTTTTGCTTTGTTGTTTGTCTCTTAAAAATTTCAAGGTTTTGTCTTAGAGTTTTCTTGTTCGTTGGACTCTTGAGTCTAGCCTAGAATCATTTCCTATTTTACTCTAGTAAAGAAGCTTGATTTGATTAGAAGTTTTGCTTAAGAACTATAGAGAGGAATAAAAGTGGAAAAAGGCAAGAGAGAACATTATAGAAAAAGCCTAGAAAATATGCAAACACGAGCAAGAGTGGCAAACACTTAGAGAGTGGTGAAAATTTCCTTATATACTTGTGTTTTTGCTAATCATTTTTTTTTGAAGGATGAGCTTAATAGGAGATGAGGCTTTGTCACCTAGGAACTCTAGGTTGATGGAAGCCATGACAAAACAAATGAAAGACTTCCAAACTAAAATGGATGCAAAATTTGAGGAGTTTAAAAGGAAGACTCAAAGAAGGAGTAGTCCAAATGGTAGTGTGGATGGAAAGGCTCATAGTAGTAGGAGGGTGAGTGAGAATATTTCCTCTCATGGAAGAAAATAATGATAGAAGAGAAGTCCACAGAGCTCAAAGGGTGGAGCAATAACTAAAATGGAGAAAAGATTCCTTTGCAACTTCTAGCTAGAAAGACAAGCCTAAAAGGGAGGTTTCTCATGTGAAAAATAAGGAAGAAAAGGTGGAGAGCTCAAGAATTTTTTTTAGGGATCCTACTCCAACAAGATCAAGCAATATCAAGTGTTTAGAGTACCTTGGTAAAGGTCACATTGCTTCTCAATGTCCTAACAAGAGAACCATGATTTTGCTTGAGGAGGGAGACATAAAGAGTGAGTCTTCAAGTGAATCAACAAGTTCTTCAAGTGAAAAAGAAGAAGAACTTACACTAGTGTAGACCGAAGAGGATGATGATCTCTTAATGGTAAAGAGAATGCAAGAACAAAAAAATACTGCACCTACAAAAGAGAAGAATAGTGAGCTACCAAAGAGAAAAACAAGTGAGAAGAAAAGCAAAGAGAAAGAAAATGAGAGCAAAAAAATTCATGCGATTAAAAAGAGCTTGTTCTTGAGTGAAAAACAAATCAAGAGAGTGTTATTGGCACAACAACCTCTTTATTATGTGATTCCTAACTCTCTTTGTTTACATGTTGAAAAGGAAGGAGAACAATGGCACAAAGCTATGCTACCTTTTTTGGATGAAGTTGCTTTCCTAACATGGAAGGATAAGTTGTATCATGCACCTATTCTTGCATTGCCTAATTTTAATGCTTCTTTTGAATTGGAATGTGATGCATCTAATGTAGGCATTTGGGGGGTTTTGATTCAAGATAAACATCCTATTGCTTATTTGAGTAAGAAATTGAAGGGTCCATGTTTGAATTATTCCACTTATGATAAAGAGTTGTATGCACTAGTTAGAGTATTGCAAACTTGGCAACATTATCTTTTACCTAAGGAATTTGTGATCTATGGTGATCATGAGTCTCTTAAATATTTGAAAAGTTAAGGCAAACTCAACAAGAGACATGCTAAGTGGTACATCAAGGGCAATTTGAGGACTTGAGAGAGTGTCTACCTCACATTGAGTTTGCTTACAATAGAGTAGTTCACATGACTACTTCCTTATCTCCTTTTGAAATTATCTATGGCTTTAATCCTTTAACTCCTCTTGATTTATTGCCATTACCTAACACTTCTTCTATGATTAATCATGATGCTTTGTCTAAAGCTTCTTATGTTAGGAAATTGCATGAACAAGTAAAAGGCCATGTGGAGAGGAAAATGGAATAATATGCTAAACAAGCCTATAAGCACAAGTGGAAGGATAAATTTCCTCAAGAGAATGTTGAATTGCCAAGTAGAAGTGAGGAAGCAAACTTGAGGACAAGTTTCTCTCAAGAAGGAGGGGATGATGGAGGTCCATGGCAAACTAAAGGTCTAGAAGAAGAGCTTGAAGCACTTCCTTTGGTGAGCTTTAAAGGACCAATGACAAGAGCTAGGACTCAAGCACTTCAAGACCACATCCAAGCTAACTTGTATCTCTTGAAAAAGCATGAAGAAGCACACCAATTCAGTGGAAACACCAAAGAAGTGCTATCTGTTTTAATAGATTATCAGATTCTTGTAATAGATTAAAAGCATCTTGTAAAATAGTTTCTGATACCTTTAATCAATTACGAGATGCCTGTAATCGATTACATAAGCATCAGGAAATTAGAAAAATAAGACTTTTCTGCTTTAATCGATTACCAGACAGCTGTAATCGATTACATAAGCCTGAAAGTGGTAAATAACTTTGTTTTAATCGATTACAAGTGCGAATTAATAGATTACTTCAGCATAAAAATTGCACTGCACATGTTGGGGTAACCAAGAGTCACTTTAGGGAAGCTTGCACCCCAAGCTTCATTTGGGCTTCATTACAATTTGCATTTTTATTACATTTAGTGACATTTAGCTTGTAATTTTGTGGCCTATATAAGGTGCCAAAACTGAATGTAACTAACTTTGGTTCATGAATACAATTCTGAAAATTGTTGTGAGAGTTTCTCTCTTGTTCTTGTGTAAGAACTTCTTGAGTCTTATCAATGGCTTCTCAATGCTATTGTGGTGATTCTTCCTAGGCTTATTGGAAAGCTTTTCCATGGTGTCATCCACTGTCATTCTTAATCTCTCTTCCATCTTCCATTGCTAAATTAAAAAAGCTTAAAACAATTCCAAATTATTGGGAAAGTGTAGAATTTAGAGTTCTTGAGGTTTGCTTGAAGATTGGGTTTCATTGCAAGGTAGATTTGGGAAACTTAATGTCTAATGGTTGTAGACATTACATCAAATTGAATGTAATTGATTAAATTGTCTATGGAATCGATTATTTTAACTAAATTAATCGATTAATATCCTTTTTAATCGATTAAAGTGTTTTTACTTCTTTCTAGAAAAGATATATGAACAATGTAACCGATTAAAACGCTATGTAATCGATTACTACGGACAGTCTCTGTTTCAAAATGTGCTAATGTAATCGATTACGATTAGATGGTAATCGATTAACCCAGGAAGACATATTCTATGTTTTGTACTATGTAATCAATTACCATTTCCTTGTAATCGATTAATTAGTTCTTCATGGCTTAAGTAATAGATACCAATGTGGGTAATCGATTAAGTCAGTGCACAATGTGATTTTCCAAAACTTAACCATGAGAAATTTGCTTCTTTATGCAAACATGAAAATCTTTATGCTTTTCAAAATTCATGTATGCATGCTAATGATCATGTTTATTCAATGCAAGGGATCATAAGATGAGGCTCTTAAACAACTTAACAAATTACAAATGCCTTCAATTGAATGACATGTAAAAAGCTAAAATCTATTTAAGACACATGGCTTCATCCTTGTGTTGATCATCTTCCAGCTCCCCCTGTATCTAACAATCTCCCCCTTTTTGGCTTTGATCATGCCAAATTTCAATTGAACATTATTAGCCTTCATGTACGTCTGAGGGATGAATGCTATGAGCTTTATACTTGATAACCTGAAATCAAATCATCTTTCTGCCAAGAGAAAGTGTCAAGTATACTTGCAAACATTATACATTTTTTGTATTGCTCCCCCTATCTTAGATAATTTTACATTAAGCCCAGATAAGAGCAATATTAATAAGAATATGATTCATTTAACTTGTACTTGCACATCATGTTCATTTCATTATTCTCCCCTTTTTAGCTTATCGAAGATAAATCATATCATTGTAGACCAAGATAAGCAAGGAAGATGCAAAATAAGAAACATAATTTTATTCAATCATTCATAAGTGCAGTACATGAAACTTTAACAACCATAGAGCAAGAAAAACAATTAACTGAAAACAAGTAAAAATAACAAGAGAGTGAAACTGCCACAACCTAAGAGTAAGAAATTACAACAACTAAACTAAAGATTATCAAAGTTTTTAAGAGTCATCCTAGTCTTAGTGTTTTCTAGCCTAGTTGAAATCTCTTCCATAGAGGAATTAGTCTCAGCATTATGCTCATGATGTAGAGCCCGAATTGCATCCATCTTTTGAATCATTAGAGATTCAAAAGCAGTATACTGCTATTGAGCAGGAGCAGCTTCATCATCTTTTTCCTCTTCTTCACCTTCTTCAGCACCAACTAGTGAAATTTGCTCTCCAACCCTCAGCCACCCATTAGGGGTCTTCACCAAGCCAAGCTTGTTGAGGTGCTTCATAGTGATGAGGCTGTTGGTTGTGTTATCCATAATCTCATTGGAGACATCCACTCCAAAATAATCAATGAACCTAGAAACCAAAACATCATAAGGAAATTGGTAACTGATTAACCTCTTGGATTTCAACATTGTCTCTTCAATGATGATAATCCAATTCAGTTGGGTTGATGTTTTGATCCCATAAACCAGTTGTAAATCATCATCAGTCACTTGAGCATGTTTGGATGATCTAGGTGTGAGGATGTATGTTATAATGTAGTGAAGAAGCCTATCTTTTCACCAGTCATGCTTCCAGTTCCAAGTCTCAGCTTCAGCCTTATTTGAGGGTCTTGCAGTATCCCTCTGTAAGTGTCAATTTTGTTGTAGCCATCAATTTCTTCCTCAAATTTCCTAACTGCTTCATAGGAAATTCCAGCAACTGCATGCCATACTTTTGCAATTATTTCCATGACCACTCCATTGACTTGAGAGCAGATAGTGCCATCCATGCTAACCTTAGCACATGCGTAGAACACCTTCACCAATTCAGGGTAGAAGATACCCTTCATCTCCACAAATTTCTTCAACCCTTGACCCTCTATCATGGTGGGGAATTGCAATCTCTGAGCAACAAACCAATCAAGGTCTAGGGACTTGGGAAGGCATTGAACTGCATATAGCTCTGCCTCTCAGCATCATTAGTGAACCAGGAATTTAACCTGTTCACAGCTACATTGGATGATTCCCCAGCCTTTCTTTTACTGGGTTTTGATCTTTTGGGAGCAGACATAATGGGTTTTGGGTGAAAGAATGAATGGACAGAGGTTGGGATATGAGAGAGAGAAAACGCAGAACAAAGACACAGTTTGCAGAAGAGAGAGAGAAGAGAAATTTTGAGGTGTAAGATTTTCTCTCTTGCAAAGCTTGTATTTATAGAGTTTTGGATGTTTATTTTTGAATTTCAAATATTAGCAACAACTATTTCGAGTTTCAAGAGGATTAATTGCTCAAAAAAAAGTTTGAAATTTGAATTTAAGATAAGATTGGCAGTTTAGATTTCCAAAATATGTTGCATCTTTGCAGAAACGCCATAGATAATCGATTACATAAGCCTCGTAATCGATTATTTCAAGGCAAACAGTCTCTGAAACACAACGTAATCGATTACTCCAGAGAATTTTGTAAACTAATTAAGTTTTCAAGCATTCAGTAATCAATTACCACGTTGTGTAATCGATTATTCTAGAGAAAGTTTAGCTCTGAAATAGTTTTGAGCTTCATGGAATTGATTAATTCGCTAATGTAATCGATTGCTACAGAGAATTTATGTTTTTGGATTCAGTTAAAACATCAAGTAATCAACTACTCCAACAAGGTTTTGCTTCTAAAAACCTCTAAGCTTCAAATAATCGATTATTTCGCACAGTAATCGATTATTCCAGTCAATTATGCAAATTGAACAGTGTTTTTCAGCAGGATTTGCAATTTCAATCATATTTGATACATGGCCAATTTTTCAATGAATTATCATGTAGTAAGGCAAATTATCAGCATGCTAGCATATATTAGATTCATCAAGAATACCTAGCATGTTTCTAAGTGTATAGAATCTATCTCTAGCCAAGGGTTTAGTGAATATATCAGCCAATTGATTATTTGTATCAACAAACTCAATTGAACAAGTACCCTTTTGGATGTGACCTCTGAGGAAATGATGTCTTATCTCAATGTGCTTGGTCCTTGAGTGCATTATTGGATTCTTGGAGATGTTAATAGCACTTGTGTTATCACATAGCAAAGGTATTTCCTTTAATTCTATACCAAAATCTTGTAGTTGTTGCTTCAACCATAAGCTTTGAGCACAACAACTTCTAGCAGAGATGTACTCAGCCTCAGCAGTTGATAGAGCAACACGAGATTGTTTCTTGCAATGCCATGAGATCAGTTAGCTGCCCAATAAGTGGCATGTTCCACTAGTGCTTTTCCCGTCCAATTTGCACCCTGCAAAATCAAAATCTGAGTATCTAATTAAGTTTAGTAATGCACCTTTGGGATACCAAAGACCAACTCTTGGTGTTGATTTAAGATATTTGATGATTCTCTTGACTGTTGTGAGGTGTGATTCTTTAGGATTTTCTTGATATCTTGCACACAAACACACACTCAACATGATGTCTGGTCTACTTATAGTTAAGTACAACAAGGATCCAATTATTCCTCTGTATTTTGACTCATCAACCTTCTTTCCTCTTTCATCTGAATCAAGGTAGATTGATGTTGCCATTGGAGTTGTAACATCCTTGTTTTTCTCCATTTCAATCTTTTTTATCACTTCATAGTAGTATTTGGTTTGGCTTAGAAATGTCTCATTCTTCATTTGCTTCACTTGAAGTCCAAGAAAGAATGTTAACTCTCCCATCATAGACATTTCAAACTCATTATGTATTGAGATAGAAAATTCCTTGCACAAAGATTGATTAGTTGAACCAAATATTATATCATCAACATATATTTGAACCAACAAGATGGCATTCCATTTTTCTTGATGAAAAAGGTTTTGTACACTTGTCCTCTTATGAAGGATTGACTAAGCAAGAAGTTTCTCAATCTTTCATACTAGGACTTAGGAGCTTGTTTTAAACCATAGAGAGCTTTTCTTAGTTTAAAAACATGGTTTGGATATTTGAAATCAACAAAACTATGAGGTTGATCAACATAGATTTCCTCCTCAATATATCCATTTAGAAAAGTACTCTTTACTGTAAAGAATATGACTATCTCACACTTAACCAAGAGGGGGGTGAATTGGTTAAACCTTGGTATATTAAAAATTCTTTAATCAAAATCAGAGTTCCTAGGATCTTTATCACTTTTCAAAGCCAAAAAACTTTATTCAATCAAGTAGCTCAATCCCAAGGAATTCAATGAATCAAAACTGACATAGTTGGTCAAGCAATTTAATCAAGAACACAATGAATATAATGAGTTAAGGGATAGAGAAGCAAGACACAATCAGGTTTATATTGGTTCACTTCAACACTAGAACCTACATCCAGTTTTCTTCCAACCAACACTAGGTTAGAGTTCTACTATTATAATTTTCTGTTCTTACAATCAATTACATTGTCTCCCTTTATCAACCCTAGATAAAGTATAGAAATCTAAAACCCTATTAGATTCTAAGAGACAAGAACCTGAGAACACTACTCAGTTCTTCTACCTAGAGAACCCCTTCTCTAGTTACAAGCAAGAACCCAATTACAATAGCCAAATAACAAAGAAAATACAAAACAAAAATTACAACCAGATTAAGGAGTGAAACAACCTGATAATCCAATAATGCAATGCAAAATGAAGTTACCAGCTTAGGTTGAATGATTACAAATCAATAAACACAACTTTCCTTAATCTTGAAAAGGTTTCAAGATCCAAGAATGACTCAAACACTCATGATTAAAGCACAATGGAGCAAGAAAGAATTTATCCCTTAGAAAAACACTTAAGAATGCTCACAAGACTGTTTTTGCTCAGAAAATATGTATGGGTAATGTTCCACAAAGTTAGAAAAGCAGCTGAGTCACAGACCTATTTATAACAGCTTTTTGTAACTGCCTGTAATCGATTAAACACTCCTAATAATCGATTAAAACGCTCATGTAATCGATTAAATAAACCATGTAATCGATTAAAGTGTTCAATAGAGTTTCTAGACATGAGCAACGAGCAAAATAATCGACTATTCTGTCCTGTAATCGATTAAGATAGGAAGCTTCAAAATATCAAAATGCACTATGTAATCGATTACGATCTTTGGTAATCGATTAAGGTAGGAGCTGTAACATTCCAAAATACACTGTGTAATCGATTACGAAATGTGGTAATCGATTATCTAATACAATCTTACAATATTCAGACACATAGTGTAATCGATTACTAGAAATGGTAATCGATTAAAGCAGAAAGATGACCTTTTCAAATAAGCCTGTGCAATCGATTACAATACCTTGGTAATCGATTATCCCAGAACAACTTAAAATCATATATAACCATGTAATCAATTACTACCTCATAATAATCGATTAAAGAGTTCAACAAGGCAGTTTATATAAAAACAAAGGTCAAATAATCGATTATTCTAATAGGTAATCGATTACATTGTTCTTGAAAGCTTTTCCAGAATAGACTAAGAACAAAATAATCAATTAAAGACTTGTGATAATCGATTACATCATTATAAAATGCATTTTTTCCAAAAACCTTTGAATCAAATTAAAAACTTAGTCAAATAACTAAAGCCTTGTGATTTTTATGAGTTCAATTAATTAAATTATAGATTAATATGAATGCAATGTACATGGATCACCAGAATTGCTTTTCTCTTACACATTTCACACTAATTAAACTTCAAGGCATCTATTGCATGTTGAAAGCTCAAAACCAAAGCTTGAATCAATTCTTTTGCATTCTTTAAGTAGCTCCCCCTGAATCCAACATTTACATCCATTTGAAATAGTTTAAAATCCATCAAACATGCATATGCAAACAATAGCCTAATGACCTCTAACCTTGCTACAGGAGCATAGGTTTCATCATAGTCTATGCTTTCCTCTTGGTTGTAACCTTTTGCAATTAATCTAGCTTTATTTCTTACTATGATGCCACTTTCATCAAGTTTGTTTCTGAAAACCCACTTGGTGCCAATAGGCTTATGAGAAGAAAGTCTAGGAACAAGTTCCCAAACTTCATTTCTCTTGAATTGATTCAGTTCATTATGCATGGCAATCATCCAATGTTCATCAAGAAAAGCTTCTTCAATCCTCTTAGGTTCAATTTGTGAAACAAAATCCATATCACAACATAGATTTCTTAGTGAGGATCTAGTAGAAACTCCCTTAGAAACTTCACCAATAATGTTGTCAAGGGAGAGTTCTCTTGTAGTTCTCCAATCCTTAGGCTTTTGGATAGGTGTTGACTGTTCTATTTCTGCATTTGGTTCTTCCTTTTGTTTTTCTTTTGATCCATTACATTGTATAAACTCTTCTATTGGACCTACATCAATATTGTAACACCCCAATATTCTATTTATTTATTTGATATGGATTGGAAGAAATATTTTTGGATGATTAAAAAAAATTTAAATTCACTAGTTCTTAAGATTTTTAGGATTTAATGAATATTTTGAAGTAAAATTCAATTTAAGTTATTCTACTTCCTAGAAAATCCCAAGAAAATGATGAGCATACTCTTGGGAATTTTCTTGTTATTATAGGCTAAATAGACTTAGTGATTAAGATAGTTTAGTAATTTTGGGCAAAGTAAAACAACAAGAAAACAAGATTCATGCTATTAAGGAAAATACAATAACTTTGGCTTAAGGAGCAAAGTGTGGCCGTGTGACTTATGGACAATTGGAAAACCAAGCTTGGATGGGAAGTATTTAAT
>PYAF01000560.1:533657-552928 GCA_007407185.1 Glycine tomentella
TTATGAGGGCCAGAGGGCCAGGCCAGTGGGCCATTTGCTTGTGATTGCCTGATGTATGTGTTATGAAAGTGGGCCAGGGTGGAGGAGAAGCCTCCATGGACCCTGAGCTTACTGAGAGTTGTTATCTCACCCCGTGTGGGGGATTATGCTTTTCAGGTGACTCTTCCGGACGAAGAGAGCAGTCTCTGGGCAGGAGGCCTGAGTAGAGACGTTTCTGTTTGGCTGATGGCAGAAGATGGAGCGTATAGGCTCAGTTTTGGATTATTTTGGTTATATGTGGTACCCTTGAGAAGGGATGGAGTGTGTGTACTCCTGATGATTGTATAGTTCTGTATACCCTCTGTGAGGGCAGTTATATTTTGTATCACACGCTGAGGTGTGAGTACTGATGTATGTATTTGTACAGAACTAGATATGATACGTATATGAGGAGAGTTCTCCTGAGTTCTTATGTTGTATATTTGATAAATCTGCCTAACTCTGTTAGTATCTGTCTTTATGGTATATGCGTTGTGAGAAACGGGATCATCAGGGGTTTGCTATATGTGTTTTGTGTGTGACTTTTTTGAGATTGATGTTATTTCATACATAATGTATCAAGAAAAGCGATTATGTGCTTCCGCTGAGTTTTATAAACTATGTTTTAAACGTTAAACTGATATTATGAATGATAACACGTCGAAGGCCTACGGGGTGTTACAAGCTGCTAGGGCATTTCATGCCTATGTGTAATGGTCCCTCCCGATCTCTGACACTGCTCACAAGTGGTGGAAAAATGATGAGTATCTCTAAACATGGTGGGCCAATAGAACCTAAAGTCTGTCACCCTCCTAGTAGCTCAGTAAGTACCAAATTGATTGCCGGTAAGTGTGTCATGATAAAATTGAAGAATAGAATGAATTTCATGATCTAGCACACACTTGCAGATCACTTGGTGATAGAGGTCCATGGCAAGCTAAAGGTCTAGAAGAAGAGCTTGAAGCACTTCCTTTGGTGAGCTTTAAAGGACCCATGACAAGAATTAGAACTGAAGCCCTTCAAGACCACATAAAGGCTAATTTGGACAAGCATGAAGCATACCAACTCAAGGATAACAAGGGCTGGATTTTGATGTCTTAAGTAAAATTTAATTCTAATTAAATTCAGCACTTGTTAGAAGCAAAAGTAGAAACAATAAAAATGATTTTTTAGTGCAATTGTGTAAAGAGGTGTAGGTGATCTTGTGTTTAATTTGTGTAGCAACTTAGTAAAACTGTTGGCTGCACTTAGAACATAAATTGACTGCACATTACATGAAATTAGGGTTAGCCAAGAGTCTTAGGGAAGCTTGCACCACAAGCTTCATTAAGCTTGCCTTAGGTTCCTTTAGTTGAACTACAAGCTTCATTTCAATTTGCATTCCTTTGTAATTTCGTGGGCTATATAAGTTGCCCCAAAACTTATCGTAACCAACTTTGAGTTCATTGAATGCAAATCATAAATTTGTATAGAGAGTTTCTCTCTTGTTCTTGTGCAAGAACCTCTTTGGTATTATGAATGACTTCTCAATGCTATTGTGGCAATTCTTCCTAGACTTATTGGAGAGCTTCTCCATGGTGTCTTCCACCTTCATCCCTAACCTTTCTTCCATCTTCCATTGTTGTCATTAAAGAAAGCTTCCAGCCATGTTCACGTGAAAGCTAAAAGTTTGTGTTCTTGAGAAAAACTTGAAGCTTGGGTTTCAATGCAAGGTAGATTTGGGAAATTCAATGTCTAATGGGTTTAGACATACATCATGTGGTATCTAGAGCCTAATCCTTGTGGAATTCTTCTTCAAGTTCAGTTTTTAAAAGTTTTTCAAAGGTAAAATTCTGCACCTTTCCAAAATTCATAAAAATCCATTTCTAGTTCCTAGTTCTTGTTGTTTTCGTTTGATTCTTAGTGGTGTGGCCTTGGTAGTGATTCCACCACATAACCTTTGTGTTCTCTTCAAGTTCCATGTGATTTCATGTCTTCATATTCTTCATGTGCTCTTGATAGTTTTCTAGTTTTCTAATCTTGATTCTTGTTAACTTGTGTTAATAGTGTTTTTTGTGTTGTATGACCACTTGTTTTTTTCTAATCTCATGCCTATACTGAATTGAGTTGTTAGAAACAAATTTTACAATTTTTATACATTATTTTTTAGTGATTCATTGAATTTATTTAAGAATTCTTGAACTTGTACAAAAGAAACACAAAAGCTTACAAAAAATATTGTGAAAGAAAGAAGAAAATACCAAAAAGAAACAATTTGGTACAGCCAAAGGAATCATTGAATTGGTGGCTGGAAAATAAAAATAGAATTTAGAAGAAAAGAAAGTTACAAAAGTTACAAGTTCCAATTTTCCTTTGAACCACAAAATCAAGTGAACTTGTATGACATGCAAATTTGATGAAATTTGGCTTCTAGCAATTGAATTTACTTGCCATATCCTCCTTGTGCAGTTTGATACAACCAATATATGTCCTTGAGTTGTCTCATTAAATTCCAATTAGAGTTGTGCTTTTCTAAATTTTTGCTTTTGTTGCTTGTTTATTAAAAATTCCAAGGTTTTTGTCTTAGAGTTTTCTTGTTCTTGGACTCTTGAGTCTAGTCTAGAATTGTTTCCTATTTCACTATAGTAAGGAAGCTTGATTTGATTAGAATTTTTTGCTTACGTACTATAGAGAGGAACAAGAGTGGAAAAAGGCAAGAGAGAACATTATAGAAAGAGCCTAGATAAAGTGTGCAAACACGAGTGAAAGTGACAAACACTTTAGAGAGTGGTGAGAATTTCCTGATATACTTGTGTTTTTGCTAACCTTTTCTTTTAAAGGATGAGCTCAATAGGCGATAAGGCTTTGTCACCTAAAACTTTTAGGTTGATAAAAGCCATTTCCAAATAAATGAAAGACCTGCACCAAAATGGATGCAAGGTTTGAAGAGTTACAAAAGAAAACCCAAAGAAGGAGTCATCCAAATAATAGTATGGATGAAGAGGCTCATGGTAGGAGGTTGAGTGAGTATGCTTCCTCTCATGGAGGAAATTATGAAGATGAGAGGGAGGATTAGAGAGAAAATAATAGAAGAGAAAATCATAGCAAACACAATCCTAGGAGGCAAAATAGAGATGAGGAAGATTGGAAGGTGAGGAGAGAAGAGAGAGAAGGGAGGAATGGATGATTGAGTGGATTGAAAATAAAAATTCCAAATTCCTTGAAAATAATGATCCCGAAGAGTACTTTGAGTGGGAGATGAAAGTAGAACAAAATTTCACATGCCAACAATTTGAGGAAGAAAAGAAATTGACTCTAGCAACTCTATAATTTGGTGGCTATGCTTTGGTATGGTGGAACCAAATTCAAATGGACATAGGGAGGTTGAGGAGACAAAGAGTAAATTGTTGGGATGACTTGAAGGCATGCTTGAGAGCAAGATTTGTTCCCACTTATTATGCAAGAGAAGTCAACAACAAGCTCCAAAGAGATTTCCAAGGCTACAAGAGTGTTGATGACTACTATAAGGAAATGGAATTGATGATGATAAGGGCTGAAATTGTGTAGAGCCAAGAAGCAACCATGACTAGGTTCCTTCATGGCCTGAATAGATAAATTTAAGATGTGATGGAGCTACATTCTTATGCAACAATTGAAGAGCTAGTCCACAAAGCTCAAAGGGTAGAGCAACAACTAAAAAGAAGAAAACTTCCAAATTCTCCAACGGGGCTGCAACTTCCAGTTGGAAAGACAAGCCTAGGAGGGAGGTATCACAAGTGAAAATAAAGAAGAAAAGGTGAAGAGCTCAATCAAAAAAATTGTGGATCCAACTCCAACAAGATCAAGCAATATCAAGGGTTTTAAGTGCCTTGGTAAGGTTCACATTGCTTCCTAATGTCCCAACAAGAGAACTATGATTTTGCTTGAGGATGGAGGCATAAAGAGTGAGTCTTCAAGTGACTCAAATAGTTCTTCAGGTGAAGAAGAAGAACTCACACTAGTAGAGGCCGAGAGGATGATCCCTTGATGGTAAGGAGAATGTTGAGTAATTTTTGCCTAGAAAAAGAGAAAATATTTTTCACACAAGGTGCTTGGTTGAAAAGAAAGTTTGCTCACTTATCATTGATGGGGGCAGCTGCACCAATGTGGCTAGCACAAGAGTTATGGAGAAATTACACTTGCCAACCACAAAGCATCCAAGGCCATACAAGCTACAATGGCTTAGTGAAAGTGGAGAAGTCGTGGTAAATTCTCAAGTGCTCATTCCTTTTTCTATTAATACTTATAATGATAATGTTCTTTGTGATATTGTACCTATGGAGGCTGGTCATATCCTTCTTGGTAGGCCATGGCAATATGATAGAAAAGTGATGCACAATGGCATGAAGAACACTTTTGAGTTTGAGCACTTAGGCAAGAAAATTATTTTGAGGCCTTTGACTCCTAGGCAAGTGCGTGAGGATCAAGTAAGAATGAAAGAGAAAAGAATTCAAGAGTTGGAAAAAATATTGCACTTGATAAAGGAAAAAATAGTGAGATATCCAAGAGAAACACTAGTAAGAAGAAAAGAAAAGTGAAAGAAATTGAGAGAAAAAAAATTTATGAGATTAAAGAAAGTTTGTTATTGAGAGAAAAAATGTTAAGAGAGTGTTATTAGCAAGACAACTTCTTCATTATATGGTTTCTAACTCTATTGGTTTACATGTTGAAAAAGAAAAGAGACTATGTGTTCCTAAAAGCTCTTTGAAAGAATCCTTCATTAGGGAAGCTAATGAGAACAATTTCATACGACACTTTGGTGGAGGTAAAACTTTGGCTATTTTACATGAACAATTCTTTTGGCAAAAGATGAGGCATAATTTGCATAAGCTTGTTTCTCAATGTATTACTTGTCATAAAGCTAAACCTAGATTAATGCCTCAAGGTTTGTGTACACCTTTACCTATTCCTAACTCCCATTGGGTTGATATTTCTATGGATGTCGTATTTCAATATATTCTTCAAGGGAAATTTGAGGACTTGGTGGGAGTGTCTACCTCAGATTGAGTTTGATTACAATAGAGTAGTTCACAAGACTACTTCCTTATCTCCTTTTTAAATTGTTTATGGCTTTAATCCTTTAATTCCTCTTGATTTATTGCCATTACCTAACACTTCTTCTATGGTTAATCATGATACTTTGTCTAAAGCTTCTTATGTTAGGAAAATACATGAACAAGTGAAGGCCCATGTAGAGAGGGTCAACAATAATGCTTACAAACTTGAGTTGCCTAGTGAGTATGGTATGAGTAATACTTTCAATGTTTGTGATCTTTCTTTGTATGATGTAGTACAAGTGGGGAAGCAAACTTGAGGTCAAGTTCCTTTCAAGAAGGAGGGGATGATGGAGGTTCATTCCAAGACAAAGGTCTAGAAGGAGAGCTTAAAGCACTTCCTTTAGTGAGCTTTAAAGGACCCATGACAAGAGCTAGAACTGAAGCCCTTCAAGACCACATCAAGCCTAACTTGGACAAGCATGAGGAAGCACACCAATCCAAGGAGAACAAGGGCTGGATTTTGATGTCTCAAGCCCATTTTAATTCCAATTAAATTCAGCACTTGTTAGAAGCAAAAGTAGATACAATAAAAAGGCTTTTTAGTGCAATTGTGTAAAGAGGTGTAGGTGTACTTGTGTGTAATTTATGTAGCAACTTAGTAAACTTTTTGGCTGCACTTAGAACTTAAAATTACTGCACCTTACATGAAATTAGGGTTAGCCAAGAGTCTTAGGGAAGCTTGCACCACAAGCTTCATTAAGCTTGCCTTAGGTTCCTTTAGTGTCCCCTACAAGCTTCTCCATGGTGTCTTCCACCTTCATCCCTAACCTTTCTTCCATCTTTCATTGCTGTCATTAAAGAAAGCTTCCAACCATGTTCACGTAAAAGCTGAAAGTTTGTGTTCTTTAGAAAAGCTTAAAGATTGGGTTTCAATGCAAGGTAGATTTGGGAAATTCAATGTCTAATAGGTTTAGATATACATCACTTGGTCACTACCAAACCTCCACAAATAAGGATCACCCCACACATAATATTTAACATCACTTTTAAGTTTATCTGTTAGAGATCTAGATGCATAAGGTAGGACAACAGATGCAACAATGAAATTCACAATGTCAGCAAACCAAGGTGTAACATGTGATGAATACAAATGCATCAAATGCTCATCAGGTAAATTATCCCTGACAGGAAAGGACTCAACAAGTTCCTCAATCCTGCTCAAATGATCAGCAACCAAGTTTTCTGCACCACTTCTGTCCTTAATCTCAATATCAAACTCCTGAAGAAAAAGCATCCACCTTGTCAATCTAGGTTTAGCATCAGGTTTCTTCAACAGGTACTTCAAAGCTACATGGTCAATAGAGACAATGATATGGGAGAAAAGAAAATAAGATATGAATTTATCTAAAGCAAAAAGTAACATCCAAAAGCACCTTCTTAGTGGTGGTGTAGTTTACTTAGGGTGGATCAAAAGTACGTGAAGCATAAGCAATGACATGGGATAGTTTATCAACTCTCTGTGACAATACAACCCCAAGTGCATAGTTAAAGGCATCACACATGAGCTCAAAGGGAAGTTTCCAGTCTAGTGGCTGCATGATGGGAGAGGTAATAAGCCTCTTCCTCAACTCCTCAAATGACTCTTTGCAAGGCTGGTCAAGCACAAAGTCTATGTCCTTTTGGAGAAGCTTGGATAATATCAGTGCAATCTTGCTGAAGGTTGGATGAATCTCCTATAAAACATGCATTTCCAAGAAAAGAATACACTTCCCGCACATAAGCGGGGTAAGGTAGAGAAGTAATAACATCAATCTTGGCCTTATCAATCTCAATACCTCTACTAGAGACCAAATGCCCCAAGACTGTGCCCTCATTTACCATAAAATAACATTTCTTAAAGTTAAGAACAAGGTTAGTCCCAATGTATCAGTAAAGAACTCTAGAGCGGCTATCCAAACATGCATCAAAATAGGAACCATATACAGTGAAATCATCCATAAACACCTCAATGCAACTCTTTAATAAATCAGAAAAGATACCACCATGCACCTTTGGAAGGTGCCAAGAGCATTGCATAGGCCAAACGACATCCTGGTATAGGCAAATGTGCAAAAATGGATAGGTGAATATGATCTTGTGTTGGTCCTCTAGTGCAATATGAATTTGCATGTAACATGAAAAACCATAAAGAAAGGAATAATGTGATTTACCTGCCAACCTTTCCAGAACCTGATCAATGAATGGGAGAAGAAAATGGTCCTTGCGAGTTGCCTGTTAAGTCTCCTATAGTCAATGCAAACTCAACAACTATTGGCTACTTTAGTCAGGATCAACTCATTATCCTGATTCCTCACAATAGTAATGCTCAACTTCTTAGGGACCACTTGGACATGTGAAACTCAAGTGCTATCTGAAATGGGATAGATGTCCCTGCAACTTGTAGCTTCATCACCTCCTTCTTCACGACATCAAGAATGGTGGGGTTCAACTTCCTCTGTGGCTACCTTACCGGACTAGAAACATCCTTAGAGAATATTTGATGCATGCATATGGAAGAATTTATTCTGGGAAGGTCAACAAGTGTCCATCCAATGTCATTTTCATGGCCTCTCAAAACGTTCAACAACTTTTCTTCATGCTCAAATGATCGGTTGCAGGATATGATGACTAGAAGCTTCTGAGCATCATCTAAATAGGCATATTTAAGGTGCTCAGGTAATGGTTTCAACTCCAAGGAAGGTGGTTGAATAGTGGACAACAAGGGAAGATCGGTAGCTGATGGAAAGGAGATAGAAGAATCAGAACCTGCACCTGCAACACAATCAAAGTGAATTGTGGAGGAAATATTAGCACAAATGCTACACAAAACAACAAAATCATTATAGGTACAATTAAAAGAACCAAGATCAAAATAAGAAAAGTCAGAAAATTGTAAAGTAAATATGTACAACTATCTACAACAATATTAATGATATCTACAAGGAAAATAGAATGCTCCTCTCCAGGAGGTCTCATGGCCTCAAAAATGTTAAAATGATCAACATCATCACTAAACTCCATCGAAAGAATTTCTGCATGCACATCAATTTTTGTCATGATTGTCAACAAGAATGGTCTCCCTAGGATCAATGTGAAACCATGGCTAGAAAACTCATTTTCCATATCTAAAATGTAAAAATTTGTTGGAAAAATCAGACCATTAACTCGCACCAGCACATCTTCAATGACTCCAAGGGGAAGCATAACACTTTTGTTGGCTAAGTGAACGATAATAGCAGTAGGTTTTGTTAGATATAAGGGGAGCTGGAAAAGGATCAACACAAGGATGAAGCCATATGTCTTAAATAGATTTTAGCTTTTTACATGCCGTTCAATTAAAGGCATTTATAATTTGTTAAGTTGTTTAAGAGCCTCATCTTATGATCCCTTGCATTGCATAAACATAATCATTAGCATGCATACATGATTTGTGAAAAGCATAAAGGTTTTCAAGTTCGCATAAAGAAGAAAATTTCTTATGGTTAAGTTTTGGAAAATCACATTGTGCATTGACTTAATCGATTAAGCAATGAAGAACTAATTAATTGATTACAAGGAAATGGTAATCGATTACACAATAAAAAACACATAATATGTCTCCTTGGGTTAATCGATTACCATCTAATCGTAATCGATTAGATTAGCACGTTTTGAAACAGAGACTGTCCGTGGTAATCGATTACATAGCGGTTTAATCGATTACATTGCTCATATATCTTTTCAAGAAATAATTAACAACACTTTAATCGATTAAAAGGATATTAATCAATTAATTTAGTTAAAATAATCGATTACATGGACGATTTAATCGATTACATTCAGTTGAATCAGTTTTTTTAAAGAAAGATGTTGGGTCTTTTGCTTTGGACAAAACTTGATAATTTTATTTTTCCACCACTTTCAAAAGCTCTCTGATTCTAAGAAAAGATATACTGAGATACATAGCTCTTGTTCCAAAACCAAGAAACACATGCATCATTGATCAAATTGTTTTGGACAAGATTTGACAAGAGTTTTCATGAAGAGCGGACTTCTAGATTGCATTCTTTTCAACCTGATCTCTGCTTGGTAAATTCATTTACTCACATTCTGAGGATCATAAGGTTGTATCTCTCTTAGACTCTTGAGTACTTCATTTGTTACTTTTGTTTCTTGTAAGTTCCTAGTTCAAAGAGGTTCTTTAAAGCTTTTATAGAGTATGATTCCCTAGAGGGAAGAATAGAGAACGTTTCTCTAGTTCTTGATCATGAGAAGTCTGAAGAGGGTTTAGATTTCAGTTCTTTATCTAAGGTTGATAAAGGGTGATCACTTGTAAGCTTGTAAAGAACATATTTTGATATAGTGGAACTCTAGCCAAGGTTTGGTTAGAAAAGAAACTGGATGTAGCTTCTCTTTGAAGGAGTGAACCAGTATAGATTTGGTGTTCTCTTAATTCTCATCTTGTTGTCTTAATTTTCTTATCTTGTGGTTAATCTTTTTCAAGATCAACAGATAGATTTTTTGGTATTGCTTGAAGTGAAGGGTGGATCTTGATTGATTGAAAGTTTCAATTTTAATAAGGGTGTACTTGTGATACAATCTTTAATTCGCTGCTAGTTTCAAAGAAAATTATAAATTCCCTATTTTAACCAATTCACTCTCCTCTTGGTTAATTGTGTGTGATCATATTGTTTTCAGGTTTCAAATCACCAAGATCAAGCATGGCATCTGTAAGAGTGAAATCTCCAATGGTGCAAGGGACAATGAAAGTGCCGGGATCTTTGGAATTTTGTGGCAAGGTGGATGGTGGAATGGCAACAACGATTTTGCTCTGTATAAGTACATAAACATTTTTATCCATCTTCACTTGCTCATTTCCCTTCAGCTTCCTCTTATGGGTGCACAAATCCTTCAAGAACTTTACATATTTTGGAATTTGTTTGATGACATCCAAGAGGCAAATGTTGACTTCGAGCCTCCTGAAAGTCTCAAGAAGATCATAATCAAGCTCCAATTTCTTTGCAGGAATGAATCTAGAAGGAAAAGGTAGAGGAATCTATTTTAGTGTAGAATTTATGTTGGCTCTATCATCAAATTTTGGCACCAATGTCTGTTGAATTTGGAAGCTTCTTGCCACTCCTCAACGTAATAACACTCACATTTTTTGGATTAATAATTGGCTATGCTAGAATGTTTCCAGAACCTTACTGCTACATCTAGTTGACAATTGTAGCTAACTGCCCAATCTGAGTCTGAAGGTCTTGGATGTTGGCACTCACATTCTATTGAAACTGAATGTTGTTGGTCTCCATTTGCTTCATCAGCTCCTCTAAGGAAGGTCCATAACTACTCTACACAGGTTGTGTGAGTGTAGGTGCAAGTTATTGGAATTATTGTTGTTGTCTGAACAGGGGAGCTTGGTATTTGCTGGTGGATGATTGATATTGATGTTGTCTGAATTGTTATTGTTGTTGTATCTGTTATTATTGTGGACTAGGACCATACCTCAAGTTCGGATGATCTCTCCAACAAGGATTATAAGTGTTGGAGTAAGGATTATACTATTATTGTTGAGGTCTAAATGGTTGTACATGTTATATGGAAGAAACATCAGCAGTTTGTTCTGTTTCTTGGAGAGTGGGACATGTATCTATTGGATGATCAGGTGCATAACAGGTACCACACAACCTTGGTTTGTTGGCTGCCATCATATTCTATTGTTGACCAATGGCAAGCGGTCTCACAAGGTTATCAGTTAATTCTCCAACCTTTGGTGATCAACAATGGTAGAAACATAAACTTCATTTGCAGCAGTCTTGATGGTGTAGCAACTTTAGAACCAAATTGCTGATAATTGCCTGCCATGTTAGAAATCAATTGTCTTGCAGAGAGAGGAGTCTTGTCCATTAAAGCGCCTCCACTGGCTAAATCTATTATACTCCTTTCTATTAACACTAATCCTTCATAAAAAATACTGGATCAATAATTGTTCACTGATTTGATGGTGAGGACAGGTAGCGTACAACTTGTTGAATCTCTCCCAGTACTCATATAATGTCTCTCCAGGTAGCTGCCTTATACCACAGATTTCTTTCTGGATGGATGCTTTTCTGGATGCAAGAAGAATTAATTTAACAATCTTCTCTTCATATATGTCCAAGTGTTGATAAGATATGGTTGAAGGTATAACTAGTCCTTAGCCACAACATCCAAAGAGAATGAAAATGCCTTCATTTTCACATAGTCCTCATGAATGTCATGTGGTTCCAGGGTGGAACACACTACATGAAACTCCTTAAGATGTTTGCGTGGATCTTCACCTGCAAGACCATGAAACTTTGGAAGCAAATGATTTAGTCCAGACTTTAGCTCATAACTAACCTAATGGTGGTCAATTGCAAGCTCAAGGCCAAGAAGGAGAACTTGAAGAACTTCTTTTGGTTAGATTTAGAAGACACATGACAAGAGCTAATACTCAAGCCCTTCAAGAGCACATCAAAGATAACTTGCACCTTTTAGAAAAGTATGAAGAAGCACACCAACTCAAGAAAAACAAGTGCTGGATTTTGTACTCTCAAGTTGAATTTAATTCCAACACCTTTTAGTGGCAACAGTAGTGGCAATAAATAGGCCTTTAGTAGCAATAAAAAGGCCTTTAGTAACAATTGTGTAAATAAGTGTAGGTGCACTTGTGTGTAATTTGTTTAGCACCTATGTAAGCTAGTAAAATACACATGGCTGACATTGGCATATGGCTGAGTCATCATATGCGAAGCTTGCACCTTAAGCTTCATTAGCTTGCACCACAAGCTTTATTAGCTTGCACCTCGAGCTTCCTTAGTTTGCACTTCAAGCTTTCTTCACTTGCACCTTAATCTTCGTTTCATTTTCCACTTCACTTGCATTTAGCTTACATTTTTGTGGCTATATAAGTCCAGCCCAAACATATTGTACACATTTTTTGAAAATTAATAGAAAGCTAAAATTTCTTGTGAGGGTTTCTCTCTTATTCTTGTGCAAGAACTTCTTGGATCTTATCAATGGCTTCTCAATGCTATTGTGGTGATTCTTCCTAGACTTATTGGAGAGCTTCTACATGGTGTCATCCATCTTCATTCCTTGTCTCAATCCATCTTCCATTGCTGAATTCTTTGGAGCTACTTCACGCCATTTTTGCTTCACATCTTGAGTGAAAGCTCGAGTTCTTGAAGAGATCTTGAAAAGTGAGTATCATTACAAAGTAGATTGAGGAAATCAATGTCTAATGAGCTTAGATATACATCATGTGGTATCTAGAGCCTAATCCTTGTGAAATTCTTCTTCAATTTCAATTTCTAGATCTACTCCAAAGGTAATTTGAAAATCACAAAAAATCTTAGATCTACTTCTAGTGTTCTTAATTTTTCTTTAAAGTCTTGATCGATTGAGTCTTGTCTTGTGTTCCTACACCTTTCCTAGTAATTAGTTTCAAGTTTTCAAAATTCTTGTTCATATTATGTTCTTCATGTTCTTCCTTGTTCTTGATAATTTTCTAGTTTTGGTTCTTGTCAACTTGTGTTAGTAGTTGTTTGTTTGTTGTATAACCTCTTGTTTTGATTCTAATCTCATGTTTAAACCTGAATTGAGTTGTTATAAATTTTTTTTACAATTGTTATACATTGTTTTTCGTGATTCATCATATTTCATTAAGTATTTTTGAACTTGTACAAAAGCAAATCAAAAGCCTATAAAAATGTTGTGAAAGAAACAAGAAAAAAGAAAAAGAAAAGAAATTGGGTGCAGCCAAAAAAAATATTGAATTGGTGGCTGGAAAAATATAATAAAAAACAGAATTTTAGAAGCAAAGAAAGGTTACAAAAGTTACAAGTTCAAATTTCCTTTGAACCACAAAATTGAGTGAACTTGTATGACATGCAAATGGTGACATTTGGCTTCTAACACTTGAACTTGCTTAGTGTATCTCCTTGTGCAGTTTTGGTCCAACAACTATCCTTGTGTTGTCTCATTGAATTTCAATTTGAGTTTGTGCTATCCTTAAAATTTTAGCTTTTGTTGCCTGTCTTTTAAAAATTCCAAGGTTTTATCTTAGGGTTTTCTTGTTCTTGGATTCTTGAGTCTTAGAATTGTTTCCTATTGCACTTTAGTAAAGGACCTTGATTGGATTAGGATTTGTTGCTTAAGAGCTATAGAGGAACAAGAGTGGTGAAAATTTTCCTATATACTTGTGTTTTTGCTAAACATTTCTTTTGAAGGATGAGCTCAAGGGAAAAAGAAGCTTTGTCATCTAAGACCTCTAGGTTGATGAAGGCTATTACAAAAAAAATGGAGGAATTACAAACCAAAATGGAGGCAAGATTTGAGGAGTTACAAAGGGAGACACAAAGAAGAAGTAATTCGTTGGGTAGTGTGGATGAAGAAACTTATGAGGATAGGAGGATGAGTGAATATGCATCCTCTTTTGGAGGAAATTATGAAGAATAAGGAATTGCGAGGGAGGAGTGGAGAGAACAAAATCATAGGAGACAAAATAATAGAAGACAAAATAAACAAGAGGAAGATTGGAGGTTTATGAGAAATGAGATAGAAAGGAGGAATGGAGGATTGAGTGGAGTGAAAATTAACATTCCAAAGTTCCTTGGCACTTATGATCCATAAATTTACTTTGAGTGGGAGATGAAAGTAGAGCAAATTTTCTCATGCCAACACTTTGATGAAGAGAAGAAAGTGATTCTAGCAACTCTACAATTTGATGGCTATGCTTTGGTGTGGTGGAACCAAAATCAAATTGACATAGGGAGATTGAGGAGGCCAAGAATAAATTGATGGAATGACTTGAATAGGTGCTTGAGAGAAAGATTTATTCCCACTTATTACTCAAGACAAGTCCACAACAAGCTCCAAAGACTATTCCAAGGCTACAATAGTGTTGATGACTATTATAAGGAGATGGAATCGATGATGATGAGGGCTGAAATTGTGGTGAGCCAAGGGGCAACCATGGCTAGGTTCCTTCATGGCATGAATAGGGAAATCAAGATGTGTTGGAGCTACATTCCTATGCACAATTGAGGAGCTAGTCCACAAAGCTCAAAGGATGGAGCAACAACTTAAAAGGAGGAAATCTTCCAAAACCAATAGGGTTGTAACTTCCAGCTGGAAGGACAAGCCTAGGAGGGAGGTTTCTTAAGTGAAAATAAAGAAAACTCAAAGAGAAAATATTTTTCACACAAGGTGCTTAGTTGAAGACAAAGTGTACTCACTTATAATTGATGGAGGCAACTGCACCAATGTGGCTAGTACAAGGCTTGTAGAGAAATTACACTTGCCAACCACAAGTCATCCTAGGGCATACAAGCTCCAATGGCTTAGTAAGAGTGGATAAGTGGTGGTAATTCCTTTCTCTATTAACTCTTATAAGGATGAAGTTCTTTGTGACATTGTACCTATGGAGGCTGGACATATTCTTCTTAGAAGGCCTTGGCAATATGATAGAAAAGGTATACACAATGGCATGGAGAACACTTTTGAGTTTGAGCACTTAGGCAATCAAATTATTTTGAGGCCTTTGACTCCTAAACATGTGTATGACGATCAAGTGAGGATGAAAGAAAAGAAAGTTCAAGAGCTTAAAAAAATACTGCATTGATAGCAATAAAAAAGGCAAAAACAGTGAGCTATCCAAGAGGAAAAATAGTGAGAAAAAAAGAAGGAAAAAATTGAGAGCAAAATAATTCATGAGACAAAATAGAGTTTATTAGAATTTATTATATGGTACTTAACTCTCATTGTTTGCATGTTGAAAAAGAAGGAGAAAAATTGCCCATAGTCATGCAATCTCTTTTGGAAGAAAATGAAGATGTTTTTCCAAAAGAAATTCCTAATGGCTTGCCTTCTTTAAGAGGCATAGAGAACCAAATTGGTTTAATTCCAGGTTGTTCACTACCTAATAGGCCAGCATATAAGACTTCCCTCATGGAAGCAAAGGAGATTCAAACACAAGTGGAAAAACTATTTGACAAGGGGTGGATCCGTGAGAGCATAAGTCCTTGTGCCATGCCAATTATTCTTGTGCCTAAGAAGGAGGGAACATGAAGGATGTGTATTGATATTAGGGCAATAAACAACATCATCATAAGGTATAGACAACCTAACCCTAAACTTAATGATCTTTTGGATGAATTGCATGGTGCTACCATTTTCTTTAAAATTGATCTTAAGAGTGGTTACCATCAAATAAGGATGAGGGAAGGGGATGAATGGAAAATGGCTTTCAAAACAAAATTTGGGCTTTATGAATGGTTAGTTATGCCTTTTGGTTTGACTAATGCACCAAGTACCTTTATGAGACTTATGAATCATGTTCTTAGACACTTATAGGCAAGTTTGTGATAGTGTACTTTGATGACATTCTTGTTTATAGTGCCAACTTAAATGATCATTTGATGCATGTTAAAAGTGTCTTGGAGGTGCTAAGGAAGGAAACTTTGTATGGAGCAATTGATAAATGTTTCTTTTGCACTTCACAAGTTGTGTTTCTAGGTTTTGTAGCAGGTGCTCAAGGAGTCCAAGTGGATCAAGAGAAAGTGAAAGCCAAAATGGAGTGGCCAACTCCGAAAGGTGTGAAGGATGTGAGAAGCTTCCATGGTTTAGCTAGCTTTTATAGGAGATTTGTGAAGGATTTTAGTACCATTGCTTCTCCTTTGAATGAATTGATGAAGAAAACTATGAGCTTTTCTTGGAAGAAAGAACATCAAATTACTTTCAAACTTTGAAGGATAAGTTGTCTCATGCACCTATTCTTGCATTGCCTAATTTTAAAGCTCCCTTTGAATTGGAATGTGATGCTTCAAATGTGGGCATTGGGGGGGTTTTGATTTAAGAAAAACATCCTATTGCTTATTTTAGTGAGAAATTAAAGGGTGCATGTTTGAACTATTCCACTTGTTTGCATAAAGAAGCAAATTTATTATGGTTAAGGTTTGGAAAATCACGTTGTGCATTGACTTAATCGATTTCCAGCATTGGTAATCTGTTACTTAATCCATGAAGAACTAATTAATTGGTTACAAGGAAATGGTAATCGATTACACAGTACAAAACACAGAATATGTCTCCTTGGGTTAATCGATTACCATCTAATCGTAATCGATTACCATCTAATAGTAATCGACTACATTAGCACGTTTTGAAACATAGACTCTCTATGATAATCAATTATATGTTGTTTTAATCAATTACATTGCTCATATATCTTTTCCAAAAAAAACTGAAAACAATTTCAGTAATCTTGGTTTATTTTGTCTTCTCTTAGCTAGTTTAAGCTTCTCTTAGTGTCTCTTGTGTTTTGGATACTATTGCTAGGAGTTTTAGACTTCATTTGAAAATCCTTTGAAAATGAGATGTTGTAAAAGCCTCCTTTTTATGAAACTGATGTCATTTCCATGATCCTTGTTGAACCCTGATCACATTGGTGTAATCGGATTTTCAAAATGATGACTTTTGATGTGAACTCCCAAAACACCATTTTTGCCTCTTTTTAAATTTTAGTGGGGATTTGACCTCGAATGTTAATGTAAGTCTTCTTTTTGAAATCTATACTAAATCATCTTCAATTTGGTATATCTGCATTTGGGCCAAAGCACGCGAACTTGAGAAATCTCAAAAGGACGTTTCAAGGAGCTAATAGAGGGATATTGATAGGTAATGGGGGTTTATTATTTTGGCGATCGTTTAGATACTATAGTTGGGGGTCAGGGAGTCCAACTATGAAGATAACTGTTTGTCCCTGATGTGTGCTGATTTTTCAAGAAAAACTAAATTTTTAACTAATGGGATGCGATGTATTTATGAGTGATGTGTGTTTGTTCCTATGTGTGCTCGTTTTCAAGGCAAATGATGTTTTTAACTAATGGGATACGATGAATTTGCTTGTTGATGGATAAAACTGTGAATGATATTGTTGTTGTAATGATTGGATTTTTGGGAAAAGTCTTAATTACATAGGAGACTTTGCCCAAAATTTTATAATGCGTCATCCTATTCAATTCTTTATTAAATTTTTTAAATGGGCATAAGAGTGTGTTTTCTATATTGTAGTACTCCTCTTTAATTTAGAATTTTCCTAAAATACCAGTCTCGTGGTATTATGGATTGTGGATGAATGAGGTGATATTGATGTCATTGATAATGTTGAAATGAGATGTTATTGATGTGTTGGTGATGATTGAATGATATAATGATGATGTGGTTTATGATGCTTAAATGAGATGATGATGAATTGGTTGTTATCTAATGCTTGTTAATTTTATATAATAAACTCACCCTTATTTTTGTTGCACCTGTGGTTGGTACCTGTGATGATCACGAACCTTTGTTTGTGTGAGCAGTGAGCAGCAATAGGTGACTCTGGAGAATGATTCTTTTGGTTAGAGCCGTCAAGCCGACGTGATGACGTTGAATTTCTTTTTGGATAAAGAATGTATTTTGTTAATCAACTCTTTCTTAGTTAGTTCTTTGGCTTTTTGTTAAATATGTAATTTCAGGTATATATACATGTAAAACTAAAGGAAGTTCTAACATGTGGATGACATGTTCTGATTTAATATATATGTACATTTGTGTTTAATTATGTAATTGTAATATGTGTATGATAATTGTATTATCATGAAAAACTTACCATCATTTTCATAATCAAATTAATGGAGTTTTTATTAAAATTGAGATCTGCACGATTTAAGAGTTAGTGATATCATAGCGACGATGCAGGTCGTTACAAATTCACCCCCCTCTTGGTTAATTATGTGTGTTCATATTGTTTTCAGAACAAGTTAGTCATGGCTCGTGTGCTTAAAGAGCTTATGCAAAGCTTGTGTGCATAAGGTCTTATGTTTGAAATAGTAGTGGTGGGGTTTGCGTGTGATTTGAAAAAAAACAGTGGTGAAGAGGGTTTTTGTGCACAAAGGTTTGTCTGAGCTTTCAAATTGTAGTGAGGGGTTCATGCACCAGGGGAGTTTGAGCACAAAGTTGTCGCAGTGCATAAGAATGTCATTTGGGTTTGCTAAATCGATTTCAACTGACAATGGGTATATGATACTGATAACCTTGTTAGTGCATTAGCATATTTTTAAAATGAAAGTTTTACTGATGTAGTCATATCCTCAAGATTTGCTTATGTTAAAATGTATCAGGGAGCACATTATGAAGTATAAGATGCAGCTATTTATTCCAACCAACTAGCCAACATAGTCAATGGCGCAAAGAAAAAAAAAGGAAGAAGAGAAGAGCCAAGCCCATACACAAACTAATGATTAGCAATATACTACTCGCACAACAATTTGGTGTTTTCAGCGGGTCCATTGATAGTTTACTTATGTATGGGCTTTGTAGAAGCAAATAACACAAGAAGGGGGGTTGAATTATGTTTTTAGAAATTTAAAAACTTTTCTAAAACATAATGCATGCTTATCATCTAATGTAAAAAGACCTAAAACAGTTAGAGAATAGACTAAGTCAGATAATGATAAAAACATTTTTTTTGTAAGACAAAACAATATATAAAATCTAAAAACATATTCAAATCCTTTGTCAGTTAAAGAAAAAGATATAAGCACACAAAGAATTATATTAGTTTGTCTTAAACCAGAGACGACATCTAGTTCTTGGCAACCACAGAGGTTCCACTAACTTATCAAAGTTGCAAGTAATGTTCACTAGCATTTCTAATTCTTACACTTGCAAGCTCTACCCCAAGCTTGACTTAAATCTAGTATTTTTTTTCCCCCTACCAAGCCACTGTTGGCTCCAAACAAATCAAAAAGATTTGTTGGTGTTAGATTGGGCCTTGAAGCCCAAAGGCATGTGAGAAGAAAAACAAAAATTTTCAAAGCGGAAACACATATACCATTCAAGAATCATTCTTTAGGACATAGATGTTACCTTGTTTATATTCGAAATTGATGATCAAGAATAGGCTTGAAGATACAAGCCCTCTAATGTTGATCCACACCACTTCTTGTCAAGATTCAAGAACGCTTCTTGAATGCCACCAACAAACACCAAAGGAGGCAAGCTAGGTGTACCAATGGAGAGGAAGAAGGTTAGGTTTTAAAGTGTTTTACTTATCTAAGAGACTCACCAATAGGTGATATTGGTGGCTGAATTTTCAGCCAAAACTCACACAAAGGGGCACGTGAAAAGGAGGAAGATAGATGGGGTTTTTCT
>PYAF01000560.1:553028-576430 GCA_007407185.1 Glycine tomentella
GATCGTGATCCCATCACTGATATTCAAGAGATACCTATTCTATTCCAAGGGTTTTATCCAGTTACTCATATATTAATAATAATATCGAGACAAAATATGAAACAAGATAAAGAGCGCTTATAATTTATTCATGACAACATTGAAAAGTACATGTACATCCTAATCTAAAGATTGTCTCTAGGACATCCATATACTAACAGTTGGAAGATTGCAAACTGACTAAAATATATGATCGTCTTACAGATGGATATACCAGTCAACACTTTTAGTCTTTTCTCTCAAGGTATACAAGGTGTTTTGAGAGATTTGTATCTTTATAAGAATTCACAAAAAGCTTTACAAGAAACAATGATTCATGTAGACTGTTTGTGTCTTGTTTCTTGAAAGCCTCTTCTATATTCGTTGTCTCATAATGGTTGGATTCTTCAATTTATTCTTCATTTGAAGTCTTGAGTCCGTTGGAGCATTTAATTCTTGCATTAAATGCATGTCCTTTAGCGTGTCTTGTACTTTAACAAAGAAGTCGCTTATTTCATCATAGTGGGTCTGCAACAACAGAGCGCATCTTTTGATGAGTATCAGCGTCTTCCAGACTTCATTTATTCTTCATAGGACTTTGACAAATACTAGGAGAATTTTTTTGCATCAAAGAATCTTAGACATAAAGTATTATATGAAGGTCTTAAATGCACTATTTAAATGCTATATCAAATCCTCTTACGAGTGCATCATCTGAATCTTCAAACGCACATAGACAGATCATGATCTAATAGCATATCAGACACAACTTTGATCATTTATATTTATTTGCATCTAATCAAAATAATTAGAAGTTCTAATTCAATTTTAAGACATAAATATCAGTTGACTTAACAGGCTTACAATATTTTAGGGGAGAAAGAAGCTAAATACTAATTAGAAGTTATGTGTAGGGGCTATTTTTTGGTTGAAAACAAACATGTTCGTAGTACATTTTATGCAGTTTCTATTTTGAGAACAATAATTTTCTTAGAAGATTTAGTGCAGTTTAAAGCTTTCACGAAAGGGTATTTTGAAACTAAATTACATTAAAAGTCACGTGATTGGCATGTGACTACATTCTGTTAATGAATTACACAGTTTTATTGAGAGGGGAGGTTCGTGTAACTTCCACTCAACAATTATGGGGGTACAAGTAATGTCTTAAAAGGGATGGAAGGTTTGTGTAATTCTTTCAAACCTTAGGGAAGGTTTGTGTATTTACTCTAAACTTTCTATATTTATATAATAAATATATTTTTAATCATTTTTATTTTGTTTTCATAATAAGAAGTGCTCTCAATCTACTAATTAAAATTTATCCTTCATTATGAGCCTACAATGGTACTTTTAAACCTATCAAAATTATTTTATATATATGACCTCTTTGATTGTTGGGCAATGGAAGATAGAGATATGATGGAAGCAACATTGGTTGTGTAGCCCAATACTCTTGTCTTCTGTGTTGGTCAGCCAATCTTCTGTAATCTGGTTGAGCATCCATTCACATAGAAAAGAGCGTTCAATCTGGTGGTTCATTAACATAGGTTGTGCTGTAAATATAGTTGTTTTCTATTTTTCTGTTGTAACTGTTTTCAGTTAGACAGTTAGTTCTTGTCTACTTTATAAGGAGCTTTGTATTATGGTTTAGTAAGCTTAAGAGAGCTTTCAACCAGTTCGTTGTAAATTTAGTTATTCATAATAAACTAACACTTTGTGTGATATCTTTTTTCTCCTTCTATCATTTGAAATTCCCTATCTGAATAGAATTTATCAAATCTTCCCTACAAATTGGTATCTAGAGCTTCGGTTCAAGATCGGTTTCGCATATAGTTCGTGGTTGATCAAGTTATCAGTGATCAACCATTATTTTTGTTATCTGTTTGTGTTGCATCTTCAAGATTCCATCAAGAAGATGGTTAACACAATCAAGATTGAGAAATTCACATGGAAGACTAGCTTCAACCTTTGGTGCTCAAGATGCAAGCCTTGTTGAAAGAATAGGGCAGCTTGTATCCTCTCTCTGGTCAAACATCAAAGATTGATAAGTCAATACTTAAGTTCCAAGAGGAAAAGACACATTTGCTAATTTTCTTATCTCAATAAGGTTCTTTATGAAGTTTTTGAAGGACTAATTATTGTTGGGCTTTGGCTCAAATTTGATAAACTCTTCATGATGAAATCAATTTACAACAAGTTGCTTCTAAAATGATGTTTGTTTGGCCTTCGAATGAGGGCAAGGATTCCATTGAAGGAACATCTTGGTGAGTTAAACTTTGTTATGATGGAGCTACGTGACATTGATGTCAAGATGGAAGGCAAAGATCAAAAAATGATTTTGTTAGCCTCTCTTTCTCTTCTATAAGAATTTTGTAAGTTCTCTTAGTGTAGGCAAGGACCGCATTACACCTGAAAAAGTTAAGTCCAGTCTCTACTCTAGAAAGCTTCGACTAAAGGCATTTGGGAATGGTGATGAAACCTCTGCATTTAAACTATGGATAACTGATTCTGCTAAAGGGTAGAAGAAGAAGAGAGGTAAAGGTTGTGCACACTATAAAGGCCATTTTGGACTACGTCCATTCTAATTATTGGGGGCCTTCGAGAGTTCCATTGTTGGGAGGGGCAAGTTATTGCCTCTCCATCATGGATGATTGCTCCAGGATGACATAGGTCTTCATGATGAAGCAAAAATTTGAAGCTTTCGAAATTTTCAAGCATTGGAATATTCTTATGAAGAATTAGACAGGAAAGACAGTAAAGTATCTTAGAACTAACAATGGCTTAGAATTGTTTCCTACTGAATTTAATGAATTTTGTAGAGATGAAGGCATAGCAAGACAACTTATTGTACGCTATACTCCACAGTAAATGGAGTAGCTGAAAGAATGAACAAGACCTTGTTAGAAAGGGCCAAATGCATGTTCTCCAATTCAACCTTGAATAAAATTTTATGGGTTAAGGAAATCAACAAAACATGCTATCTCGTGAATCACTCACTATCCACTGTTATGGACTTTAAGACCCCTATTGAGGTACGGCCTAGCAAACCAGCTGAATACTCAATGTTAAAGGTGTTTGGGTGTCTGACATACTATCATGTAAGTGAAGATAAGCTAGATCCCAGAGCCAAGAAGGGATTCTTTATGGGCTTTGGAGATGGAGTCAAAAGATTCAGAGTCTGGTCTCCATCTGAAAGAAAGGTCATTCTAAGAAGTGATGTCATCTTTGACGAAACTCTCTATGTTGCATTCTAAATCCAATGAAGATTTAGGCAAGGGCAACGTTGAGGATGTCACTAAGCAAGTGAAGTTTGAGAGATCTACAATCAAAAACATTAGTGACCAAATGCAATTTGAAGCAGCTGATGAGACTGATTAGGATCTTCAAATGCACCCTCAACATTAGAATACAACACCAGTTGAGGGGAGTAACTGGTGTTTGTTGGACCATGAATCTAGAAAGGTCCGGGGTTTGAATAGATTCCACTTTTGAAATCTTCTTGATGAAATCAATTCAAATCCAAATACCCTTTAGAACAATCAAGGTTTTCCTCAAAATATTTTAAAATAAAGATAATATTGCTTAAGAAAAACAATTACTTTTGTTCTAAAAATAGAATTTTAATGGCATATCCAATTACTAGATCAAATACCAACACAACATAATAACAAGATAAAGGATAGAGAATTAAGTCACAGCTTTATACTGGTTGAGCTCTAAAGAGAACCTGCATCTAGTTTAAGAACCCTTAGAACAATCACAATAGAGAAATCACTTTACAAACATTATGCACAAGAAAATCTCTAATGACTACCCTTAATTCGTTGAACCCTACAAGAGAAAACAATAAGTTGAACCCTACAACTCAACACCTTTCTTGATAACCCTAACGCAAATCAAAAAATTAAGATGAATGAAAATAAGAAAATGGAATGAATACACCTTATTGTGTGGATATGAAAGCTTCACTATTCAAACCATGATGCTCATCTATGACCTTGAATGCATGATCTTGACAAGATGACTTTCTCTAAAGAAATGCCTAATTGATCCTCCTAGAAACTCTTTCTGAATGTAATATGTAATTTTCTATCGCAAAAGAGTTACACAAAGGAAATAACAAGATAGGTATTTATAATAAAAGCAGTTATAACCATCATAATCAATTATCAAAACCTTGTAATCGGTTCTTTTACTTATATACCCTATGTTATGCATTTCCAGATAGTGGTAATCGATTACAATAATATGGTAATCGACTATTTTCGATCCCAAAGAACAATCTTCCAATTGCAACAAGATATAATCGATTACAAGAACTTGGTAATCGATTATCCCGCTTGCAATTTGTCATATTTTCCTTTAATGCATGACTGCAATTGATTACAATAATGTATTAATCGATTAATTCACATACAATGAGAAATTTAAGTTTTTCAGAACACTTGTAATCAATTAAAGACTCATGATAATCGATTATATGGCACACAATGGCTTCCTTCTCTTGAAGAAAAGCTTGGTAATTGATTGACAATAACTTGTAATCAATTATCCTGATGGGAACAACTATGTAATCTATTACAATATGTCAAACACTTATGTTCATTAAAACTTAGTGATCTTAGCATTCACAATCACTTATTACATCAAAACATATAGGATAAATTAAACCATAGCACACATGCCTAGATCTAAAAATAATCAATACAAAATGCCACATCTTTATAAACATGTTTGACAATTTAAAATTGCATAAACCAAAAAATTAAAATATTTAGCCAAAAATCAAATCCATCATGAAAGGACTAAGCACATTAACAACAAATACCACTTCATTCGTACTAAAAAAGAGGGTCGAAGTCCAAAAAGTTGATACAAAGGAGAATCCAACAGATAAGTTTACGAAGTCTATTCCAAAGAGTTCATGCATTGTCTGGATCTACTTAATGTAGATTGCTGGAAATGAACTGAGTTACTTATAATTCATAAATATTATTAAACCAAGGTGGAGATTGTTGATTGTTGGACGACAAACGATAGAGATAGGGTGGATGACAACATTAGGTGTTTGGCCTAGTACTCTTATCTTTTGTATTGGTCCAATCTTCTATAATCTAGTGGAGTATCTAGTCACATAGAAGGGAGCATATACAATCTGGTGATTCATTAACATAGATTGTGTTGTAATTATAATTGTTTTATGTTTTTCTGTTGTAACTATTTTTTGTTACACAATTAAATGTTGTCTCCTTAATAAGGAGCTTTGTATTCTGGGTTCAGTGAGCTTAAGAGTTTTTTGAACCCTATAATTGTAATTATGTTTTCGTAACAAATTTACACTTAGCACGATATTTCTCTTCTCCTTCTATTATCTGAACTTTCCTATCTAAATAGAATTTCTCGAATCTTCCACAACAACTTATGTGGTAAGTATTAATATGAATTCATCATAAAAAAAGGGGAATAAAAGTCTATTAATGTATTTTGTAAATTCTAGAAAAAACCAATACTCAATTTTTTATCGCAATTTAAAAGAATGACAACAGATTAGAGGAAAAAAAGGAGGCCAAAATAAGCTAAAGATGAGCAAAAGTATATTCATTCATCTTTTCTTTAAAGCACATGCATGATCGCACATTCACCAATAGTGTATGTTAGCTTGTTTTACAAATATGAATCGGCTCATTAATTCTCCATCCCTAGGAATATTTTTATACTATACTATGTAGTGTTGTTGGATGGTGTCATTGTCAAGACCCATCAACTTCAGTGTCGATTCAACATGTTCCTTGAGTATGTAGCTCTCTCAACTTGCAAAATATGATAACATTCACATTCACATGATTGAGTTGTATTCAACAACTTCACCACAATTACATGTAGTTGTTTTTCAATTCATAACACTTTCTAACACATTCTTTTGAATACTTTCTCTAATGTGTTGATTTTTCTTTAAAATAATAAAATTTTATCAATTTCATATCATATTTAATTATTCTCTATCTTTATAATTTCCAATATATTTTAATCAATTCGAGAAAGCATGTTTGGAGGAGTGTATTCAAACACTCCTCTTGTCATTATATATATATATATATATATATATATACACACACACACACACACATATATAAAGGAAGGAGATCCACTCACTCTAAGAGTAACTATTCAATCTTCATTCTTTCATTAATTTTTTAAGATCTAATGGTTGTAATAAGTAACTAATCTTAATCATTAGATCTCCAGAAAATAAATGATAAAAAGTAATTATCCCTCCTCAATATATATATATATATATATATATATATATATATATATATATATATATATATATATATATAAGTAGACGCGTCCTTCTATTAAAGTTTAGGGTGAATCACAATGGGTAGCATTAGTAGTGGGACGTTGGGGTAGATGCATCATGCATGAATATTTAGGTCCGATTTTTATTACCAAAATTGTACATAAGGAAAAAAAAGTTTAGGGTACTTGACCTAGTTGCCTTAGCACGTCTTTAGGCCTGCTCAGCAATTTCAGAATGCTCATGACTATTGTTCTTGGGGACTTTACGGGCTTAAAGACCATGCATTGTGCGTTGAGCCACAGCCCATTGGGATTCCCTTTCTCCCTTAGTGTAGTCCTTCTTGTTTGTGAACACATTAATGGTTGGGAAAAAAAAAACGAATTTATTTTATAAAGCAGTTTTTCAAAAACTATATTTTTGAGCAATGAAGTTGAATATGTGAAAGTGTAAGAGTATGAATAGTCCAAAACTGAAGTTGAAAATCTAAATAACTTAGAGATGTTCTATTTTTCATTTTAAATAAAAGAAATATAAATTTTGAAACAGTTTTTAATAAATTACTGTTCTCAAACAAGTCTTTTTAGTTTTAAAAAAAATAAAAATAGAAAATGACATGGAAGCGTGATGGAGGAAAATCTGAATGTATGAATATAAGTAATCAACCAAATAATAGAGTTGGATTTCTTTTTCGACAACAGTAAATAGCTAATTTCACTAAGAACAAGTCCTAGACAAAATAATGTTCACATGTCACTGTTGAATTTGAGAACCTGATGATGAGTTTCAGTTTTTCCCATAAGAATGTCATAGATAAAAAAAAAAAAAAAAAAGTTTTGGTATCAGTTTAATACTTCTAAACCTTGTTTTGGAGCGTGTTGTCCCAGGCACTGCCTGTAAGTCCCATGCGGATTAAAAACTTGAGGATGTCAAGAGGAATATAGGTAATAATGTTGTAGATCCAAATTACAGCAGCCCATCTCCATCCAACTCCGTTGATTCTTGCAAAGTCCCAATGTGCATATACAGCAATGACAGTGGCCATCTAATAAGTTGAGAACACTGTCTAGGTTAAAACCACTTGCATTTTCACATTGAAGACAAGCAAAAAGAAAAAAAAAATATACTTAAATATGTTTTTAGTTACTATAATTAGTGGTTTTTTTTATTTTTGTTCTTACAATTTTTTTTTCATTTTAGTTTTTACAAAATATATTTGTTTTGTTTTCTATCTTTAAAATGCTTTAGATAACATTTTTTTAACTGTTTAAAATATTTTTTATTGTTTAGAGCGTTATCTAAACTACGTTAAGAACAAAAACAAAATAAACACATTTTTCAAGGACTAAAAAAATTTATAGGAACAAAAATGAAAAACATTAAATTATAAGGTCAAAAAATGTACTTAAGCCAAACAAAAATTGTTTAGTAGAAAGAAACATACCAGTTGTGCACAAATGAAGGCTACACAGAGCATCGTGCCGGGGCGTTCAAAGTATGACCAGCTCCTTGACCTAGTCACAAAGATGAGTGCCTGACTAATGATACTCACTTGAAGGTAGAGAGCAGAGTTAAGTTGCTCCTCGCTTTCTTGAATTGGGTTGACATCGAAAATGTCCTGGAGGAGGGAGAGAAAATACACGTACATGAGGTGATTCTATAATGAGTAGTCTTGAATGATGCATAGATACAAATACAAAAGGTGTATCATACAATATGAATCTTTTTTTTTAATCTATAAAAATTGAACACCTTATAAGGAATTTACAACACTCAGATATCTCAACCAATTGATCTAGACCACCTTAATATACAATATGAATATGATCCAATATGACTATACATTTTTTCTACCATACATGTATCATTCATATCTTGATATGTGCAAAAGATCTTAAAACATAGTAAGTATACAGTTGTAAATTTGCAAATTTAATTAAACCCTACTTCTACTTAAACAAAATAAAAATTATAAATCATCGCCACCATAAATCACTTTTTATTCTCTACAAATAGGAACAATATCTGAATTTCATTCCTTTCTTGAGATCATCGATAAAGAGGAGAGTTTCCATTTTTTTTCATTCTTTAAGGGATAATGCTTGCACATTTCTCAATTTTATATGTTTCTATCTCATGTAGCTAAATTAGACTTGGATACTTTACCTATACGTATAAGTGACGTATCCAAAAGGATAGGTATTAGATACAAATATGGGAAATAAATGAAAGTATTTGTGTTTATGTATGCAGTTTGAAGTTGGGGTTGTTACTTACAGAGAATAAATTAGTGTCATGAATGGCATAAAAGAAGACTGAGGTCATGATGGCCATGTATGCTCCAAGAACAACTCCAGTGGCAAAGATTTCCTTAACCTTCCATGAGTCTGGCATAGGAGATGGCTTGACCTTGTCCTTTGAGATGGTCATGATGGTTCCATCATTCAAGATGGCAATGATGAGAACCATGAAGGGAGAGAAGTCGAACTCCCATATCAAAGCAATGAGCATGAAGCCGAAGACGATTCTGATTGTGATGGAAACAGCATAGATTGTGTAGTTCTTCATCCTCTGGAAGATGGCTCTGCTTGTCAACACAACACTCACAATCACACTGAGTCCAGGCTCGGTCAAGACAATGTCAGAGGCACTCCTTGCTGCGTCAGTTGCATCATCCACTGCAATGCCAATGTCTGCCTTCTTCAATGCTGGTGCATCATTCACACCATCTCCAGTCATTCCTACAATGTGATTTCTTTCTTGCAACCTCTTCACAATCTCATACTTGTGCTCTGCACATGTACAAAACCTCATCATTTTTTGTTACTTAGCCTTATGCGTTTTTCTCTTTGTTGTCATCAAGGTTTTAAATTAGAGTTTAGATGGTTTTAGTGTATAGAAATACACTATCTACTAAGTTAGAAATCACTTCAGACATGACTTTTAAAATACTTATTATAAAAATCTACTATTTTATTCATGGTCGGTCCGATGGCAAATAAGGTCTAAAGCAAAATTTAATAGAAACATTTGACTTTAAATGTAATAGAGATTTAGTATGCCTTTTTTACCAACATAGATGGACTTCTTGTCAACATATAAGGCCTCTTTACTTTATAAAACTATAGTAAAATATTTTGTTAGTAAACATAACGTTTGAGTTTTAGTTGCTTTATCCTTGTAACAACCTGATCTTATCATATATGACAATCCATAATTAAATAATGATGGAAAAAACTTGCAAACTTGTGATTACAACTGCTCCATAAGTTTTTGTTAGTTAGCCTTATGCATTTCTCTTTTTGTTAGTTTATTAACTCAAGGCAACAATAGTGGCTACCGTAACCACAATTAAAAACCTGAGTAACAATGTTTAGCATAAATAGATGTAATCTCCTTACCGGGGAAGACTCCGGCAAATCCATCAGCCTTCTCAATAAGTTCATCAATGGTCATTGTTGCAAGGGATACATCCTTGGATTCACCAAGGAGGGAGGATGAAGGATACATATTGGTGCCCATTCCAAGTCTGCGACCGGTTTCTTTGCCAATGGCAAGTTGGTCACCGGTGATCATTTTAACATTGACACCAAGTTCAAGAGCACGACGAATAGTTTCAGCACTATCATGCCTTGGAGGGTCAAAGAGGGGTAGAAGACCCAAGAACTCCCATGGATCTCCTGCACTCTCCTTGGTCTTTGCAGAAACAGTCTACAAACAAATATAGTGCACTTTAATTGCTAGGATTTTGCTTAAATTTTATTTCTAGTAACGAATTAATACATGTCCTTTATTATGGGAGAAATTATTATATACTCTAGGACGATTTATAGTCTTTATTAATCTTCACCACACTAATAAAAGTTGGTTGTGTCATGTAAAGGTAAGCAGAGACTAAGTAATAATTTCTCTTTTTAACAATTATACCCTTCACTTACCTGGCGAGAAACACCCAAGGAACGCAGACCACGGTCAGCAAACTCATCAATAACCTTGTGAGCCTTTTTCAGAATCACTCCCTTGAGGCCACAAAGTTCAATGATCTGATAGACATAAATGGGTAATCAGATAACACTTTATTTTAGTTAACAACAAATATTTTATGGTAATTCTAATGTTTATATACAAAGCCTTACTTCCTCAGGAGCACCTTTGCTACTTCTATGCCAATCACCATTGTTGTCAATGAAGGTAATAGCAGTGCGCTTTTCCACAGGATTAAAAGGCAAGAAATGCACCTCAGTGATTCCTGCTCTTGCCTGAGACATCAAATTAATAGATCCCAATTACAATGTTAATTAATCCACTTAGTTATTGCATACACTATTTCATGTTGACAAAAGAGACTGTGAACCATAGTACCTCCTTAGGGTCACTTAACATTCCAACAATTGATTTATCAATGGCATCCTGATTTTCAGTCCTTGAAGCCCTGGCTGCATATAAGACAAGGGTGTCCTTGTCCACGCCAGAGGGGAACACCTGCATTTGCAATCAATCCTTATAACCAGGAAGGTCTTGGTGCAATTACATCTTGGCACTCTTGTTTGATGATATTGTAATTAGGGATGAGAATGGGTAGGATCTAGATAGAATCCTATAATGTTCGTTCTTATACCCACATTTAAAATAGTACTTGTATCCTGTCCCAAACTTCCATGATACTAATTTTAATCCTCATCCCCATATTTGTTGAGGTACCTATATACTAATGTTTGCATTTGCAATCCACAATTGCCTTATGTATAAAGTTAGTAATAATAATAGATCAATAAAAAAATCGATTAAAACAATCGCTACAATTATAGTAAAATTCATTCTTAAATAATCTAAACATAACATTAAAAGCATATACAGAAAATGTTAAAAACAAGCAAACATTTAACATTGATTAAAGTTAATGTTCAAATTGTTTGATAAATTTACTGGTTTATAGCCGCCCTGATCCAACCCCAATATTGCAGGTAATTATTCATCCTGTTTGCGGATATTTTTGTGGGTACCCATAAGATCTGGACCGCTACACGTTCTCATCCCTAATTGTAATTATGAAACTTAAATATTATCACTGTGTTATTTAAAATCCATAAACTTATTATTTTTTGCAAAAGTTATTCATTAGTAAAACAATAGTTGTTTTAAAAATATAAAGCTTAGAATTTAATTGTCAGTAAAACTAAATGAAGACGTCACATTCACACTACGGAAAATGTTCAATTTAACATAGGAATAAAACATTACTATGGATATTAGAAAATTTGAAGATCAGAAGCCAGTTAATGAATGGTTTTTAATTTAATTATCAAATTTTGGTAAATAAAATCTTGTAGGTGAGTCACTAACCTCAATCAAGCTCTTGTCCACATTAAGCTTGTTAAGGGTGAGAGTTCCAGTTTTATCACTACATAGAATATCCATCCCTGCCATTTCTTCAATGGCTGTCATCCTCTTAGTGATGGCTCCTTGTTGGGACAAGCGGTGTGACCCAATAGCCATAGTAACAGATAAGACAGTTGGCATGGCAATTGGGATTCCTCCAATGAGAAGCACCAACAAGTTGTCAATACCATCTCTATAAGACCTCTTCTGGATAGGATACATGACAACGAGCTCAATGACCATGCCCACAGCAATTGAGCAGATACAAAAGTTACCAATGGATGTCAACACCTAATGCAAGCCACACAAAAGAATCCAAAAAATTATTCCAAATTTGGATCATGCTCAATCTCATTTATTTTAAAAAATTGAAACTACTTGAATTTTTTGGTAAGCGTATTTAGAAATACTTTTAGGAGAAAAATAAATAAATGAGTTTCTTCATAAATTAAAAATTATCTTATGCATAAACTAAACTAATTTGTAGAAATTCTCATATACCTTCTCCAAAGATAAAAGAACTTCTACAAATTAAGGTACGCATAAATAAATTTGAGCTTATGAAAAAATTTATTTCATTTTTTTATTTTCTTCTAAAAGTATTTTTGAATAAGCTTAACCAAATAAGTTTGAGGATATGTCATATGATACCTTCTGGAAGTGACCAACATTGTTGGTGCTGTCGACAAGGTGTGCAGCCTTACCAAAGAAGGTGTGGACACCAGTGGCAATGACAACAGCCTCAATTTCACCTTGTTTGCAGGTGGAACCAGAGAAGACTTGTTGACCAGGGTTCCTTGTGACTGGCATGGACTCACCAGTGAGAGCAGATTGGTCAATTTTGAGAGGATCTCCTTCCAAGAGACGAGCATCAGCAGGGACGATAACTCCCAACTTAATGCTGATCACATCTCCTGGGACCAAAATTGCCGCCTCTTCCTCAGACCATTTTCCATCCCTCAACACCTACACAATATTGGCATTTTTTTCTTGTTAGCCGGTGAATGTTTGTAGAAGAGTCTATGTCAATCCAATCAACATGGAAAATTGAAACATAAATTCTAACGCCACTGCTAGCGCCCAAACGTGTTATTCACAGACCCATCAGATTTAAGGACTATTAGAGACTGGGCCTTAGTGGCTCTTGTTATTTCCTTAATTACCTATGTTGTTTTTTATCTAAAGGGCTCTCTTATTTCAGCCCAGTAATATTTAGGGTTCTTTCTGTCTATTTAAAGTGTGTATGGTCCTTCTGAATGGATTAATGAATGAACAATTTGTCTTTTGATTTATCTCTTCTATGGTTTTTTTTTTTTTTTTTTTTTTTTTTTTTTTTTTTTTTTTTTTTTTTTTTTTTTTTTTTTTTTTTTTTTTTTTTTTTTTTTTTTTTTTTTTTTTTTTTTTTTTTTTTTTTTTTTTTTTTTTTTTTTTTTTTTATCTTTTTGCTTAGTAGTATTAGGTTAGCCTTGTAGCTTCCTAACAACAACTCTCTTTCTAACACTTTCTATAATTAGCTACAATTTATTGAAAATAAATAGTTTCAATAGGTTTCACTTCTAAATCAGCAGAGTATGTGTCATTAAATGAGAAGTGGGTGTCACCAAAATAGTTGATTTGAAATAAATTTTTCAACAATTCATAGAGAAAATGTTAAAAGAGAGTATTAGAAAGAATGTGATTAGCGTTCTTCAAATTGAAATGAATGAACAAATGTTTTGTACTTTGGTTTTGGGTGCAAGACCAGCCATCAAAGCAGCTGCTGCATTGCCTGCATTGTTTTCCTCTATGAAACTGATGGTTGAGTTAATGATAAGCAACACCACAATACCGGTAAAATCTTGCCAATCCGGTGGCTTGCCCTGTAACATTTAACAGTTTTGTTGGAGACTAGAAAAAATAGACACAACAAAACACGTGGATACAAAAATTTGGTTTAAAATTATAAGACATGAGACATGATTATAAATGCCCATTGCTGCACCAGTGAGGATAGCAAATTGCATGATTTTTAGTCTAAGTATGATAGCTTTAGAAATCAATGTTTTGGACATGTCATCGTAGGAATAATGCATGAGAATAAGGCTTCAACTTTGTATTATGTATCAAACAATCCTCTAATGAATGCCCCCAACATTTCCCTTTCCTTCTCTTTTGCAACTACTCGTGTTAAAAGAGATCATGGTAAATAATATCCGAGTATTTGGTTTTTAACGGAGTTGAATGACATTGTATAATTTATATAGTCAATCTTACTTATTGAAATAAAGTTATTTTTTTATTGCGAATAAAGTTTTTCTTATTGTTTGCAATATGACTATAATACAATTTATAAAGTTAATATAAAATTAACATAAAATGCAAATAAAATAAAATCAAAAGAAAGAATGGATATATAAAAATCAATGTCATTGACAATGTAAATGCCATAAATTGATATAACAGTTAAAAAACATGGAAGAAAAATTTGTAAAACATAATTAGTAATATTCTAAGTATTTATATGTAGAGTGTCCAATATGAATACTTTTTTTTTTTAACATGGGTATGACATATATGACCATTGTTTCAAAGCTTATTGATTAGACAACAACAGAATAAACTTCACACGAGATAAGAAAATTGTAATTACCCCTCCATTGGCCAATACAATGGCCATGATAGCTGCACATTCCATAACCCATGATAATGGATTCCACATAAAACCTAAGAACTTTAAAAGTTTGCTATCTTTTTTCTCTTCTAATTTATTGGGGCCAAAAATCTGGAGCCTCTTCTCTCCTTCTGCGGATGTGAGACCCTCTCTGGTACATTTTAGCTTCTCAAAGACCTCTTCAACTGGAATATTTTCCTACACACATAAAAATCAATGTAACATGTCATGGAAAGGAAGAGCAAACGTATATTGTAAATCGAATCAAATAAATTAATTGTGGTATTTTTTTGTTATTATTGAATTACACTAATCATATTCATGAGGTTTTGTGATTACACAATGTTTATCACCACACTATCTTTTATTATTATTTTGGAGAAGCCAAAAATATCCTTACACTAATGTATAAGGAAGGATGTTCAAAAAGAATTTGTATAACTTCACGAAATCTCAGGAATAATTAGTGTAATTTAATGTTATTATTATCCTTACAAGATCGATTTTCTCTTTCTTGAGATCCTCAAATGAGATGTCATCGGAGGCCATGTTGGATGAAAGAAAGAAAGCCTTCAAAAATATTTGGCTTTTTCCTTTTTTTATTTTTTTTTATTTTTTTTATCTGTCTTCTTTAATTTGGTGGCTCTCCATGCCTAACTACCCATAGGCAGGTAGAAAGAAACTGCGAACGAAGAAGCCAGACATTAGAATAGAGAGATGCTTTTAAAAACAAAGAGGTATAAGCTACCCCAAGGTGAGACAGCAACCATTGCCCTGTTTTCACTTTCATTTTATAGTAATATTAATGTTGGAGACACAATATTAGAAAACATGTGATTGGCCGTGTAATGCTACAGTTGTTGACACTTGCGTGCATGTTCGTGTTCCTCGGATCATGTTTTTTTTTTGGGTAGCTTGGCTTTTGTGGCATACCAAGTTCCTCGTTAGTCTTTGGGGTCTTAAAAATTACAACATGTGGATTTCACCCGCTTGTACGAAAAAACTGAACCATCTCTTTGGATTATAATTTGGGAAGAAGCAGAATCTTTGTAACACGTAACTAACCATTAAAAGCTCAATTTAATTTAAATAATAGTATTTGCAAATTCAATCTTTCAAACATTTGTTTTCATTGCTATAAAAAAAAAAAAATCGTTTAATTTGTTTCATGCAGGTAGATTTGTCTTTACACGTTAGAGTCTCTTACCCGTTTTTAGTTATACACCCAGGCTCGGAAAACATGCAAGGCTATTACGGCAAGTGCCTTACGCGTCTGGATTTTTTCCCTTTGTGAATAGACCCCTATTTATTTATTACATGTTTATTCTTTAATTATTTCATTTTAACAAAAAGACTTGTGTAGTTGTGTTTCAAAAATTTTACTGTTTCAATTCAAACATTAATCTTCAAGATATTTATTAGAGTAATTCAAACAGGGACGAATATTCGGGGGGCTAACAGGGGCCGAAGCCCCCCTCTATCAAAAGCTTTTTTTTTAACCCTTCTCTATAGCTTTAATAAATATATAATAATTAATAAAATATATTACTCATAATAAAACATATAAATAATTGTTAATAAATATAATAATATATGTTATCAATGATTATATTTTAATCTTTTACATAATATTTGTTCTTAGTAATTATAATCTAACCTAAAGAGATAAGTGTATTAACTAATAAATATGATACTACATTTCTATTATTGTTTTATCAATTATGCCTCATGTATTATTTTAAGTGTCTTTTATCCATCTATATATAATTATTAACAAAAATCATTTTAAACATTTATATTTATGAACATATTTATATATAACTATTATATATATATATATCTGTTATAAATTTTGATGACTTACTTATTTGGTTAAAATATTTTTAGTCTCCATATTTTCATTTAATCATGTTTTTAGTCTCCCAAACTTTCATATCGAACAATTTAATTTTATCTTATTAATTATTATATCCAATGAGTTTAATTTGTTCCTTTTTTATGGTGAGATTATTGTCTGTTTAATTATTATTATGCTTGTGACACCAAAAAGTTTTTCAAAACATGAAACAAAGAATTCGTATGAATTATTTCTATATTGTGTCATTTGAAATATAAATCAATTTTAGTTTACTTGTAAATTAATAAATGATTTTATAAAAGACATTGTTTATTAAATATTTATTTATTAGAATTTAAATATTTAAATAATTAAAGTACCAAAAAAATATTTCCAACCTCCTTTGATGGTTTTTTGGATTCGTCTTTGGTAACGAACATCACCCATTAATTACTCCAACTAATATATAATGTAAAGTTTGTGTAGTTTAAATTCAATAACGCTGAAATTTTATATCCATGCGATGCATGACTTTGATTAAATTATAAATTTTAAAATTTGCATTTTGTATTGTTTTGTCCTAGGTCAAAGACCAGAGTGTGTCCAACCCATTAGGTTAGATTAACGTTTCAAATTAGCCACAAGGATTAAAATTGTTGATTTAAATTGTTGATTTTTTATAAGTTGGGGATGAAATGTCTTAATGAAAACAAAATAGTAAAATCGAAAACTTTTAGAAAGTGAGGGATGAAATGGTTAAATTAAAAAATGGGGGACTAAAAACATAAATTTGAGAAAATAGGGAGACAAAAGTTGTATTGTAACCTTTTATTAAATAGATATAGGTGTTAATTATTTTAAAATAAAAATTTTCAAGATTTTGAAGATATTAATTTTAATTACATGATATTATTGAAAATTTTAATTGACTAACTTCATCCTATCATAAATTGAACAATCTCATTTAACATAATTAAAATTGTATGCCACTATTATTATTATTACTTGCGGAAACACAAGCGTTGTGGCGTCTGTGTGTCTGCATTTTATTTTGTGTAATTTAATAGTAACCATTTCTTTATTCTATATCAAGAAGTATGTTAATTTTAGTTTTATATTTTTACTTCTTGGTGTGTAAGATGCCAATTAAGTTTGCAAGCTTGTGTACGTGTCTATATTTTTATTGTGTTATCACATGCAATTTTAGTGTACTTTTTTAATACACGATATTCATACACATTTCTTATTTTTTAAGGTGAGATGTTACAATTAAAAGAGTAGAGTGTAAATTATATGTGCATTTCGTTTTAAGATCTTTAAGGAGTCTATCATCAAAGAAAAATTATTTATTTATTAAATTGATATTCATTTTACAAGTTTCTTGAAAAAAATAAAAAAAAATATTAAAAGGGTGTATTATGTATTTTAACTGTACATTTAAAAATGTATTTTTTATTGTGATTTTAAATAAAATATTGTTATATATTTATTAAATTTTTAGACTCAGCTGATCTTAATTTAATAGTATATTATTTGGGGTCCACAAAATACACAATACTATAAAAATTGCTTTCAACATCATTAAGTTAACATCAATTTTCTTAGAAACCGATGTTAACGAAAACGCGGTGACAATTTTGTAATTAAGATATTGTTAACATCGATTTTCAAGTTTTTAAAGAAATACCGATGTTAATGTTATACATTAACATCGATTTTTGAATGAAAATCGATGTTGTTCTTGTTATAATAAATATATGGTGACGAGGTTTCGCCTTCACTTTCACGCGTCCCTATTTCCAATTTCAGATTCCTTATCTCTCACTCTCAGTCGCCATTGCTTGTTGATCCCGATGCTTGTTATCTCACTCGACCTCACTCACAATCTTCCAGTAGCTTCGTCAATCTCGATAGCAGTTGAAGCAAAGCACGCGACTTCACAAAAAGGCGTTGTGTCTCCATCCCTGATTAGTAGCAACTAACCTCGCCATCTTCGAATGAACTGTGATGTTGGGTTGAATGTGGCAAGTATGTCTGTGTTTGCATTAACATTTTGGTGTGTGATGTTGGGTTGAATGTGTTACTAATGTGATTTCGTTTATTTTGCCCACCAAGTGCTTGATAAAATGCCTAGTACGTATAAAATGCCTAACCCCATGATTGATGACTTAGAAGAAGCCATGTTTGAAGCAAGCTTGACATTAATTGGGTTCTTTTGTCATGTAGTTTTAATTTATATAATAGAGACTTTTTTTATTATCTAATAGAGTTTAAATTGTCATTACAACATATTATTAGTATTTAAGTATTAGTATATATATACATGATATTGTAACCCAAGTGTTTATATCAAGTGGTTTACGAGCCATGTATCATGTGTAGGGGGAGGGGGTTAAATCGAGTTATTAAAATAGGCTTAACTTTGGCAGGAAATCTGATTATAACTAATCAAAGTTTGTAAAAACAAATAAGATGCTAGTCTTCTGAATTACGTTGTCTTCTGGCGCATAATTTATCATCAAATGGACAATAATGAGATTATTATGAAGAATATTTCAATAATACAAGGGGTTCAAAGCACAACAATCCAAATAGGTCGGAGAAGTTGCATGTATACTTGGGAAATGGTGGCACTTGGTTGCTGTAAAGCATATAACAAAGGGGACCATGCCAACACATTACACATACACATACTTACTAGTCTAAGCTATGTGCGTGTTACATGCGGTGTAATTAAGCTTCTTGCTTACCTTCAAAAGGAAAGAGAAAACATAGATTAGTATAGTTAACGATTAGGAAAATGTTTAAGGGTATCATTGCTTCATTGTTTGTATGCAATAATGTGATGGACAAAGATACTTCTATTGTTTACAATTGTTGCTAGAGAGATGGAGATCATTCCACACTTTATCTATTTGTCTCGATCATAAAGTATTGACTGATAAGTTCAAGTTCGATCATAAATTGCTCAAGGGATGAAGTCACTCAAACTCAAGAAGCACTAACCGAGTAAGGAAAATATAGAGGAAGAGGTTGAACCCAAAATCACAAGTATTGACTGAGGTGAATACCAAGAACAAGAGTCTTATCATACACTCATCGGCAGTGAATAACAGATCGACCTATAATAGGGTTGCCCCATTGGTACACCAAGATAAAGTAGTGTTGCCTATTAAAGGCCTTAGGACTCATGATTTAGGAAATTTAGCTCACCTCTTACTGCTATAAATAAATTCCAGCTTAGGAAAGTTTTCACATTCTATTCATCTTCTAAAGTCCAAGAATGCCTAATGTCTTGGGAAGGTACATTGGACTTTAGAAACACCACATCTAATAGTTATGTGATATTCTAATTCTTATTATTTTGAAAATCATAATACAAGGTCACATCTTATTGTCGCAATTGTATAATATATATATATATATATATATAATAATAATAATAATAATAATAATAATAATAATAATAATAATAATAATAATAATAATGAAAACAATGTCCAAGAGTAGCAAAGGGTAAAGGGTAGAAAAATGAATCTTGTCCAAGTCATGGAGACTGGGCAGGCTTATGCATTCGTATATATAATAACTTTTCTTTGTTTGATAGTACTTTTGTGCAAGAAATTGCGTGGGGAAAGACGCATTCCCTTCCCCCCCCCCCATCCATGCCAACTTTATTTCTTTGTGAAAATGACACCAAATTTGTCTTCAAACGGCCATGATTAGCATTGCTTTCTGTAACGCCTAAATTTTTTCATCGTGATTTATTTATTTTTACTGAAAACTCTTTATTTTACAAATAAAACCTCAAACTTTGTTTACTAATGATCGATCTCAAAAGGTTACACATACAGATATGAGTTCCAGTACATAGTACAAATAACTAAAATATTACAAACATAACAAAGCATCTGCTACAAAACATCTCCAAAAATCTTCCACCAAATTCATCATCTTGCTAGTCTTTTACTGTTCCTCTGCTCGCCCAATTAAATTGAGGACATAGCAGGTGTCAACCACAGACACAAAATACAGGGTAAGTTTATGATAAACACAGTTTAAGTAAAAGAATATATTCATAAATGGTCATAATAACATTCATAAAATATAATGCATGATTCTCTGTTTATATGATGCATGACTCTCTTTATCTTTTATTATTTGGTACCAATAGTCATGATAGCACTACTACAAAATACGCTTTTTACATCGGTTCTTTACCCCTTTCTACGTCGGTTATACAACCGTCGTTGTTATAGATGTTGTTGATAAGTGATATTTTTAACGTCGGTTGACAACCGTCTTAGAAAATGGCTTTCTAAGGCGGTTGTTATCTGTGAACCGTCTTAGAAAAGCACTTTCTAAGATGGTTGTTGGAAGCAACCGTCTTAGAAAGTGACTTTCTAAGACGGTTTCTATTATATGACCGTCTTAGAAAATGCTTTTCTAAGACAGTTCAGAAATAATAACTGTCTTAGAAACTGTCAATCTAAGACGGTTCATAGATAACAACCGTCTTTGAAAAAACCGTCTTAAAAATCACTTTCTAAGACGGTTATTATCTATGAACCGTCTTAGATTGACACTTTCTAAGACGGTTGTTATCTATGATCCGTCTTAAAAAGGCACTTTCTAAGACGGTTCTTTGTGAGAACCGATGTAGTTTGTCTTATTTTTTAAAAAAATTTATTACACGTAGATAATAGAAGTCACGGAATATTAAAAAAAAGCCATACGAAGTATGTAAAAATAAAAATCATTTCACGTATATATTAATTTCAATGTTTCTAATTACAATTATCAAAAATAAGTCTACAAAATATATTATACTGCCATAATTTGTTGAATATACAAGGTAAATCCCATATTTAACAACTATCTAATTGTCGTAACTCCTATTGTGTAATTGAATAACAAAAGTATGATGATTTTTGTAACCTCCTCGGTAGAGTTAGCAACACATCCAAGTTTGTCTGTATTTCATGCATGTCATACTGTAATATAATGACATGTGAGTCAGAAAACAATAAAGTAAAGAACAAAATAATAATAACAAAAAATAAAAGTAACCAAATATGAAAAAGTAAATAAAGAAAGACAAAATATATAAACACTGGAATCCAAGTAATTGTATCAAGGTCCCTAAATAATAATAATAGCAAATCAAGCTTTTATGAAGTCCAAAAATGGTGTTGGACCGCTACTACTATTCATCGATAGAGTTAATGAGTCTCTTTCTGAAGCATTCCAGTCAAATCATGCAGTTCCTTAGTAGTCTACACAACTAAATGTTACAACCCAAAGTCAAAATATTGGTCAAGCTATGGATTGTGCATAAAATAAACCAAAACTGTGGCTTATTTACTATTGGAGAAATTTAACAAAATAGCAAGCTAGAATTAATAATAACACAGTTACGTGGTACGGCAATTATGTAGCAATTAAGATGGAGACAAACAAAACCAGTTTCTAACACAAACTTCAGACAGTAAGAGAGGATGAACGGCAGAAACTGTGTCAATAATACCATCCAAAGTACCCATTGCTGCCTACAAAGTATTGGCCATTAGATAACTGAGAGAAATGTGTGTATTGTGGATTTTCACAATCCAAATTAATGCATGGCACAATATAATTAAGTACCTGCATCTAATCTTGGTCACGGCTTATTAGAAAGGAATCAGCTCCAAGATTTTGTATTGTTTCTTCCTTTTTGTTAGGTGAAGTACTTATTACTGTGACCTTAGCCCTAAAAGCTTTGGCAAACTTGACAGCCATATGGCCTAGTCCACCAAGACCAACCACACCCACATGCAGACCGGGCTTGTCAAGTCCATAATATCTGAGAGGGCTATACACAGTGATGCTAGCACAAAGAAGAGGTGCAGCAGCATCAAGTGGTAATCTATCCGGAATGCGAATCACAAAATGCTCATCAGCAACATTTCGATCTTCTGCTTCTCTCAGTACAGTATAAACAGCCTGATATAATTAAATTAAGTGCATTAACTCCTGAAATGTAATACAATATGCATTGAATAAATAGAGAAAGTCCTATCAGTAATACAAGATGTTTTTGAGGCAAGTACTTGTACTAACTATCAAGTGGGAGGCAGAGGGAGAAAATAGAAGACAATATTAAACAAGGACTAGAGCAACCTAATCCCAAATATCAAGACGTTTTAAAATAAAAAACTAGTGCTTAATTACATTTAGTCACTTTATTTTTTGAATTTTTATTCCTCTATAGGTTGCAATAGGCTTTTCTATAACTCTATGAAGAGGCATTTGATGCACATGTACCATTGATTATGGTTAAGGATTCCTAATGTTCGTATGACAATTGTTAATTATCTTACATTCTTACGCATGTGTGGTGCCCTTGTTTGACTGCAATTGGTAATCTTAAATATCTAACTTTAAGGATTACATGTACAAACATCTAAGATTCTCATGCTTGAAAGAGCATCACATGCCCATACACCTAAGGTATCTGAGGCAAATAGGGGGAGTCGAGATGATGCAGTCATCTCTTAAGTCACACCCATGTACCAAACATATACATCTTAGGCCTCCAATTTAAGTGAAAATGTCTCAGCACCAACTCACCAAGTGCCCCAAAACTGGTTTGTCTAGTTATACAAGAATGTGATAATAGTACCTGGGATCAGGATTCATTGCCAAGAATTTATCCAGAAAGTCCACAACTTCCATGCTGCTAATATGAAATAACTGAAAAGAAGCACAAAATCTCTTTTATCCTTCGGTATACCATATGGGCAGATCAGTCAAAGACAAAATGTGTCATATACTCGTCTTTTTATTTTTTATTATGATCAAATTTAAGATTATGTCAAGTTCTTTACACAAATTTGCTATCCTTCTTTTGAAAACATGTTGTCTATAGAGATAATAGTAACTTTTTATGTTAACGTCTTTTAAGTTGTTATTATTGTTATTTATAATCTTGTAATTAACTTCCTTATAAAATGTTTTAGCCAAATAATAGTAAGTATTAACCCATAAAATTCAAGAGTAAAGATGAAATTTATCTGTCCCGAAGTTGATAATCAAAGGTTATGCAATTTGTACAAAAGAATATATTAATAATAAAAAATATAATATATTAGAGTAAAATATATTAATAATCTAAAAAAAGTTATGCATCATTTATTATGGATTACTATGTATTCAAAATATTATTTTTATAATAATAT